>LPNX010666324.1:334571-372349 GCA_001517045.1 Pseudotsuga menziesii
GTTGTTAGAGGAGCTCCGCGCAACTGAAACTCCACTTTCCAAACCGTTAAACTGCCATGGTAGTTAGCTGGAGTCTGAGAATAGTCAAGCGTTACCTCAACAACAGTTGCCACATCACACAGCTTTTGCAGAGATATGCTTGTAAAGAGCTTGGTCCGTACTACCACAGGTCTCAATGAAATATGGGATAATACATATGCTTGTAAAGAGTGACTCGTGTATCCTTCCCTGTTCATCAACTTGTTCTTCAACTTAAACTATGAATTCATGCAATCTTAAATCAATAATACAACTATGGACAAGAGCATAGGACTACATATCTATACTTTTAAAACTTGGGAAACCCTTAATATAAAGTTATTGGATGATGTTTGGACATCGAAAATCAGCCAACTCACTAAATACTACTTTCAAATGAAGCCTTTAAAGAAGTTACGCAAGTCTGTTGTCTGAAACTTCCAATCAGAAATCATACAGCTGCAAATGAAAAAATACCCAGCTAAACTGCACATTGAATAAAATATCAAATCCACTAATGAAAGAAAAAAAATTGCACAGGTAAAAAACATACAAACATACGGTTGTACCGATGTTGAAGGAGTTATAGGCACCTGCTCTCTTACATTTCATTGGCCTTTTGGAAGGTGTGCTGTCGGTTGCACTTGCCTCCTTTGTGGTTTGCTTGATCCCTATTGCTTCCCCATTAGGGTGAAATGATCGATACCGAGTGCACAGCTGTGGTTGTTGGTTGTTTGAGCATCCTCTTCGCAAATCAATTGAGAGAAAGCGTATTCATGGTGTGCTACTCTTTGTAAAATGATGGAATAACATCCGTTAATTGATGTAACTACACAAAATTGATGATAAAACTGCAAATCACCTCACAAAAAGCGTATTCATGGTGTGCTTGGATGGTGGGTTTTTCCCTGCCATCTGCACAAAATTGAATTGATGAGAAAACTGCAAATCACCTCACAGTAAGTGTATTCATGGTGTGCTTTGACGGTGGGTTTTTTCATGCCATCTAGGCGGCATGCAAGATGGGTATGCAGTGTTACTATTGTGTACACATTGAGTATATGGACATGCGTCGAAGGGCACTTAAGGTTTAGTACAAACTCAATGTTTGGGCTAGCACATGGTCATCGCCGAGATTCCACCTATGCAAACGTAGGCAAAATACATCCATAGGCAAAGGAATATACAATGGAGTACACCATGCCATAACGTATTATGTAATAAGGCCTTATTGGTAATGATCGAAGCAGCGCATTAAGATCTATATATCCATGTGGTGGAAATCTCTCAGGGCTATTGAGCAATGGGCCCTTACCCAGGCATTTACAGTGCGCACTATCCTGCCTATTAGGACACTTGTGATTGGCTAATAAATATACAAATGCCGGATATGGGGGACTTGTAGGAGAGGATTTATTTGTCATCTAAAAAAGAATTAATTGAAATAAAATATATAAGCATAGTCCCTCCCCCTTTTATGATTGAATGGATTTTAATTCACGGGCATACCCCATCCTCTTTCGATGAAAGGAAGATTCAAGTTGAAGAGGTATGAAAATAGATTAAAGTCCATATCCTCCATATCATGTAGATTCATAGGTAGTTTAAAAGATACGATGTTCCAGTTCCATATAATATAGTGGTTTTTCAGGTGATTTATGGAAAGAGCGGAGGAGGATTCAACTTATTTATCGAGTTAATCCACCGGATTAATTCCAGTGTTAGCAAAAACACTTATAGTTTTCGAGGAACCCATTTTTATAAGTAATAATGATGCTACCTCCTAAAATGAATCAGAGCACTGGTGGATCAATTACTCAATCTTCTATTTCTAAAGAGTTTTTACTCTGAATCTTTCAAATTGAAAATAAACTACTGCACTCCTATCCCTCCTTCTCCCTTTTATTATAAAAATGAAAATTATGAAAGAGAGTTTTCGACCTTCTATAGTAAAAACAAATCCTACCACCGCAATAACATATACATCAGTTTTCTACCCATTGCTCATTAGCAAAAGGTTATTACTCCTCCTACTTGAAAGGGATATATAGGGATCTCTGACTCTTTCATGTTTTATTTTGTTATAAAGTATCTTCAGTGTGCATACTGAATCAATCAACGGAGTCAATAGATTAATCAATGGTTAGAATTTGTTGTTGTTCGAGATACTTTGATTTCTATTATTTTTACAAAGGAAAGAGAGTTTAGAGAAAACCAATGGCTATCCAATTTGCCTTTCGGTAGGGTTTTGGGGATGAATGAAAACTACTAATTGGGGAGAGAGTGAATCACCCGCTTTGAGCACAAGCAATGGGGGGAAACATCCAACCTATAAAACTATATTAGTGGGTTTTAATAACCTAAGTGATTCAATATTTAGTTAGGTGCATATTTCCACTCGTATGCTTGTATGAATAAATAAAGGGTGGAGGAAGACATGATGGATGATGGTTTTTCAGAGGAACACGAAAATAATAATGAACCTCATCTTACATCTAGTAAACATTGCTCTATATATATATATATATATATATATATATATATGTATAAAATACTCGCTACCTAAATTTAATCAAAGTTCCTAAAACGTATCTTACGTTACCACAATTTAACTAAAATTCAAAATGCAAATTTAACTTGTCAACATATTCATAAATTTAAAATATTTAACAAATTAAGTAACTAATCAATCACACCATATAAAGTTTATAATACTATATATTTTAAAATTAAAAGAAAAAGTCTACTATAGTCATGGTAATATATTTTAAACATAAAAGGAAAAGTCTACTATAGTCATGGTTATTGGTGGTATTTTTTTAATGCAATATAATGAATATTTAAAATCTGATTATTTGAAATAATTTTTTTTTATTTGTAAGAAGATAAACATTGTTTGCATGTAGATTTTGAGTTGTTAATGGTTTCCTTACTTTTGTATAAAGCCAAACTTTCAATAAAGTAGTTTCAAGTTATATTGTAAACCTAAAAGACAATTTTTAGATAATTGCTATTTTTTATTAGATATTTTTATTTTCTTTGATTAATATTTTGAGTTGTCTAATGTTAAATAAGGAAATTGAAGAGGCTGTCGTTTAAATGAGAGAAAATATGGTTTTATTTTATTTTTTAATTATGTATTGGTAATTAATATTTAGATTTGTATAATTTAAAATTATATTTTAATAATAAAAGAGTTTGTATTATTTATATTTATTATTTTAATGATAATAAAATTTGTATAATTTAAAATTATATTTTTATAATAAAGTGAGTTTGTATTATTTATATTTATTATTTTAATGATATTAGGTATATAATATGGAGTGAGCTAGCTGTGGAGCAAAACTCCCTCCATCGGACGGAGGAGGAGCAAAGTCAACGCTAACTTTGCTCCTCCTCCGTCCAATGAGGGAGGATTGCTCCACAGCTAGCTTACTCCATATAATATTTCAAAAAATTTATAAGTAAATTAAAAGTGAAGTTTTAAAGATTAGTTTAAGTGGTTATGAATTAGAGATGAGATTTCTTCCTCAAATTTGAGAAGTTCATGAGCAAGGAACTCCTGGCACTGGCAAATCATTCTTCATTCGCTGCATAAGAGAATCCATTCCTTGACCAAAAACTTCAATCAATCCCCAATCTTGCTACTGGCCCCTACCGGCGTCGCAGCATCCAACTTTCAAGCGTCTACTATCCATTCAGCCCTTCATATTCCTATAAAAAATTTCATGCCTTTGGAAGGGAATTCACTTTTAGGCCTCCAAGAGGAACTTCACCATATCCACTACATTCTCATTGATGAAATGAGCTTCCTAGGCCCAACACTTTTAACCCAGATTGATGAACGTCTCCATGAAGCATTCCCTCGCCATAAAAACATCTCTTTTGGTGGTTGCTCAATTATTCTTGTGGGAGACCTTGCCCAAATGCCACCAGTTATGGACATTCCATTGTATGCAAGCTCTTCCCATGGTACTGCACTTTAGCGCAGCTTCAACACAGTTGTAACACTTTCAACTGTTTTTCGCCAGCAAGGAAATGACCATCACAAGTTACCTTCAGGAACCTTCTTACCAACATCAGAAATGCAACAGCGACTATAGAGGATTGGAAGCTTCTCATGTCCAGGACAGACTCCTTCCTTTCTAAGGATGAGTTATCTGCTTTCAAAGGTTCCATGCATTTATTTGCAACCAACCAACTAGCTTCACTTCATAATCTACACATGCTCAAGTCTTTGCAAATTCTAGTAGCACTTTCTATTGCTGAGCACATAAACAACCATGCTACTTCTCAAATTGAAGATGAGCAACTAGAGTGTGTAGTGTTGCTTTGCCCTGGGCAGCGAGTAATGTTAACATCAAACTTATGGGTTTCAGTAGGCCTCGTTAATGGATCGCTTGGACAAGTGGTTGATATTTTCTACAAATCGCAGCATCATCCTCCACAACTTCCAACATTTGTTGTTGTTAACTTCCAAAAGTACATTGGTCCAGCATGGGATACCAACAATCCTACTTTTCTACCAATTCCACCTATACAAAGTGGGGGTCGTAGTCAAATCCCACTTAAAATGGAATGGCCATTAACAATACATAAATCTCAAGGCATGGCATTACCAAAGTCTACAATAGACATTGGCACAATGGAGCATCAAGGTTTGACCTTTACTGCACTTTCTAGAGTCCCGTCACTTAAGGATCTTCACATATCCCCAGCATTTTTTTATGATCGTTACAAACGTATGCAAGATAATCCACATGTCAATGTAAGGAAAAATGCAGAGACATTGCTACAATCAATGGAGCTCCCTTAACTACGTTCTATATGTAGGTACTTCTCTTTTTCCGCTGTTTCATTTTCCTTTACATCCTTTCAAGCTAACTCCAAATTCTTCGTTCTCCCTAACTACTTTTCTACTTTTCATGTGCAGGATCTACTCCTCAACAAGCTACAAATTTCTTATTGTAATCTACATATCAATGTTCTATTTTTCATTAACATATATGTACTCGCATCAAAACATTATAATGTAAGAGGATCGAAATGTATATGAATTCATTTCAATTGTCAAAACAATTTGACAAAAAAATATATATTTATGAATCAAATTATAATCTTTTCATAATATTATAAATCTTATTTTTTATTATGAATTTAATTTATCTTTTTCTAGATATATACATCAATTTTAAGTTTTTCTTTATAATTTTTTTGAGATATTTTCCAATGATGTCCATTTAGATGTTATGAATTCCTTATTAATGATACACATTTAAGAAATCTATACTTGATTGTAACATAAGAGCTACAAAAACTAAGAATCCATTGTCATTTGGATGAGGCAAAAAAAATAATTTATGATTACTTTTGAAATGCAGATAATGCAACGGCCAATTTTGTGAATAATTTAATGATAAAATTTGTGGTTCAACACTTCAAATTCTCTTTCTTGTTGTATATGCACCCCTAGGTACAATTGTAAGCTACAAATTGTTTGTTGTAAATGTTCTATTTTGCATTAACATATATGTACTCACACCAAAACATTATAATGTAAGAGGATCGAAATGTATATGAATTCATTTGAATAGTCAAAACAACTTGACAAAAACAAATTAGAATTGCTTCCCTTTTATATTTTTAGACCTACTAAATTCTTAAATGTAAGGATATATGAATCAAATTATAATTTTTTCATAATATTATAAATCTTTTTTATTATTAATTTAATTTATCTTTTTTCTAGATATATACAACAATTTTAAGTTTTTATTATTATTTTTTTGAGATATTTTCCAATGATGTCCATTAACCTACCTTTTTTTATATTATTAGAATTTGAACATGTTTGGTGACATTCAAAATGTTATGAATTCCATATTCATGATCCACATTTTAGAAATGTATACATCAATTATTTTTATTTATTTAGTAGATAGATCCATAAATTTATGCAATGTTTCTTGATTGTAACATAAAAACTACACAAACTAACAATCCATTGAAATGAATTATTTTTATTTATTTAGTAGATAGATCCATAAATTTATGCAATGTTTCTTGATTGTAACATAAGAACTACACAAACTAACAATCCATTGTCATTTCAATGAGAGAACAATTATTTTCATGATTACTTTTGAAATCCAGATAATGTAATGGCCAATTATGGAAAAAAAATAATGTCTTTAAAATATTATATCAACCATAATATTTAATTAGCTAAATTTTTTGGTTCAACACTTCAAATTGTCTTTCTTGTTGTATATGTCCACATCTCCTTGCTTTGCTTGCAACACGACATTCTTTTATTGCACCCCTAGGTACAACTGCTAGTTATTATTCCCTGCTAGCACTTACTATTATTCCCTGCTAGCAGGGAATTATGGAATCGTCTGGTTTTGATAGTTGTGTCACAAGGATCACTGCTTTTTATGCTATGCTTTTTTAAACAAATCAACTTGTTTTCCAAACTTTTTATTCACTACTTTATTAGTGTGGGAAACACGTTTTGGTTTTGTTTTGACAACCGGGTTCTGACAACTACCTGAGATGCCCTGACAGACTTGATAACTGTTATGTTTTGAGAATGACAACTGTTACGATCATGAAAATACCACTGCCTCGGGCTCTGTATATTTGCTTGAAACGTTACATGATTGTTTTGGGTGGTGCCATCAGTAATCAACCTCCTTAATCAAAGGCCAGGGACAATACTGTTCAAGTTCACTTGGAAACAAACAACTCTGTAATGAAAATGTTCAGAGGCATGAAATCTTCAACAAGTCCATACAGATGACAGATTTGATAATTATGTTGCTATGCTTTGAGAAAAGAGAAAAGATGACGAGGTAGAAATTCTTGACTGATGATGTTGTTCTGCTTTGAGAAAAGACGATGAGGTAGAAATTCTTGACTGACCACCCACTCCCAACATTATCATATACAACTCCCAACATTAACTTATACATTTTGCTTTCCATTTTTTTAGGTTCACTACATCACAAAATGTGGATTCATTTCTGTGCCTCCATCTATAAGAACCCCCGAGTCTTCCCCAACTCTCCGCACACATAGTCTTCCTGCATTCAATTTGATTCCATTCTCTTCACTTGCAAGGAAATCAGCCCCAATTCTTCCCCAACTCTCCGCACACATAGTCTTCCTGCATTCAATTTGATTCCATTCTCTTCACTTGCAAGGAAATCAACTAATTCTTCTAATCATGAAGACTCACTGATGCATTACTCTCATCGTGTTGTTTATTGTATGCTCCATTAGTAACATTGTGCATGGGCAGCTAAGCTCAACATTTTTCTTACAGACGACGTTGTCTATAATGCAAGCAGCAGTGAAACAAGCGGTCACCAACTAGAAACGCACGGGGGCATCCTTGCTCCGCCTTCACTTCCATGATTGCTTTGTCAATGTAAGAGAACAAAAAAATAATTTCATTCAGCTGATCCTAACTGACTCTATAATCGGATAAAGGGATGGTTCAAATTTCTGGCAGTAAAAGCAGTTGTAACGGTTCCAATTCTTTAGACTGTATAAAGGGAATTTTAGGGACCGAATGGGAAAGGTGGTGGCTCTTATACTCATAGTCATTCACATTGGTTTTGGTATATTGCTTCGATTTTCCCTTCCATATTTATGTGAATATGTTTGTGTGTTGATTTTCTGTTGTGTACTTTGATTGCATGCCATAGGATTTGCCTAAAATATGGATAGAACAAGCTTAAGCTTAATGTGTGGTACTATGGGATCACTTATAAATATATGCATTAATTATAGGAGATTCTTATGCAAGAGGGATATTACTAACAAAATTACAGATGTGTAGATATGTGCAGAACATAAGATATTTCACAACATGTGCTAATCTACTCGTAACTTAGTCAGAAATTATCCATAAGAAATACCCATAGCAGAATAAACAAACACTCAAAGACTCGAATATATGTGTGGCCAAGCACTTTAGATGGGTTGAAATATTTAATCAAATTTCCATGAACCTCATTGTAATTTATTACATTTTGAACTCTAGTTCTCGATTGTGGTATAGAGATAGATGTGGCTACCAAGCACCTAGAACAAGAAAGAGAAATTGAGATTTAGATCTTTAATGGAGTAAGATATTGAGATTTAAATACTTAATGGAGTAAGATATTTAACGTTAAGGTGTTAATTGAGAAATGATATCTAAAATTAAGGTATATTTACATTTAAATTTAGACTTTAATGTTTTTTTTTCTATTTTATTTCAATTTTCATCCATAAATGTTACACACAAACTTTTCACATCTCATCTAGTGGAAAATGTACGATGTTTTTGTAAGTGCATTGACCAAAATGGCTGCTATTTAATATCACAATGCTTTTCATTAATGTACAAAATCCAGTGTATCTTCTTAAAACCAAAATACAAAGGCTTTATAATTTGGTGCAAGGCCAGTTTTTGTTTCAAGCTTTATAAGGGGCTACTTACTTTAATTTACCCATGTCTCTTTCCCACAAAGAAAGCAATAACTTCTTCAACAAAACAAAAAATGAAAGGAGAGCGTCTCAACCAGACCCCATAGAGGACGCAACAAACAATCTCTACTGCAAAAGAGATAAAAACAATGGAATGTCATTTCCCTCTTCACGGAAATCAAAATAAAGGACACCGACTCACCGAGCATGGCAGTGTCAAATCACCCTCTTTTACTGGAAGCCAAGCCCCTAACTCCTCGCCATCTACAATTTAATAGTGAAGGATGTCGAGAACAATCAACAGGAGAAGTGCCAGCTTGACATTTATTTATGTCCACTACTGCAATATTTTAAAAAATCTCTTGGGAATGATAAAGAACTTTCTCGTGCTGTAACTGAAACACAACTCTAGGTTACGACGGGTCTCTCCTCTCTTGAATATTATTAAAACCAGACATTGTACTCATTTACAAAATTGTCACTTGAATATTATTAAAACCAGACATGGTATTCATTTACAAAATTGTCAATCCAGTTCCTGGTAATCATTTACAAATTTGTCAATCCATTGTTGATTTTCTAATCATGAGAAATAAAATAAAACTCAGTTGATTTTCTTCTCTTCTATAACTGGCTCTAGTAACACTATGGAGTGCGGGCATTTGTTGTTGCATGTTTACTAAAGCTTTTCATGTGTGTTTAAAGCATTTCAGTTGTATATGAGTCAAGGAAAAATTAACTATCTATATTTGCATTCAAGCTATTAAAATATGTTATACAAATACACGATGTAAATTCAGGCTTACAACCCTAAATACAAGGAATATGCAGCTTTGTTGCTAAACCTTGCTAAACAAAGTAACTACTAATATGAACTGTAAATAAATTTGGTCAGCATCAAATTGACCGGTTTAATTTCTACATGCCGGGAGATGATGACGTGTAAATTTTAGGTCTGCCTGTAAAATAAGTTCTACAACACCTCAAATCCCAGACCTGGTTCCATGTGGTTATTTTCACAGGTATGGATCCATTGAAATCAACTAATATGCCCATTAAGGAATCGTTGTAAAATCAAAGTTATTAGCTTGCAATTTAATGGGTTAAGGTTTTTAGGTAACCATTGAATTATTACTCCAATGGAGGTTACCTGTGCCAACTTAATTTATCTAAAAAAGAAATCAAAGCATGTTATTGAAGGATAAAAAATATTTTTGCTGGTTTCTTATAACATTTGATGCTTTAGGGTTAGTTATCAAAATGTTGGTTGATTAGCTAATTAATTGGGTCATTTTTAAATATATATTTTTACTACTTTTCAATAAAAATTCTACTATTACCATTTCTTCATTTTTTAGTAACTAAACTTGGTTTTCTTTTATAAAAAAAAAAAAAAAATTCTCTATACAAATACTATCATTGAATAGCTATATTTTTCTTGAAATTACCATTTCTTCGTTTTTTTAGTATAGAAACTTGGTTTTCTTTTATGAAAAAAAATAATTCTCTATACAAATAGCTATATTTTTCTTGAAAGTATCATTGAATTGTTATATTTTTTTTTAAGTCTTTTTGCTCTTTACTTTAGCCACGAGGTGGCAATGTTACCGCAGTTGCTAGTAGCTATTGCTATAACACCAATGTTATAGAAAAAAAAACTTATTTGTTTGATCTTTAAGTAACTTTGATCATCCAATAAAGTTTAGAGAAAACCATTAATTTATTTTTGGTATAGACATCTTACCTAATATCCACTTTGACATGTGAAATGCATGAATGATAAATGAAATTAAAGTACCTGTTGACTTGTGGTTAGCCTTGTGTTGACCCCTCCCTTGTTGGTCCTATGTGGTGGCTGGTTAACTATGTATTGTCCTATGTGGTGGCTCCTTAGCGAGCCACCACATAGGACACTACATAGCTAAGGAGCCACCACATAGGACCAACAAGGGAGGGGTCAACACAACTTTAACTATGTAGTGTCTAGACACTTGTAGAGTAACCCTAAACTCAATAAAGATTTAGAAGGTAAAGCCTTCTAGAGATCCTTAAAGGGTTACAAACACAAGCCTAAGTTTTCATTATGTGTAATTTGGTGAGATGTATAAATTGGAACATGTATACCTTGGTGAGATGTTGTTGCAGCTGCAACAATTTCCCAAATTTCTAAAAAATTGGGACCCTCCTTTTAAATTTTTGTCTTGCTTAGTTTATTGGGATTGCTTAACTTTACTGTAATTTTGATTTTTGAGGATGATTGTTGAATGAATATCTTTTATGCATATGCTGCCTTTTTGGTTTAAAGTATGACTTACGGTGATTTCTTATCTCGCTGTCGGAACTTGTTGGAGTTATAAATCAGGGCTGTCGTCAACTACGCAGCCGTAGATGCGGAGGTTCAATGGAATAATGATTCGATCCATAGCTCTATCTTCCGCCGATGCACTCTCTTTTCTATTTTTATTTTCGATGTTTTTGTTTGAAAACCGTTGGAGCAGTAGGGCCTTGTATTGCCACCGTTTCGGAGGGAAGGTTGTAAGCACTGTGACGAAAAACTTTTACTTTTTTCGATCCCATGTTTTGTATTTTTATTGTTGCTGATGGCACCGTGATTGGACTTTGAATCGGGGGTTAGTTTTGGTTTGTCTGATCACCGTATTTTTGTTTTCACAAGGGCCTGAGTCTTTTTGTGTTCTTCCATTGCGGCTCCAGGGTGGACTAAACATCTGCCCTACAGTTTTTCCTTTCGCTGATGATTGATTTTTCGTCGATGGCTCAGTTAAAGTTTGGTTCTATTTTTTCGACTTTGACTGGTTTGCGAAACTTTTTGTTTATGCAGCTTCCGCCGTTGCAGCGTTCTAACGTACTAATAGTCCGAGACTTTAGTCATTTTGAGCTTCGATGTGAGGTTTTTTTTAGTGTGTGTTTCGCCGACTGTTTTCACTGGTCTGCGGAACTCATAGCTTCTTCATCACCCGTCGTTGCGGCTCACTGGCAGGTTGGAAGTCGATACCTTAGTCGTCCCGTCGCCCGATTTGTGGTGTTTTTCCCGTCGAATGTTTTTCATCGGGATATATATNTGTCGAGAACTTGTTCGTAGGTGGCGTCACCGTGGAAGTTTTTAGATTCTCCTTGTCGACTGCACAGCTCACTGACCAGGTAGGCCAACCATGTTTTTGCCCTTTCTTTTAAGTTTTTGGAACTAGGGTCTCTTCCTTGGTTAGGTTTTTTTTGTTGTTGTGGTCAATGGGCACATGTTTATGGGTATATCAACATTTATGGTGGTTCACTTTAACAGTTAGCGGATGAGGGGGGGGGGGGTTTCTCGGTGATTATTACAGAGCCGTTATGAGTTTTCGAACCCTTTCCGACTGTTTAGGAAACTGGTGCAGACGAGCGTTACGCTGTCTACACCGGTTTTTTTGGGTTTGCATATAGCCATCCGGAGGGGGATTTTCCTTTCTTTTGCAGTTGGTAGGCGTTTACCCTGGTTTTGTTCGAAATGTCAGAGGGTTTGAGTGCAATTGTTTTGGTCGCCCGTGTGTTTTGGAACTAGGGTCGCATATTTTTTAGGATAAGCCTCATTTAATGGGATTTATTTTTGAAGCAGGGAGTTGGAACGTGTTCTACTGAAGTCGATAATGCTGAGGGTTTTAGTTTTGATCAGACTGGTTTTTCTTCCCATTTTGTCGTGTTTAGTATCACCGATAGAGGTTTTACATGATTATCAAGGTTATGATGTATGTTGTAAATCATATTGATTTTAGTCACGGGCATGACTTAGGATTTTTCAGGACCTATCTTTTCACAGAAAGTATTTGCTAGTTAGCCCTGGATCTGTATCTACATAGATTTAGCTATGGAAAATATGGCCGAGGTAAATGCTTATATAATTTTTCTTCGTTCTTTGAATACTGGTTAACAACTCAAAGCCTAAAGGCATTTTGTTTTGTGACAGGGAAACTTTTCCAAACATGAGATGTCGAAAAGATAGAAAAAGAAAGCCCTCATTGCTGAAGGTGATCCTGAGGTGGAAATTATTACAAAGACTGGGTACATTTATGAGGATACTAGAGCCACCAAAGGTGTGGAACCTGACTACAAGTGGGGCGGGATTTACAAACTGATTTCAAATCATGAGGTGCCTGATACCGGGTTTGAAGAGTTAACAATATATGCTAATATTGAAAAATATGCCTTGATGAAGATAGCTACCAGACCTGAGCTTTTCCCATGCTCAGAAGTGATTGGATGGATTCTGCCTAGGGCAGACGTGACTACTATGATTCTGGCTAATACTGCCAAGCAGGGCTATGCTTCTTATAGCCCTGGTTATGTATCACTAGCTTATCACTTACCAGAAGCCCAGGTTTACCTAACTGAAGATTGGTTGAAGGAGATTAACCTAGACCTGGTTGAAATAGTAAAAAGAATGATGATACCTGGCAAGAATTTCCGAACCAGACCATCAGAAGAATACGACACAACTACGTTAAGAACCCCTTATAGGTTCATTGCGTTAATGCTAAACAGAATCTTTGGGAGAGCCCACGGAAGGAGTTTCAAGTTAGGATGGGTTCCTATTATCTTCTATGTATCCACTCAAGGGACTGTGTTCAATTGGGAAAACATTGTGTCCAACAGTCTCTCAGCCTACATTGCTTCAGCTCTGGAAGGGGTGTCCCAGAAAAGGTCTGAGTTCTACATGAGCTCCATATTCATTGATTGTATACTATGCACCCAGCCATTTCCAAACCTAAGGTACATATGGGATAGGGCAAAACCCCTATGTACACAGCCTGCAAGCCATTATGGGCACACAAATACTACAGTCATTGCAGAGAAGTTTGTGAACAATTTATTATGCCCTTGTATACTTTGATTTTCTTGAAAGAATGCAATTGCATGTTTGAAGAGGCATTGAAAGTCATTGAGGAGTATGCCAATTACTACTTGACTGAGGAAGGAATGTATATTAGAATGTATGGTTGCTCTAGGGCGCCTTCATTGCTTCCCAAATATGCCACTGATTATGTGGTACACAAAGAAGCAGTCAGACAGGTTTTCTTGGATGGTATAAGGAGTTTTTGTTCGAGCACAAGAAGGCAACTTATCCTCCCATACCGTTCAGACTGGGAAGCTATAAGTTTTCAAAAGTTAAAAAGGGTGATGAGTTTGTACAGGAATTGGAGCAATTTCACTTTGGGGAAATGAACTTCCATAGAAATGATTCTCAGAACAAAGTTGCAGAACATTGCAAGGAAGCCAATGTGCATTTTGAATATACAAACCATTGGGATAAGGATGAAGAAACGTTTAGAAATGTAGAAAATATGACTGCATTAAAAAGAAGATTTAAAAAGAAGATCACCACTAAAGGTGGTAAGGGCTAGGCTGACCAGAAGAAAGTTGATGAAGAGGAGGCCAGGAAAAGAGAAGAAGATGCTAGGACACTAGCACAGGAGGCCGAAAGTTGGCTTAAAAGTGAAGAAGAAGAAAGGAAGAAAGTTGAACAAGAAGCAACAAAGAGTGCAGAGGAATTTTTCAAGAGGGAAGAAGAAGAAAGAAAAAAGAAAGAGGATGAAGAGCTAAAGAAGCAAGAAGCTGAAAGGCTGAAACTGATAGGATCCACAATAGATCAACAAATTTTTGACCCTGCAGACACTCAAGGAGTACAAGATCAGGATTGTCCTGACTCCCAAGAGCCTACTGCAACTACTGACAACAGTTTAGGGCAGGTTGTTGTTTCTGTGTTAAGGCCAATTCCTTTTGAACAAAAGAAAGGGGAAGAAGTTCCAGACTTCAGAACCATCTTTTATGACAAAGAAAAGAAAAGAATTGTGAAGAGGACTGAGAAGAAAGTTGAAACTGGGGGGCAGTCAGGGATGATGATAAACGATAAAACCTTGGTACATGGGACAGACAAGGACCCGAGACTGACAATCCGAGCTGGAGCAGCATTGATCCATGCCTCTGAAGATAATGTGGATCGAATAATGACAGACCTTGAGCAATTAAGGAAAATTGCTGCCCAATTAAAAGACACTCTGAAAAAATAGAGGGATGAAGGCAACAAATTAAAGAGAAAATTTGAAGACATGCTGAATGAAGTGAAGTCTTCAGAAACAGAGCTTTAGTCCCTCCAAGCCGACAAGATGTCTTTAGAAGTTGCTATTGAAAAGCGAGGAGCAGATGCTCAGGATAGCTTAGCAAAATTCCAGCAGGAATATCAGGAGCTAAAGACGGAAAGGGATGGACTAAAAACAGCAAATGAAAATCTTCATGCAGAAACAGACCAACTGCAAAGCAAAGTTGGGGAACTGGAAACACAAAGGGCTACCATGGAGGAGACAGAAAAACAATTTCAGGTACAAGCAGCAGAGTTTAAGGGACAAATTGCTTCACTAACAACATATTTGAAAGAGGCTAAGGAACAGGAAACCAGTATTCATCCTTTCAAAGAGCATGCCCTAACACAAAGAAGCAAAATGCACTGGCTACAGGTGTCCATAGAAGAAGAAAGATGCAAATTTTTGTAGGTAGATAATAGATTAGAAGAAATTTTGGAGACTTCTTCGTATTTTGTAGATAGGTCTCAGGACATTTTGGAAGTCCCGACAGAAAGAATAGGAAGGTTGGAGGCCAATGAAGAGATTCTTGCAGACTTACCAGCAAAAGATCAACAAGGCTTAAGGCAGGATTATGACTTGTTGGAGTTTGCAATAAACACAACAGAAGAATTCAAGAAGGTTGTAAAGAAAACGAAAGGAGCTTGCACCGAGTATTGCAGAAGGCTGTTGATCACTTACAACCGATGCCTGGTGGCTGCTGAGCAGAGATTAGATACATTTCCATAACATGACCTGTTCATAGAAATGTTACAAAGCAGATATCAAGAGGATGAGTAGAGGATTCAACAGGTCAAAGTCTTGGACGAACAGATCTTGAAAGATGAAGTGGCCCATTCGGCAGTCAGTGTACAGTTACTGGAAGATCAACTACGCCTGAGCTCAGCCAGAATCGAAGGGATTAAAAATCAAGCTACAAAGTTTGAGATTAACATTCGTTTTCTTTAGCCTTTTGAATTTGAGAATATCGCATCAGAAGCCCAAGCATGGAAAAGCTTCCTAAATAATCAAGCGGGGCCCTCCACTTAAGTACTTTATTAGTTTGTTTAAATGTAATATATTGTAAATTGTATGAGCACTCAATATAAGACAAATTTTGGGAGATGAAATGTTGGGGAAACCCAGGGGTCATTTGGGGGCATCCCAAAAGTTTTGCCTTTTGTATAAGTATAGGAGAGTTAGATAGAGAAAGGAATTTTTCCCAGTTAGACTTGTGAGAATACATTGTAAGAGGAACTATTTCGTTTTGCAATATATAATTACAATTTTTCCTGTTGGAGAAAGCTTTGGTGGAATGTTCAAATGTTGTTCAATGGATGTGGTTGAAGGGGAACTATTTCATTTTCAGCTTTTATTCATTAACCGTGAGATAATTCTAACTTGTTGAACCTATGTTCTTTTATGAATGCTCTCTGGTTTATTTTATGATAATTTCCACTATGAGTAATAAATGTTTTCACAGACAATGAGCTATCTTGTTGTTCATCCATCTATTCATGTTTATGTGTTTTGAATCAAAGAACAACTATCTGTGATTTTTCTTAATGCATGAACAATAATACATTACTCATTAACTGATAATCTCACTCCCTAGGGGCAACTTAGTTAGTTTTTTTTCCTGTTGTGTGTGGTTTAGATGCGAGAGAGTCTAAGACGAGAGGTAAGAACCTGTGCATCACATTGTGACCGCTCCTCATATTCTTTATTAATCTGCATTTTAGATAGGCACTTGCATATCATACTTAAAGTTAAAAACACAAAAATACATACGGTGGACTAGGCCGCAACCGGTAAAACCTTTTAATTTTTTACTTGACCTATGGTAGCTGGACCGTAAACCAGACGGATTCCCCATACCAAATAGTGACGGGCTAGTTGGGAATGTTGACTGGGGAGAATCCCTTGCTGTTGTTTCCTGGGATTTTTCAGGCCTCAATAGATGTATTGGTTGGTTTTGATTTTATTTTGGATTATATGTAGTTTGCATACCCAAGATCCCAAGAGGTCCCTTATAACCATACCACCAGGTTATGAAACAAAGTTTTTTTTGTATAGCGTTGTATTTGCATTGATATAGAATGAAAAAACATATCAAAATTCAATAAAAATGTGTATATGTAAACACCAAAGATCAAGAAAATAAGATAAGTTCATTGAACTATTTAATTCTTCTACTAAAAGAGTTCCTTGTACCCCACAATAAAAAAAACTATACATCAAAGGTACATACACTTTATGTATGTGAGTTTCTCTTCACGATAGACTTATAGGGCAGTGGATTATAATAAATATGAAACTTAGTATGTGAGTGGACTATATATATGCATGATTGCACATGAAAACAAAACAAAAAAGCATCTTATATGGACTATAGTTATGAATATAATATATTTATGAATGAGTGCATATGAATAATAAAGAAAATAGTGTGTTTGTGGACTATAGGTATGAATATAGTATATTTATGAATGAGTGCATATGAAAACAAGGAGAGGATCTTGACGAGTATGTCAAAGGTGACCCACCCAAGGTTCTGTACTTTGAATCTCGACACCAATTCGTTTCATCCTTTCAGCTAACCAGTGTTATTGCAATGCAATATTTTATCACAGATACACATCATGCTTATTGATTAAGAATTTTAAGACTTTCCATTTCTCGTCAATGGATTTGAGGTTTATGATTTCAGCCATGGAAGTGGCCAGCCTCGTAATCGTCTTCCTGCAGGCTATTGTTGGTGGAAGTGAGATGAACATGGTGTTTTACATGCATGATACTTTTAGTGGTAGCAACGTGACGACAACTACAATAGAACAATAGTAATCTTAAACACAAAGCGTTGTGCATGTATTACCTTTCTAGAATGTCTTCGTCGTCCTTGCACTAGCAATGTAAGCAAACATGAAGGCTTTTCAAATATCTATGATTTTGAGCTCTGCAGCTGAATTTCTGAGTGTGGAGAGGCCATAGAGCCACACCTCCCCATTACACCTCCATAGTAAAATGAGAATTGAAAAGAAAGTTGGGTGCTTTGAAATCTTAGATAATTGAAAACAACTGTAGTACTTGGTTGCCTTTCACGGTTATTTCCAAGATTAAATATATAATCTGAAACTCATGTCCAACCATGAATCTTGATCAACGACAGAAACATACATTGGTATCTGCATGCGGATCGATGGTCTATAGAATTTCTACCAATACCATTAAACAAATATTTTTTTTATTAATGTACAAAAAAATAAGTGCACCCAAAAATTCAAGACATTAGAAGCTTACTTTAGTGTTTCCCATTCTTCGTAAATATAATTTTCAGCATTTTCTCAATTTTACAAAGACCGGTCCCAACAAATATAAATTTCATCATTTTGACAAAGACCAGTCCTAGATTTTTGAAGCCTATATGACACTTTTTTTCATGTGAACTATACCATAGTCAGAATACAATAAATACAATGATCATTACAGTAGTTTTAGATCAATTTCAATTTGGACTCATGACATACTAGCAAATGAAAGAAATCCAAAATATTTGCTTAACCTAACGAGCAGAAATGATGAGTACAATACCAATAGGTCGATTCCGAATAACTTGTTTGACTGCATACCATTCCTCGGAAAAACAATCAGTGCCCACATAAGTCTAGCCGCAAGGAATCCTAATGTGTAGAAAATACTGGCATCCTTTGGGATTATGAAGTAAGGTTGGTTCATCCAGGCCCCTAACACCAAGGACATCCCCAATCCAACAAGTGTATTGAACATCGACCCTGCATAGCAACCTGACATGGAAATATGCATTCCATCATGACCATTCGATTCCAGTGCAATATTTGATGTCAAAACACCGAAGGAATTACCCCAAGATAGAACTGTTAGAGCTAGAAGCGATGGGGATATGTCAAGGATTGTACCAAAGGAAACCAACATAGCCACTATCTCATAGAAATTAAGTAAAACCACACAATGCTCATGATCATTAGCAATTATGTAAAACCACACAATGCTCATGATGAACCCTGTGCAACCCAAGGGAAGAGAAATGTACAAGGTGGGTTCTCTGCCTTCATTGTAAAGAAAGAAAGAATTCCCATCATTGAACCCAAAATCCCTGCAATAACATATGAACATTCCCCAATGCCAAAGGGTTGGATTTCATGAGAATTCCAATGGAGAGCCAATAGAACTTGTGCTAACACAACACTTGCAATCGCAAACACTCTAGACAAACGTGTCTCTTCAACCATAGAAATGGTTAGCTGACGTGGTAACAACAATGACAATTCTAAAATGAATAATAATATACTACACTATGAATGGCATGCCTTACCTTCCTCATTTTCATCCCTCCATCCCCACATAGGCCTTGGAACCTCTCCACTCGTGTCCAATCTTTATTCTACATAGATGGTGTCATTAGATTCACACCAACATTATGGCAAGAGAGAGTGCAACGCCTCTGGATCATTCACCAAGCCCGTGCCTCACATTGGATCCAAAAGAGGGCTATCAATGGAATCATCTTTTCTTGAAGCAAAAATAGCTCCTTGGGAATGCAAATTGAGTTTTTGGGCCACCTGCTTCCTCAAGAACTCCTTCACAACAACAACAAATGTATATATGAAATATATCGACAAAAATCCCAATGCTCCCAAGAGATTGATCTTAACAACAATCAAAATAACACAGAGTGTATCCACAGTAACAAGAAAGAAACTAGCATCTCTGACAAAGCATGCACAATCTAGAGAAACATCTGAACCAGAAACAAAGAGACAAATCTAGGATGACAAATATGAGCATCTACAATTGTACCTGCATCCAAAACACAGAAAATTTACTGCTCTGTTTGGAAATATAAAGGAGAGCATCATATATTCACATGTAGCCCGAGATATTTTGAACCATGGGGTAAATGATAGCGATTTGGATACCTATATGATGATTTATTTTAACCTATATGATAACTATTTTTAACAAAGTTGTATCTATACTAACCGGGATGTACATTGCCTCGGCGGTCACCACCACTGGGAATTGGGAATAGCTTTGTGTGATGATTCTTTTGTGCAATTATCAGTGTGACTTTAGGCTTATAACCAAACTCCATGTGATTACATGCCTTGTGGAACAAATAAAAATCTATAGTTTAAACTGATAGAATGTTAAAACACATACCCAACCATATGACAAATTACAAATTGAATGAACTAGGATTAAAAGTTATTTAAATAACCTGATATATAGCTTGTAATTCAACATTCAGGACCTAGTCAAATTGTGATTCACTAACTCCATCTCTATAATATTGAACACATTAGCAATTATCCAAAATGTCCTAAATAACAAAGACTTGCCCATTATATCACATATGTAGATAATGATGAATGATGAACGCACATCGCATCACAAAAGAGATTGCAACTAGGACACACTATGTCCAAAGATTAAAACTATATGGTAATTCAATCAATGTTCGTAATCCTTGTTCTACATTGCAATAGAACAATCGAACTACATTTTATATGGAATTTTCAAAACATTTCATTAAGTAGTCCAATAAGAGCCTGTGTACTAGGGTTGCACAAACTATATTGGGGCACAGGGCAAAGACTAAAAATACCCTGTCATTCAATCAATGTTTGTAATTATTGTTCTACATTGTAATAAATAGACTATTATTCTATAGTAACTTTTCAAAACAACTGATGAAGCATTTCAACAATACATTGTAAGAGGGATGCACATGAAGGTAAGTATAGGAAAGGTTTTATTTTAAGATTAACTCTGTGGTTCAATCAACGTTTGTAATTCTTGTTATATATTGTAATAGACATACTATTATTCTATATTAACTTTTCAAAACAATTGATGAAGCATTTCAACAAAAGTTGCACTTGCGGGTAAGCATATAAATGTTTCTTATTTTACAAAACAAGAATAACAGAAAAAGTCCTACCTCCCTCAACTACCAATATACCTCATCATTAACTACATACCTAAAGGCTATCATTTGTTGCGATTTTCATTCTACATTCGGGGGTGGATTGCAAGATTGGTAGAAGTCTACAAGTAGCTCATTGTGTGACCAACATAAATAAGATGAAGATAATTTTATTAATGTCCAATTAAGTAGGTCAGACAATCTGATATCTACATTACTGAACCTGACAATCACCTTTTACAAACTACAGGTATCATTCTCTGCCTATATTGCAAACCCATAATGATTTGTAGGATACAAGAGTTCTTCCCAAATGTTCAAAGGATGAAAGGTTCCAACAATATAACAAAGTAAAGAATTACCTGATCATACCAACATCCTTCCCTGAGGGCCATGTAGCGGGCATTTCTTCCCAACTACGTGCAAAAGCACCAACCTTAGATCATTGTGATCGTAAGGAAGAGTTCAATGAAAAACAAAACAAGTGATACTAATAACATAAAGCAAATATTTTTTAACATTTTTGAATATATTGGCTAAACTAAACTAATGCAAATAAACAAAGTATGCCTCCTTTCTGTAGAATGGGCCACCGTGGTCGTCCTCGGAAGTGGTCCGCCTCTCCACAGGATGGTTCTCCAATGGTCTCCATGGACACGTGTCAAACGGGGAGTGGATCCAAGATGGGTACGGAGAATGTCTCAACGTACATCGTGGGAATGGTATGGTGATGGGAATGGTGGAGAGGGAGTATGTAAAAAAAGGTTTCTGTGTAACTGTTTTGGAGCCCTTCACAATGTATTCATAGTATGGTCTAGGGTTTTTTAACCCAATGTGGTAACCCATGGTATTTTCCTGTGGTTTTCTGACCTTTTCTCTTTTTTAGGGTTCTTTTAACTTTTTTAGGGTTTTTGACCCTTTTTGGGAGAGAGTGAAGGTAAACCATAATAAACGTCCACTATCCCTTCATTTATGGGAAGGAATAATGGTGTTTTAGACCATTTTTGTGGAAATACAATTGGTTCAAAAGTAAGGGAAATATGGTAGGAATATGATGTATGTATATGGTTTAGACCATGTAGAGCTAGGTGAACACTTTTTTTTGTGTTAACAGGCAATGGTTTGTACAAAGCTTCAATCATCTCAACCTTGGGTGATTGAGTTCTCATTGAAGCTCTATATCTTGAAATAAAGGGACATTCCCTAGACAATATGACCCGCCAACAACTTTTATTTAGAAAAATAAATAACCTATAAATTGCATTGTGCATGACAGTCTATTTAATAAACATGGTATACTTATACGTGACATATACAGATCAACAGGGGAGTTTGAAGTCAACATCAGGATACATAGATGACATGTATAAAAACAAATATATAAGCACACACATATTCATCCCAAAATTCTGAAACAAAAACATGAAAATTTAGATCTCCAACTACATTTCACTCCAAACTGCTTCTAGAAACTCAAAAACACAACCTTCTAAGAAACTCAGATAGGGGAGGGGCTTATTGCTAAGACAAAATGTAGGATTTTAGGGCTGAGAGCAGATCCTGGGTAGCATAGCTAAAAACTAATAAAGCAACTTGTTTCAGGAGGGAGAAGAAAATACAAGAGACCACTAGGGTCACACAATTAGAAAAATGAAATAAAATAATCATCAATTCTGAGAAGGATAGTTGTCAGCTTCTATAAAGGGAGAAGAAAATACATGAGACCACTATAATGCAAAGAGAAATGGATAAGAGTCAACTTGGAACAATGATGGACCCGAAGAGGACAACAACACCCAACCATTCCCACCAACATCATTGAACAACATCATACCAAATATTTGTCACGAAATGAACAAACAACTTCAAAGAACATCGACAAAATGATAAGAACTGCAAAGAAAATCTACAAAGTGATAGAGCAAGAATATCTAGTTAATATAAAATAGAAAAATTCGGACCTCCGTACAGAAAATTTATTTAATATTTTATATCATATAGCGTAATTCAAACCCAGGTACAAAATCAATGTTGGGAAACAATAAACTGTGGTTTGAAACATTTGTACATGTCACTATGACTGCCAAAATAGACGAGCATGCAACTATGTAAAACTCCACTGAACAACAAATTTCAAGATCTTTGAAGAAAGGATAGAATATATATTACATAAAACATTACGACATAACAACACATATTAAATTTAAGTGTCTATCAATTCCATTCAAAAACCTCGATAACATGTAAAAGATAAATACCATTGAAATTGAAGGTGAATCTGCATTCCTGGACAACCATGTGAGACATCCATCCCAATAATAATTGTTGGTTTTGTGGATATATTAGGTATCCTATGAGAAAATTACACAACCAACATAGAGTTGAGGCCACAAACATGAAGGACAAAATAGCAGTTACATAAATGCATCAACATATTTAAGCAACGAGCTTGACTAAAAAGGAAAAGGTATACCCAGTAAACTTTTGATGTTGGAAGCTACTTTGCATTTATTTTCAAAGCCACGTTTGTTAAATATTGATCATTGACCTTCTTCATATTTTGAGGGGCAATACGTTGATTAATTACCTCCAAGTCCGCCAGGAATTTCCTCTTTGAGGGCCCTAAAACATGGAATAAAAATATAAAATAAGAAATGTTACTAAGTTACAAAATCTAGTTTATCCTAATAAAAAAATAAAAACTAGAATCATTCATTAACATAAGAATTACACAATCCCCATAAAGATCATTGTTCTTCCTCTCTGGTAAGATGCAGAGAAAAAATTGAGGCAGCCTTGGAAGTCTAGACTTCATCTGACTTAGCATCCTTTCCACCCTAACAATAGGGTTCCTATTTCTGTCTTGAGGCGATTCTTCTAGAATGCCCAAACAGTCGACCATCATCTACAGTAGACATTTCAATTATGCAATGTCCCAACATGAAATATGTAAAATGCAACTATTTAACTCATATGTAGATAACATAGCAATCATCTTCTGGAACATCATTATTGAAGGTCTTGTCCCATATTATTTATTTCGTTTGTATGAACTCTTGAATTGAAACATGTAATTTACCATTCTCTAATTTTTTCTTCCCGAACCATAGTCTGAGAACAGACGATTGGGATAGATTAAGAATCTAGAGTGAGGGAATTTGAAATCAAATTTTTGAAAGCTTCTGACAGAAAAAATCTTGTTATTGAAATTCCAACGACCATTCCTGGGAGCCTCTTCCATCTTCCCAAACTTCAATTGTTGAGAAACCACACAATGACGAATCGATAAGATGACTGAAAAACAAGTTGCTTAGATAATAAGAAGCACCAAACAAAATATCTCTAATTATAAGAAATATTATGATGCACATGAAAATCTACAAGAGGACTGAAAAAACAAGTTCTTCAGATAATAAGCAGCACCAAACAAAAACATGCTTACATTGTAAATCCTATCAAGCTTCCATTCCTTCACATGAACTACTAGAATTAGACTTCATTCCCCGAAATAAAATGCTACGAAGTTCAAGGACCAAAATCTTAAGTATGAGGAAACATTTTTCCTCCTTGGCTACCAAAGAAAAAGAAAACAAGCACCCATATGTATTGAATAAAGGAAAGGAAACACATGTCATTGACAAGACTTCAGTTTGTTAAACCAGAATGCAACAATAACAAGTTAAATTTAAGCCAACATTCAAAAGAGAATATGTATAAAGCTCTCTTTCAGAGGCTCGGTTCATTGAGAACGAGATCCAGCGGTCATACCAAGAAAACCATTCATATCAGTATCTCAATTCGTTGAGAACGAGAATCAACAGTCTTACCAAGATGGTTATTCAACAAAGAGTAAGAGTGAAGGGTGAGTTTGAAGACGAGAAAGGAAGAGGGTTCTTATAATGGTGGGGAGGGGCACTCAACCTTATCATAGCATTATTGTTTGACTACGACGTGAGAATACATCCCACCATTACGCAGAGATTTACCGAACAACTCCATTCTCTGGCCTGCCATGCGAAGGGTAAAAGGTGAATACACGCCAATTGTTAATGCCTGCAGATTACAAGGGTTACATCTTGACTCCATTCTCTAGAAACACACCCATTTTTAATGCTTGTAAACACCAGGTTGTGAACAACCTTGGGGAAATACACCATCTTTTAATGCTTGCAGACTACCTTGCTGATGGCGTGAACCAACATGTTTAACATTTAATATGTTGATGCCTCGAACCCCATCCAACTATATACATATTATCGGTTGTATACTAAGACCTTGTTATGAAAATTCATGATGGGTAAGTAAAGTTATTGAAAATTCCGGTCCTACCGTACATCACCCCCGCCGCCAATTTGGGAACCAAAGATCAAGGTTGGCATAAGCAGCCAAACACCAATCAACATTCAAATAAATATTGCATTTTTTAATTACATTTAATAAAAAATATTACAAACTTTAGAAAACTGAATTTTTTTACCCATATCCACATGAATTAATACTCATGAGCGATTCATATATATCACCTGCGGTGACATAATAACATAAAACTTAAAAGAATGAATAATGTAAGAGACCTATTACATTTATAAAATCATTAACATAATCATATGTGCTCTTCTAAACTATTAGGACAAAAATTATATTTATGTTTTTATAAACATAAATAAATGGATTATTCATCAAAATTTGTAGATTTAAAGAAAAAATAAAACAATTTAAATTTTACTTTAAAAAATAATAATATTAATTTTAATGCTAAAACATTACCATGCTATTTTTTTACATGTTAAAATATTATAGTAAACAAATGTGAATTAAATACATATTTAAATTAATTTAAATATCAGCCTGAGAATACATCCGCCATTACTCAGAGATTTCCCGAACAACTACATTCCAATGGTTAATGCGTGCAGATTACGAGGGTTACATCCTAACTCCATTCTCTGAAAACACATATGTTTTTAATGTTTGCAGACACCAGGTTGTGAACAACCTTGGGGAAATACACCATCTTTTAATGCTTGCAGACTACCTTGTCGATGGCATGAACCAACATGTTAAACATTTAATATATTGATGCCTCAAACCTTATCCAACTATATACATACCATCGGCTATATACTAATACCTTGTCAAGTAAAAATTCATGATTGGTCAGTAAGGCTATTGAAAATTCTAGTCCTACCCTACGTCACCCCCATCGCCAATGTTAGGAAGCAAAGATCAAGACTGGCGTAAGCAACCAAACACCAATCAACATTCAAATAATTATATTTTTTTAATTAAGTTTAATAAAATATATTACAAACTTTAGAAAACTGAAAATTTTTATCCATATCCAGATGAATTAATACTCATGAGTGATTCATATATATCACCTACGGTGACATAATAACATAAAACTTAAATGAATGGCTAATGAAAAAGCCCTATTACATTTATAAAATCATTAACATAATCATATATGCTCTAGTAAACTATTGGGATAAGAATTATATTTATATTAAATTATATTTATGTTTTTATAAACATAAATAAATGGATTATTCATCAAAATTTGTAAATTTAAAGAAAAAAGATATTTTTAACTATTAAAACAATTTAAATCATACTTTAAAAAATTAACAATATTAATTTTAATGTTAAAACATTACCATGCTATTTTTTTCATGCTAAAATATTATAGTAAATAAATGTGAATTAAATACATATTTAAATTAATTTAAAAATCAATATTTAAGCTGGTAGGCGTATATATATCATATTTTAGAGTTGGGGTTGAAGGAGCGGATTAACAAGATTCATGAAAGGGTGACAAGTGTATGGTTTATATCAATTTGGTAATCATCGTATTTCATTTGGTAGTCATCGTATTTCATTAGGGTTAGTTAACTGAAGATTAGTTAATTGATGTCATCGAACGGTTGTGGAAGTCCTGCAGAGTTTGTGTGTTAGAGATCCCGTAGAGCTGCAGTTAGCATGGCAGTGATCGCAGGCCTTCTGGCATCCACATGTTGAACCGCCCACACTGATCCACAAGTTGTTGCATAACGACTTCTTTGTTTCGGCTTACATAGATGCATGCACCGATTGGAATTCCAGTTCATTTTCGAGAGGAAATGGGCATTCAATCAATGGGAAAGCTCAGGCCTTAAACGGAATAGTGGTGGACATGATTTCTGCAATGAAATAGAACAATAGAGGATACTCAGCCTTACATCGTGTGTATGCAGGGGAACTATGGGTGGGTGTCCTAAGGCCATTCGCATTTGTAGAGACGGGCTTACTCCGGTTAATGGACATATTGCCTCTTTCTCTTTGTTGGGGAACTCTTTCCAATGGTGGTGTTAATGGCCAATCTTTTCGTTTTGGGACATGAATAAGTAAAGTGTTGCAGTGAGAGGTTGTCACAAGTATCCATTTATATCCCATCTATTTCGCAAGCCACTTTTCTAGGAGACATGCATTGAAAGAACCATCATTAATTGTGGTGGAACTTTGGTATAAATTTGTGTTTGTGTCAAGTATTTGGGCCTCTATATTATTATAGGACTAGTTTTAGATTCTTATATGACTGATTTTAGGCCATTATGAAGGTGTGTAATTCAAACAGATTGATATGGCTGAGTCGGCCTTCAAATCGCTAACAATAGATTTGACAGATCTAAACTTCCTCGTGCAAAATTTTCTTCAATCGATTTTTTCTTGCATCATAAATATCATAACCTAATTGACTACCGTAGATCTATGGGCGCGCAAGCTATTAACATTGATTTATTCATTCATCATAATGAGTATCCATAGAACAACGGTTATCAAAGAGAATGGACAGGTCATATATTGCAATGCAAGCCTTAACTCCATGGATTTTCAGTAATCATCGTGTTCGACGATATTCTATCTCCTTAATTATCATGCCTGCATTTATATGATCATCTAGAGAGGTCTTTTGCAACAAATATTTTAATGAAGATATAAATAACTTATACAATATATCTTTTATAGATCTGCAATAGACCTACAAATCCTACCACTACAATCCTGCAAGAGATTGTGTTGTATTCGATGATGATAGTGAATTACGTGGGGTATTGATTGACACAATTCTTTGCAGATAAACTTCCAAGTCTTTTAATATTGGCTTCCAACTTTAAGAGAGATTGTTCAATATTCGACTACTCTTTCAGAATTCTCTGATGAATTTCTAGCTTAGATCGATTAGATTTTCTCTCCCCAACGGTGGTTTTAATTTAAACCCTAGTCGAACCCAAGTCCAGACTTCGAATGCTCCAAAATAAACAACTATAGTTTCTCGCTGCAGTCAGCCTATGCAGTTCGACCTCGAGAAAAGATACGGAAGCAACAACTAAAGGAAGAGCTTGTAGTTGGAAGAAAAAACTTGTCTGATATTGGAGAGATGATTGCAGTGGCCTCTGCACATCGTCACATGCTTTTCCTTCATGCCCGAACTGCAAGTACTTGTACAGACTTAAGTTGGGAAGAATAGCGAGACTAGCGCAATCAGCTATGGTTCGTTTATTGTTGCAGTTATCTATTTTATAATATGGTTTTGTTCACACATATACAAACTATGGATGGTTTTGATTATTAAAACTCTTGTTTAATATTATTTAACCAGGTTTTTTTAATGTCATAAGATTCTCATTCTACATATTTCAGTCTACATATATTATTTTTTATTTATACTTATCAGTTATCAGTTTCAGGTTAATCTTATGATTCTCATTTATGAACAGTCTAGATATGATGAACAAACAGTCTAGATATAATGGTTAAGAGCATGTGTTTTCTCTTAGGATCCAATTAAATCACTGACAAAGATACTTTAATGAAGTAGTAATTGGGATGACATATACGTGAATAGACAAAGATACATTAATGAAGTAGTAATTGGGATGACATATACTGTGTAAAAAATATAGTATATCTATGAGAACACTTTTTAAAGTTTATTTTAAAAATAAAAACTTGACTTTTAATTTTTGAAATTTGAAATTTAGAGATTTGTTTCTATCATTATAGGTTATAACAATCTCAATTAAAATTCTCAAATAATAATATGTTAACACTTTGTCATAATGATATAACAATCTCAAATAATAATATGTTAACACTTTGTTTATAATAGTATACTTGTATTTCATAAAAAGTTGTCATCTAAAATGAATTTTAGAAATCTTATTCTATCATTATGCATTATAAAATTCTCAAATAATAAGATGTTAACACTTTGTTTATAATAGTATAAAATTATTTCATAAAAAGTTGCCATCTAAATGATTTGTTTAGTTTGAATATTTTTAATTGTATATTAAGTAATTTTGAGATAAGTAAATTAGACTTCATAAAAGAAATTAATAATAAAACATGAAACACACGCATACATATATATATATATATGGATTTTTTAATGTCTATACCAATGAGGCATATCGTGTTCAAATGACACTTTTTCATTTTCAATTATAGATTGTACATAAAGTTAAAAAAATTGGACAAATAGTGGAAAAATTATAGTATATCTATGTGAAGTTAATGATAAAAATATTGTTGGAAAGGATTCAAATATATAAATAAAAAGAAGTGACACTTTTTCATCTTCAATTATAGATTGTACATAAAGTTAAAAAAATTGGACAAATAGTGGAAAATTATAGTATATCTATGTGAAGTTAATGATAAAAATATTGTTGGAATGGATTCAAATATATAAATAAAAAGAACAACTTCAGTATGCTTTAGCTTTGAGAGGCATATAACTTGGCATGTACAAGTTCAAGTGACACTTTTTCATCTTCAAATGTAGATTGTACCTAAAATTTAAAAAAATGGAATTGTGGAAAAATTATAGTATACAACTACACTAGCATTATTTACATTGAAAACATTATACATTCTCATATTGGTTGGCCTCTAATACTAGGCATATCTCAATAAAGGTATCCCTAAAAACATGTAATAATTTGACCAATTATTTTCATGGAAAACATTATATATATATATATATATATATATNACAAAGCAAAGCTCAGTCGACAACACCTATGACATGTGACATAGATGCAGTCTCACCCGATATATCTTTCTATGGATAACTTCTAGAACCAATTTTTCGCAGTTGGGTGGACGATTTATGGTACGTTGGTCAACCAAGCCCTAACAATGCGACTGATATACATCTATTGATTCATAAGCAAATATATAAGCATTCATTCAATGCAACATTTATATAGGTAACTCAAACACATTCAACATTCACACATATACACAAAATATAACGTGGAAACCCATCCGAGAAAAACCACAAAGGTTCTCTTCATCTAGCATGAAAAATATATGCACCTTTTGTCTGCGCACTAACCTGCATACTTTGTTCTAGATATTCTTACGTATCTTTACAGACTCTTTCTTCATCTCATGCTCTTTGATCTTCTCTTCTTCTCTATCCCTACTTGACTCTACTAACGATCCACACACATCTTGGATCGACTCAACTTCTTCTACACTTCTATGCACTCAGCTGCAGATTCTTCAACTCCAAAACACTCAGCACAAAAAACTAACACACAACAAAATACATAGAAACTAACATTCTAACAGTGAAGAACTAACAACAGAGAAGCTAACTCGCATACAACTTGGGTTACTTCTTTTATATACTCTTTTATAGAGTCGTTACAGACTATAAATACCTGTCGCTTTGTCACATGCCCCAATTTGTAAAACACTTTTATGTTTTAAGAAACATTATGTTACATTTTATGTAAAGTTTGTAATTAATGACCAAGTGGGGTCAAGGATAATTTAATGTAACTTCAGAATATTTTATTAATAAATAAATGAAAGATGAGACAACAACTTAGGGAAGTTGTTAAATGAGTGTTTTACTGGTCACTTGATGGAGGAGGCTGGGTTGAGAGCAGATTGACATGTGACAGCATCCTCAAACTACTTCTATTTGTTGTAGGTGGCAACTTCCCTATTTTTGTGGTCATGATTCCCCAAGAAAGTGGAATAAGAGCAGGTGGCTCATTAAGTAAAAACTGACCCAAAAAACCTAGGCATGCCACTAAAACTTCCCATTGAAGACAGCTGAGGCTGCTCATTCTAGATTTGTGATCATTCTGAGTGAATGAAGTGCACAAGAGAATTCGATGGAGGGGAATAGCTGAAGTAAGCTTGAATGGATAAGTGTTGAAGACCTGAACTAGTGCAGCTATTCTAAGCTGAGTTCATACTGCAAGCAGAATTGAGCTACTGTTGAACACTCAGTGGAGTTGCAGAGGATTTCTAGACTACATCTCTCACCCAGTACTTCTACCAGGTGGACCAGGAGACAAGCTTAGGGGTCCTGAGAATTGCAATCTAGCTCTTCTCCGGGAGTTGGTTGGGAGGAACAAGATCCTTAAGTTGTTTTCACCTCATCTATACTTCCAGGTTTTACTTGTTTAGTTAAGTCATTTAATTATTTACTGTATCTAGAAAGTTTAAGATTTATCAATGATATAGCATATTTATGTTTTATTTATGTTAGGGATAGTTAGAAGAATGAACTAGCTAGATTAGGGTAAATAAGTAGAGAAATTCTGAGTTAATTGATAGATATAAAAAAATACCTAAGCTGTATTTTTCCACACCCTTTGCAAGCTCGTACTCTAGTACATCATGATAATTTACTTTCAAATAATGGATTCGAATAAAGTATGCATGCAGATGAAACAGTTATATTCTATAGGATTTCTGTATAAATTGTTTATAGGTTTTCTTTTGTACTTTTATTTATCTAAAGTACTTAAATAAATTAAATAGAGATAGAGGAAGAAGCCTAGATATTACACACTAGCCTGTGTAATATTTTACACAATAAAACCAGAAAAATTCTATACTATAAAATCTAATATATTAACATAAATAGATAATATAGAAATATGAAAACTATTAAGATTTAGTTTAACTTAACAAAGACAGTTTATAAGGTTAAACAGTTACCCTATTAATACACCTAAGTGAAAATGCAAACTAGTACAAAAAAGAAGTAAATTTATTCAATCAAGTTCGTTTCTCTATTTTATTTCTGGAAATCATTTCTGAAACAATAATTATGTTACTATCGAAGTATTCCACTGTCAAAAGCCCTTAAATCATAATTCATTTGAAGAGAAGCAAATTAATTATTAAACTACTTAACCCTAAACCCCCGAAAGGTAAATAACAATAAAAATAGTCAAAATGATCACATTATATAAATATTATCCAAATAGAGATACTGTAAATTCAGCTTTAAGCTATAGGAATTCTTTTAATATCAAAAACAAAACTGAACAGACATAGTCTCAGCCTACGGCCTTTTACATCACCAGTTAAGGGTTAAAAGCCTAAATAAAAGTAGCTACATACAAACAGAGTTCACTTAAAAACCAACATCTGTTTCGGCTACAAAAACCCTTCCAAAAAGAAGTTTCGCAAGAACAGCCATTACGGATTTTAAAACCCTAATAAATCCTCATATAACGGCCCAATGGCCTGTTTAATTAAAGTCACAGCTTAAAGTCAGTATCAAACAACATCACTATAATTCAACCATGGCTGGAAAGGATCAAAAATTAATTCCTTGACTCACGACTATGAAAGCCCCAAATCCTTTCACTACAAAACAACCACTAAGGCTTGAAAAGCAAACAGAGTATCTAATAGCCATGGTCAAACAAGTAATCAACAACACACGGCAGTATCATCTTAATCCACCATACAACTCGTGCATGAGAACCCTAGGTTGAACCGAGGCTTACCAGGGTGGATGCCCTCATGGAATCCTATTGGTGGAGTCCTTTTGAACCAAGATCTGGTCTTGAGAGCCTACACAAAGCAAACCCCATTATGTTAGACACAAATAATTAACGAAATAATAATTTTCTAAAGTGCAGAAGAGTTTTTAACAAATTCGATTCTTACCTAAGGGAGCTTGCATAACTTCCTTGACGTGGAGAGCCAACCCGAGCCTCCTTCGAAGCACGGTCAGAAGAAAATACAATTCGCAGGTTTCAATTGTGAAGTCCCAAGCCATGACGAGGTAGGGACCAAACCCACGATAGGAAACAAGTAGTAAAGCAAAGAACCTAGCACACTCTTTCAAGCAACTCTCTTCACACTGTGCGAGCTTAAAAGCACTCACATAGTAAAAACAATGGTGAAGACAGCTAAACCTTACAACACTCTATTCGACAGTCAAAACCACCCTATGAGAGCAACAAGCATCGTGCTCACTTTTACAGCACCAGAGCTTGAAGGACAAACTTGCAGAGGTTAGGGAACGATGAAGAGAAGCACCTACAACGTTATGGTAATGGGGATGGAAAGCTCCTACACAAAAGAAAACAATGACAGTGTAAAAACTAAACTTGCAAAGAAACTCGGTGGCTTACGAAAGGCCTGTGTGCAAACTATTGGAGGATTGGCAACAAGCTTGGCGGCCATGAGCTCGCAACTCGACCACCCCACAGTAGAGACAAACAAAATGCAATTTTTTAGGGTTTGGAACAAGTTTTATATGGCACCTCAAGGTCAACAAATCCTAGTCATTGAACACCAACCACGTGTCCACCAAATTATTTGCAAATCATGGGTTTCATCCTATAGTTCGAAAGTCTCGTTAACCTGGACAAAACATTGTTTAAAGGTCAAAACCTTAGGGTATTATTGCTTGGTATCATTATCCTCGTTTTGTTTTCTTTGTTTATTTTATAAACCAAAGACTTTGTGTTTGAGAGGTATTCGTATACACTAGGGTCTTATGCATAACTTTAACTTTAACTTTTTGCATATCTATGTTCTCATCATTTTACATAACGTTTACTAATGGTATTAGTAAGATACAAACAATGGAGGATGAACCAACATTATATAGAAATACTTAACCATAGAGATCCTTGAGCTAGGACTTAGTATAATCATGGATTTAAAATTATAAATATATGCATTATCAACAAAAAAACTCATATAAATGAGATTTCATATACAAGAAAATTAAATACAAATACTTGATTAAGGAGAATCATTAGAATATAATAATTAATTTTGGAAAGAACTTGAATAAATATAAACCGTACTTTATACCAAACACTAGCGATAAATATGTAGTTTTGGTCACAAGTATGTTTAACATATCTTTTAGTTTATAGACTTCTTAGGTTACTGTGCTCTTAATGGCAGAAATAGATTTGTCCATAAGATGCACCATCTAAAATAAAATACAAGTCTATAACTGAAAATATAAAAAGGAAAGTAATGGAACAATTACTGTAGCAGTAAGCATAACTGGACTAAACCCATTCTTTTACAATAGTGTTTTTACAAACATTTATGCAGGTTTCTAACAATAGAAATACTAACAATACCTCTTACGGGGTCAAGCTGCAAAACAAACAATTTAACTAGCATTTTATCCTATGCTAGTTGAGTGATATTCTCGAACTGGAATTGCTGGTAACAAAACTGCTTACCTGTATAGAACCTGTAAAAGAAGCATCACTTCACTGCATTAGCTGTAAACTAAGTAAGCCCCGATCTCAACTAAGGTTCTTTCCTACTTGTCAAAAGACAGTAAAAACACAATTAGTATCAAGTTTAGATGTAGTTTTCTTTCCTGCCCTTTTTAAAACATAAACTGTTCATTTTAACATCCGTAACATAGTACTTCAAAGATAAACAAATAAATTATATAGAACAAAAGAATTACAATGCTCAATTCTAAATACTATTGTTTGAGTAACCGCTAGCAGTTATTGGTTCTTAGGTACTGACATCTTGAACATTCTATGTTACTTGAAAAATTTTAAATTTTTATGAATTTTTGGGTTATTACACGCTTTCTCAGTTGAAGTCCTATACTTAGCCAACAAGTTGTCTTTCATATTCTAGTAACACCTAACAGTAGGCACTAACGACCTGACTTACAAAGACACCTTCCTACTTGTGGCTGACGCCAGCTCTAGCTGAACTCATACCCACGATCTTTATGGCATGTCACTTTCTAACCGTTATGCCTTGATGTCATTTTCTATTCGTTATACCATTTGCATTCCTTCTAGTACTGTTATTTTGTCGCATATTTCCTTATCACATTATTTCCTTCTGTCGCGACTTCCACTTCTATCGTGCATCTTCCTTCTTCTTCATTCATGTCGATGTCTCTGTCGCAGCTCCTTTCTCTTCTTCTTTCCCGTCGTTTCCTCTGTCGCAAATCATTTCTCTTCTTCTATAGCTCTTCTCCATACTTAGGCATAATTCTAAGTGAATTATGCTTTCCTTTCCCTAGGCCCAACAGTAGATCTATGTGAACACTTTTTAAAGTTTATTTTAAAAATAAAAGCTTAACTTATTTGACCAATTATTTTCATAGAAAACATTATAGAGTCTCATATTTGTTGGCCTATGATTGCTTATATATATATATATTGAATAAAGCTAAGAATAATGGATAGAAGTACATTCATGAAGTAGTAATTGAGATGACATATATTATGAAAAAATATAATAGATCTATATGAACATTTTTTAAAGTTTTTTTTTTAAATAAAAGCTTAACTTATAATTTTTATTTACTTTAAAAAATATTTTAAATTAAAAATTTAGATATCTTTGCCATTCATAACATTCTCAATTAAAATTCTCAAATATTAATATGTTAACACTTTGTTTATAATATTATAGACTTGCATTCCTGGATGCGGGTGCATGCTCTACAGCTCATTGTCAGGCCTTTCCTCGATTTGTGCGAAGGACACGTGGTGATCGATGTGTTAACCTCGGCAGCGATGACACCTACGAGAACCTTCATCGTCCTCCAAGCGTGGGAGTTGAGAGGGATGCCAACTCTGCACCTGCAACGTGGGGTGGCGAAGATTGGCTTCAATCCTAGCCTTCAAGGCTCTGCATTGACATTCATGGCGTGTACAATGGCAGGGAGGGAGAAGGTATTGAGTGCGACAGTGTGGTATTTGGATATCAAAGTTTAGCTCTGCTCGGCTAAGCGCACACCTTGGCTTATTGAGCGTCTGTAAACTCACAGTGAGTCTGCCTCCTCGAACTACATTTTGCTCATTGATACTCTCTGGAAGAAGAAGCGCTTCCGGCTCAGCATGGTGTGACAGTGTGGCACTCCACGCAGAGCCACCACAGGAAGGGGAAAAGCTCAAAGAGATTGTAGCTTTCAGGTAACTGTGGACTATGAACCGCACATCTCTAACAGGGTTCGTGTTCTCGTGGAATCTTAGGAGAACCGAGTTCTAAATCAGAAGTTGGCAACGGGCTAGGATGGTAGCCAAATCAATCACTACTGGCTCACGAAGAACATGCTCTGTAATTTAATGGAGGACATGCTTACTAATTGGGCAGATGCCAGAGACACGGTTCAAATGGTGAAGACCAGAATTTCAGAGATAGATGCTTAGCTCGCGGCAATGGAGAGCTCATTCGCATGGAAAGGTAGTACGGGTATCTCAGGCCAGGGAGGGCTGCTTAGCGACAGCTGTGAACAGGGTGTCGATGGAAGTGGCAACGCCACAGGTGGCATGGTTCTGCCTTCTGGCGGCGGCGGCGGCAGTGTAACTGGGTGCATAATGGTGCCACCTCTTGCTCTGGCGTTTCCCATACCCTCGAGGGTTAATCCGTTTATCAAGTGCCTGAAGGCGATGGTCTCCTAGCAGCCTTCTCCGCAGCAGCTACAACCCCAAATGCCTCTGGAAGTCGCCACCAACTCTCCCAGCAAGTCGTAGGAGGAACGATGGGCTTGCCCCATAACTGAAGAAATTCCAGATATTCCACCTATCTGATGCTCAAGCTATCCAAGTTTTTTTGGTTCTTTGCATATCGTGTCTATCTCCTATGCATGTGTCTATTTCCAGGCCTTTGTTTATGTTTATGGCAGGGTCAATGCCTGTGTCGTCCTCCAGGCTGAAGTCTATGTCTATTTGGGTCATTTTCTGTGTCTTTTTCCAGGCTCTTGTATTTGTTTATGTCGTTTTACTGTTAAAATTTGTAACTATGTCAGTTTATGGGCCTCAGCCTTTACTTTCAAAGTGGAACAGTTTCGCTTCTGGCTCTCTTAGACGACCATCTTTTGAGATGAGAAGGTGGTGGCTTCACCACCTTTGGCCTCCTCTGGTCTTGATGAACTCTGTAATTTTTGCCTCTGTATTATAATAGATTAAAGCAACTTACAAAAAAAAATAGTGTAGACTTGCATTTCATAAAAAGTTGCTATCTAAATGATTTTAGAAATCTTATTTTATCTTTATGCATTACAAAATTTTCAATTAAAATTCTCAAATAATAATATGCTAACACTTTGTTTATAATAATATAAAATTATTTCATAAAAAAATGCCATCTAAATGATTCTTTTAAGAATATGTTCTTTGAATTATAAGATAAATTATATTTTGTAAAAGAAAATTATTATATAAACAATGGAAAAAATTTCATAAAAATTACATATTAACAAATGAAAAACTTTTATTAATTAAATAATTAATTAATATAATATTTATAAAGTTAAAATACATAAAGAATACATATTTAAAATATACTAATGATAATGAGTACAATTATTTTAGTTAATGTGATATATAAAGTTATAATAGCTATATGAGAGTATACTTGAGTTTTGGATGATTGATCATGATGAAGTAACAAAACTTAATCACAATAATGAGGTTTTGGTGTAACGACAAACCTTACATGGTATCAGAGCATAGGTCTCAAGTTCAATTCCCCCAAGCTACGCCGGAGGCGGGGTGTTGGAGTATCGGTACAACCTCCACATGGTATAATCGTCACACCTCTGGGAATATAAAACAAGTGGACTAACCACTCCTGGTGATAGGGCCTTATGTTGGGTTTCAAATGTTCACCAACATCTATAGATTTTGGTGTAACGACAAACCTTACAGAAAAGAAAAACATTTTTTTTTAAAAAAGAACAATACATGATATAACAACTTTACTATGCATTATGTAATTTGAAGTCATTTTTTGGAAGGAAAAAGTATTAACATAACTTTTTATATATAAGTATTTTGAATTCATTTTTTGGAAAGAAAACAAAAAATTACTTGAATATTTTTAATTATGTATTAAGTAATTTTGAGATAAATAAATAAGACTTGATAAAATAAATTAATAAT
>LPNX010666324.1:372403-399291 GCA_001517045.1 Pseudotsuga menziesii
ATTGTGGAAAAATTATAGTATATCTATATTGTTGGAAATGATTCAAATATATAAATAATAATAAAAAGAACAACTTAATTACTTGGCATGTATCAAGTTCAAGTGACAATTTTCATCTTCAGTTATAGACAATACATAAAGTTAAAAAAATTGGACAAATTGTGGAAAAATTATAGTATATCTATGCAAAGTGAATGATACAAATATTGTTGGAAATTATTCAAATATATAAATAATAAAAAGAACAACTTAAGTATGCATTATTTACATCATTCTATATTTGTTGGCTTATGATTTCTTATATTAGTGGATTATATATATATAATTCTCTTCCCATGTATCAAATTTAAGTGACAATTCTACATATAGAATTGTAGATTATACAGAAAGCTAAAAATATTGGTCAAAGTTACATTCATGAAGTAGCAATTGGAATGAAATATATTATAATGATAAAGATAATGATGGAAAGGATACAAATATATTAAAAAACAACAACTTAACTATGCATTAGGTTATTAAAAGAACAACTTTACTATGCATTACTTAATTTGAAGTTAATTTTTGGGTAGTAATAAATATTAACATAAATTTATATATATGTGTAATTTGAATTCAGTTTTTCAAAAGAAACAAATTTACATGAATATTTTTAATTTTGTATTAAGCATGGTTGAGCAAAGTCAACCTTGGTTCTTGTATATGTCAATAAAACCAAATATGTGACATTTGACTTTCATCAAGGGTTATGTCGCATTGTGATGTTTATCAAGGGTTATGTCGCTTTACCACATTGGTCAAGGGTTATGTCACATTGGTTAAGGGTTATGTCGCATTGAAAAAATGCCCAAGATGTGACATTAATAATGTGGCATTCGATGTTTAGGAAACTTCATGTCACATTGTGTACTATGGATACATGGTTCACTGAAGTCAACAATAGTTAACTATGGTCAAACTAAAGTCAATCATGGTTAACAAAAGTCAACCACAGTTAACCAAACGTCAAACTTTACTTGTTAAAGTCAATCATGGTTGTTTATGCCAAACTAAATTCAAGCATGGTTGGCCAAAGTGATACATGGTTTGCTATAGTGTCTAGTATATGTCGACGCAACCAAATATGTGACACAATAATGACCTGTCATTCAACATTCATCAAGGGTTATGTTGCATTGTGATGTTTATCAAGGGTTACGTCACATTGTGATGTTCATCAAGGGTTATATTTGATTGTGGAATTGGTCAGGAGTTATGCAACATTGCAACAATTCCCAAGATGTGGCACATTCATAATGTCACTTTCGATGTTCATGAAATTTCATGGTGAAACTAAAGTTAATCATGGTTAACCAAAGTCAACCACAATTAAATAAAGTCAAGCCTTACTCATTAAAGTGAGCCATGGTCGACTTAGTCCAAACTAAAGTCAAGCATGATTAACCAAAGTTAGCCATCGTTCACTACATTGTCCAGTATATGATGAAACAACCAAATATGTGACACATTAATAATGTGACATTTGGCATTCATCAAGGGTTATGTCACATTGCAATGTTTATCAATAGTTGTGTTGCATTGCAACATTCATAGAGGGTTATGTTACATTGTGAATTGTTTAAGGGTTATGATGCATTATGATATTGGTTAAGGGTTATGTTGCATTGCAACAATTCCTAAGATGTGACACATTAGTAACATGCCATTCTATGTTTAGGAAACTTCATGTTGCATTTTAAACTATGGCCACGTGGTTCACTAAAGTCGACCGTTGTTAACTATCGTCAAACAAAAGGCAAGCATGGCTAACCAAAGTCAACAACATTTAACCAAAGGTCAAACCTTACTCGCTAGAGTTACCCATGGTTGGATTAGTCCATACTAAAGTCAAGCATGGTTGACCAAAGTCAGCCATGGTTTGCTAGAGTGTTCGATATGTTTTGACATAAGAAAAGATGCAACATATTAATAATGTGAAATTGGTTAAGGGTTATGTTACATTGCAACAATGCCCAAGATGTGACACATTAGTAATGTAACATTCGATATTTAGGAAGTTTCATGTTACATTGTGAACTATGACTGTGTGGTTCACTAAAGTCAACCATTGTTAACTATGGTCAAACTAAAGTCAAGCATGGTTAACCAAAGGTCAACATTGCTCGCTAAAGTGATCCATGGTTGGCTTAATCCAAATTAAAGTCAAGCATTGTTGACCAAATCTATCCATGGTTCGCTACATTGTCTGATATGTTCTGACACAAGCAGAGATGTGACACATTAATAATGTGACATTTGACGTTCATCAAGGGTTATGTCGCATTGTGATGTTTATCAAGGGTTACATTGCATTACAATGTTACTCAAGGGTTATGTTACATTGTAATATTGGTCAAGGATTATGATACACTAGGACATTGGTTAAGGGTTATGTTGCATTGCAAAAATGCCTGAGATGTGACATTCGATGTTCATGAAATTTCATATCGCATTGTGAACTATGGCCATGTGGTTCACTAAATTTTACCGTTGTTAACTATGGTCAAACTAAAGCCAAGCATGGTTAACCAAAGTCAACCACAGTTAAATAAAGATTAAACCTAAGTTACTTGCTAAGGTAAACCATGTTTAACCATGGCCAAACTAAAGTCAAGCATGGTTGACCAAAATCAACCATGGTTCTCTACACTGTCTAATATATGCCAATATAACCAAAGATGTGACACATTAATAATGTGACATTCAACATTCATCAATAGTTATGTCACATTGTGATGTTTATGAAGGGTTACATTGCATTGCAAATTTCATAAATGGTTATGTCCCATTATGACATTGGTTAAGGGTTATGTTGCATTGTGACAATGCTCAAGATGTGACACTTTAATAATGTGGCATTCCATGTTTAGGAAATTTCATGTCACACAGTGAAGTATGTCCATGTGGTTCATTAAAATCAACCATGGTTAACCATGGTCAAACTAAACTCAAGTATGGTTAACCAAAGTCAACTACGGTTAACTAAAGTCAATCCTTACCTGCTAAAGTCAAGCAATGGTGACAAAAGTCGACCATGGTTCCCTACATTCTTCAGTATATGCCAACGCAACTAAATGTGACACATTAATAATGTGACATTTGTATTTCATCAAGGGTTATGTCGCATTGTGATGTTTATCAAAGGTTGTGTTGCATTGCAACGTTCATCGAGGGTTATGTCACATTGTGAATTGTTCAATGGTTATGATGCATTGCGACGTTCATCGAGGGTTATGTCACATTGTAACAATGCTCAATATGTGACGCGTTAATAATGAAACATTCGATGTTTAGGCCATGGTTGACTTTGTCCAAAATAAAGTCAAGCATGGTAGAAAAAGTTATCCATGGTTCACTACATTTTCCAGTATATGAAGACACAACCAAATATGTGACACATTAATAATGCAAGATTTGGTGTTCATTAAGGGTTATGTCGCATTGTGATGTTTATTAATAGTTGTGTTGCATTGCGACTTTCATCGAGGGTTATGTCACATCATGAATAGTTTAAGGGTTATGTTGTATTGTGACATTGTTTAAGGGTTATGTAGGATTGCAACAATACCCAAGATGTGACACATTAATAACGTGGCATTTGGTATTTAGGAAATTTCATTTTGCATTGTGAATTATGGCCACGTGGTTCACTAAAGTCAACCATTGTTAACTATGGTAAAACTAAAGTCAAGCATGGTTAATCAAAGTCAACAAAATTTCACCAAAGGTCAAATCTTACTTGCTAAAGTGATCCATGGTTGGCTTAGTCCAAATTAAAGTCAAGCACGGTTGACCAAAGCCATCCATGGTTCGCTACAGTGTTCGATCTATTCTGACAGAAGCAAATATGCGACACATTAATAATGTGGCATTCAATGTTTATTAGATGTTATGTCATATTGTGATGTTTATCAAGGGTTACATTGCATTGTAATGTTCATCAAGGGTTATGTTACATTGTAAGATTGGTGATGGATTATGTTGCATTGGGACATTGGTTAAGGGTTATGTTGCATTGCAACAATGCCCAATATGTGACACATTAATTTAATGTGACATTCGATGTTCATGAAATTTCATATAACATTGTGAACTATGGCCATGTGGTTCACTAAATTTATCCATGGTTAACTATGGTCAAACTAAAGTCAAGCATGGTTAACCAAAGTCAACCATGGTTAAATAAAGTTTAAACATATGTTACTTGTTAAGGTCAACCATGTTAGATTATGGCCAAACTAAATTTGAGCATGGTTGACCAAACTCAACCATGGTTCGCTACATTGTCTAATATATGCCAATATAACCAAAGGTGCGACACATTAATAATGTGACATTTGACATTCATAGAGGTTTATATCGCATTGTGATGTTTATCAAGGGTTACATTGCATTGCAAAGTTCATAAAGGGTTATGTCCCGACAGAAGCAAATATGCAACACATTAATAATGTGGCATTCAATGTTTATTAGATGTTATGTCATATTGTGATGTTTATCAAGGGTTACATTGCATTGCAATGTTCATCAAGGGTTATGTTACATTGTAAGATTGGTCATGGATTATGTTGCATTGGGACATTGGTTAAGGGTTATGTTGCATTGCAACAATTCCCAATATGTGACACATTAATTTAATGTGACATTCGATGTTCATGAAATTTCATATAACATTGTGAACTATGGCCATGTGGTTCACTAAATTTATCCATGGTTAACTATGGTCAAACTAAAGTCAAGCATGGTTAACCAAAGTCAACCATGGTTAAATAAAGTTTAAAAATATGTTACTTGTTAAGGTCAACCATGTTAGATTATGGCCAAACTAAATTTGAGCATGGTTGACCAAACTCAACCATGGTTTTCTACACTGTCTAATATATGCCAATATAACCAAAGGTGCGACACATTAATAATGTGACATTTGACATTCATCGAGGGTTATATCGCATTGTGATGTTTATCAAGGGTTACATTGCATTGCAAAGTTCATAAAGGGTTATGTCCCATTGTGACTTAGTTAAGGGTTATGCTACATTATGACAATGCTCAAGATGTGGCACAATAATAATGTGGCATTCCATGTTTAGGAAATTTCATGTCACGTTGTGAAGTATGCCCATGTGGTTCACTAAAATCAACAATGGTTAACTATGGTTAAACTAAACTCAAGCATGGAACCAAAGTCAACTACAGTTCAATAAAGTCAATCCTTACTCGCTAAAGTTAACAATGGTTAACTTTATCCAAACTAAAGTCAAGCAATGGTGACAAAAGTCAGCCATGGTTCACTACATTGTCCAGTATATTCCAACACATCCAAATACGTGGCACATTAATAAGGTGACATTTAGTGTTCATCAAGGGTTATGTCGTATTGTGATGTTTATCAATGGTTGTGTTGCATTGCGATGTTCGTCAAGGGTTATGTCACATTGAATTGTTCAAGGGTTTTGTTGCATTGCGACATTGGTTAAGGGTTATGTCGCATTGCAACAATTCCCAATATGTGACACATTAATAATGCAACATTCGATTTAGGAAATTTAATGCCGCATTGTGAACTATGGCCAGATGGTTCACTAAAGTCAACCATTGTTAACTATGGTCAAACTAAATCCAAGCATGTTTAACCAAATCCAACCATAGTTAACCAAATGTCAAATCTTACTCGCTAAAGTTAACCATAGTTGACTAGGGCCAAACTAGAGTTAAGCATGGTTGAACAAAGTCAACCATGGTTTGCTGGAGTGTCTGGTATATGTCGACACAACCAAATATGCTACACATTAATGATGTGCTATTCAACATTCATCAAGGGTTATGTTTCATTGTGATGTTTATCAAGGGTTACGTCGCATTACAATGTTCATCAAGGGTTATGTTTGATTGTGGCATTGGTCAAAGTTATGTTGCATTGCAACAATGCCAAATATGTGGCACATTAATAATGTCACATTCGATCTTAAAGAAATTTCATGTTGGATTGTGAAGTATGCTCATGTGGTTCACTAAAGTCAACCACAGTTAACTATGGTGAAACTAAATTTTATCATGGTTAACCATAGTCAACCACAATTAAATAAAGTCAAGCCTTACTCATTAAATTGATCCATGTTTGACTTTGTCCAAACTAAATTCAAGCATGGTTAACCAAAGTCAGCCATGGTTCACTACATTGTCCAGTATATGATGACACAACCAAATATACGACACAACAATAATGTGACATTTGGCATTCATCAAGGGTTATGTTGCATTGTGATGTTTATAAATAGTTGTGTTTCATTGCGACGTTCATTGAGGGTTATGTTACATTGTGAATTGTTTAAGGGTTATGCTGCATTGCACATTGGTTAAGGGTTATGTCGCATTGCAACAATGCCCAAGATGTGACACATTAGTAACATGACATTCGATATTTAGGAAATTTCATGTTGCATTGTGAACTATGGCCACGTGGTTCACTAAAGTCAACCATTGTTAACTATGGTCAAACTAAAGTCAAGCATGGTTAACCAAAGTGAACAGCATTTAACCAAATGGCAAACCTTACTCGCTAAATTGATCCATGGTTGGCTCAGTCCAAATTAAATTCAAGAATGGTCAACCAAAGTCAGCCATGGTTCACTACATCGTCTGATATGTCCTGACACAAGAAAAGATGTAACACGTTAATAATGTGGCATTCGATGTTCATGAAATTTCATATAGCATTTTGAACTATGGCCATGTGGTTCAAGAAATTTAACCATGGTTAACTCTGGTCAAACTAAAGTCAAGAATGGTTAACCAAATGCATCCACGATTAAATAAAGGTTAAACCTAAGTTACTTTCTAAGGTCAACCATGTTTGACCCTGTCTAAACTAAAGTCGAGCATGGTTGACCAAACCCAACCATGGGTCGCTACATTGTCTAATATATGCCAATATAACCAAAGATGCGACACATTAATTATGTGACATTTGACAGTCATCAAGGGTTTTGTCGCATTGTGATGTTTATGAAGGGTTACGTTGCATTGCAAAGTTCATAAAGGGTTATGTCCCATTGTGACATTGGTTAAGGGTAATGCTGCATTCTGACAATGCTCAAGATGTGACGCATTAATAACGTGACTTTCCATGTTTAGGAAATTTCATGTCACGCTGTGAAGTATGTCTATGTGGTTCACTAAAATAAACCATGGTTAACTATGGTCAAACTAAACTCAAGCATGGTTAACCAAAGTCAACTATAGTTAACTAAATTCAATTCTTACTTGCTAAAGTCATCCATGGTTAAATTTGGCCAAACTAGTGTCAAGAAATGGTGACACAAGTCAGCCATGGTTCGATACATTGTCCAGTATATGCAAACACAACCAAATATGTGACACATAATAATGTGACATTTGGGTTTCATCAAGGGTTATGTTGCATTGTGATGTTTATCGATGATTGGGTTGCATTATGACTTTCACCGAGGGTTATGTCACCTTGCGAATTGTTCAAGGGTTATGTTGCATTGAAACATTGGTGCATTGAAACATTGGTTAAGGGTTATGTCACATTGCAACAATATCCAATATGTGACGCATTAATAATGCAGCATTCGATGTTTAGGCCATGATTGAATTTCCCCAAACTAAAGTCAAGCATGGTTAACCATGGTTCACTACATTGTCCAATATATGATGACACAATCAAATATGCGACACATTAATAATGTGACATTTGGTGTTCATCAAGGGTTATGTTGCATTGTGATGTTTATCAATAGTCGCGTTGCATTGTGACGTTCATAGAGGGTTAGTCACATCACGAATTATTTAAGGGTTATGTTGCATTACGACATTGGTTAAGGGTTATGCCGCATTGGAACAATGCCACGTGGTTCACTCAAGTCAATCATTGCTAACCATGGTCAAACTAAAGTCAAGCATGGTTAACCAAAGGTCAAACCTTACTCGCTAAAGTGATCCATGGTTGGCTTAGTCCAGATTAAAGTCAAGCATGGTTCACCAAAGTAAGCTATGGTTCTCTACAATGTTTGATATGTTCCAACACAAGCAAAGATGTGACACATTAATAATGTGACATTCAACATTCATCAAGGGTTATGTAATGTCCCTAAAATTCATAATTTTTTTTTGTAAGCTAGTAAAATACTGAATTCAAGGACATCGTTAAAACTTATGCGGAATAAAACTTGGTTGTATATTGAACCTAGGTGTCATAAGTTGTTTTCCCTCTATGTCTTTTCTTGTCTGATGACGATGTTTAACATGATGTTGTTCTATTACTTTGACATGTTGGTTTGTTTACTTTTCCTGTTTATTAGTTCCAAACATTTGTTGACGTTTATATTATGTTACGTTTCACTTTTATTTTATATGTCTGTAAATTCATTTATAGTTTTATTAATGAGAGGCTGACTTACCTTTGTATGTCAAGGGGTGGAATGGTGGGGTTTTATCCCTTGAGATACCACTAGGAAAGGTAAGGATTCCTATTGCTAAGGGGATTACTTAGTTCGTCATGAACTAATGCATGCTCCTATTCTATTGTGCAGGTTAATTCGTCAATGAACTATGTCTATGACCATGGCAATAAAACATCCTGCGTCTACAACAACTAAATCTACACTACACTATTCATGTTCATAGTTGTGTGAAAAGAGGACCAAAGTCCTAGGCCTAAACTATACCTAAGTCCTATGGTAATAAGGTTTATGAGAGTTATATTTATGCATGTTTATAAACTTCATTTTATACATTATATGCTAAGGTTTGAAACCTTAAGGCTTAAATGCTTTGGATATTGTAATCCATTGGTTATTATGAATTTTTTTTGCTCCAAGAAGCATTTTCAAAATTTTTTTCGTTGGAGGCTCGCTCCTGAGCTTGCTTTCTCCCTCGTTGGAGGTCGTTTTGGAGGATTGCAAGAGTGCAGAGGATATGAAGCTCTGAGAGGAGGTTCCCTGGAATCTCACTATTGGATTTTTCAGGTAGATGCAGTGAAAATGGCTCCAAGAAGGAAGATTGAGGCTCCAAGATCTAAACCTGTGTGTTGGTGGCTCTCTAGTTTGAAGATGGAGTTTGCATGAGTGTCTTTGTGCTCTCTCTGATTGGATTGCGTTGAGATCTTGTCCTTGGTTATCTTTTTCAAGTTTCTTGCCTCTTCTTTGGAGTGTTTTCCTCCTTCAAGAGTTGCATAGCTCTCTGTTTTTTTGCAGGTGCCTCGTCTTCGGGTGTCTTGCTAAAGGTTTTTGTGGGCTCGGCTGTAGCTCTTCCAGATTGGGCTAGTGGAGGTGGAACGTTCTAGTGCATTGGCATTGGATTTGTTCTGAGTTGTGGTTGAGAGAAGCATTGAAGGCAGTAGTGGGTATTGACTTGCATAGGTTTTCTCTTTTCTGTGGAGACATTTGCTCTCAGCACTAGGGGACCCTGTCATGGCTTTGGGAGAGGGCTCCTCCCCTCTAGATGAAATCACAGCCTTCAAGAACTTGGTTGCAGCAAGAGGAAAAAGGATGTTATCTCAGACCCATCAAACTTTTTTCAAGAAACTTGACAATATCCCCTCGATGGAACTCCCTATGGAACAACCATGGCATACAACTATGAATTTTGCGGAGCGGGGCCTCATTGGCCAATTTACTAGTCTTTGGCCCTCTCCCAAAAATATTGAAGGATGGGTTCAAAGAAACAAGAAACCCTTAATTTCAGAAGGCATTCGAAGCAACCTAATTGGAAAGGGATACTATGTCTTCCTTTTTTGAGAATTTTGAAGACAAAGATTTAATTTTCTGAAATGGTCCATATTTCATGGGCCCCCAAGGGATTTATCTCAACAAGTGGAACCCGAATTTTGATCTGAATCAAGATGTTCCTTCCGTTGATCCTGTATGGGTCAGGCTGCGGCTTCTCCCTCTTCATTGCTGAAGCGCGGAGTCTCTCGCAGCCATCGAAAACACTCTTGGGAAGTACATTGATAAAGCTGAAAGAATAGATCAATTCACTTGTGCTCGAATTTGCGTTAAAGTGGACCTAGAGGTAGGGCTACCATAAGCTATTAAGCCAATAGTGGCAGGTTGGACCCATGTGTAAGAGTTGGATTATGAGCAGCTGCCTTTCAAGTGCAGACATTGCCATGGATACGGGCTCTTTGCCATATCATGCAAGAAGAAAGTTGAGGAAGACATTATAAAAGAGAATGGAGAACAATGGAAACAAGTTCAAAAATTAAAGCAGTGCAACTCTTCCAAAGGAAAAAAAACTGAAATAGGGACTGGTAGTATCCCCATGCCCAAAGAACATGAAGTAGCAATGAAGGAAATATCAACGCAAAACATCTTCGAAGTTTTAAGTACTCCTGATGAGCAAGTACCTTCTTCTCTTGAAGAGGGAGAACTGCCTCAATTTCAAGTTTAGAGAGAAGAAAATAAAGCAACTTCTGAGACATTTCAGGGATCTTCTATTGATGGTCTCTCTCCCACATATGCGGAAATGGCAAAAAAATGGAAATCAATGGCTAACTTTGACTCATATGAGGATGAATCTATTGAGAAGTATTCTAAAAAAGGACGGAAATCTCATAAGACGGTTAGGGAAGAAGAAACAGAAAGGCTGAAGATGCAAGGAAGCCAACCTACACTTGAAATGTCAATTGCCAGGAAAACCAGGGCTTCAAAAGGAGTCCCTCTTCCTGCTGTCAATCTTAAATAATGAACATCGTCTCTTGGAATTGCAGAGGGAACAAAAACTCAATGAAAGTGGAAGTTGTTAAAGATCTAATTCGAATGGCTTCTCCAAGTATACTTCTGCTCCAAGAGACCAAAATCGAAGAGGACTGTCTTCTATCCTTAAGCAAAAAGAATTGGAAAACGAATTTTGGGAAGGTTGTAAGTGCTAGAGGTACTGCTGGTGGAATTGCAACATTGAGGCCAGAGAATCTTTTCTCTCTTCTTAGCTCTCATGCAACGCAGCATTGGATTTTCATAGAAATTCAACATTCTATAAGTAAGATTACTCTTTCCCTTTTTAATCTTTACATTCCAGTTAAGTATAATGAAAAACGCGACTGCTGGAATTCACTGCCAGGATTCATATCTGCCAAATCATTCTCCAATATTATCGTGGCTGGAGATTTGAACATAATTTTGGATGCAAAAGAAAAAAGAGGTGGCGTTGGTGGGAGAGATCCCATGCTCCCCTCAGTCGAAAACCTTATCCTTTCGTGGGATTTAATTGATTTCAAGCCTAAAAAAGGCAGCTTCACGTGGACAAATAATCGTGTTGGAGCAACAAATATATCGGCCATGCTAGATAGATTTCTAGTGCAAAGTTCTTTTATGTTGGAGGGGAAAAAATTAATTACTTCTAGTATTTTGGCGAAGCTATCTTCTAATCATAAGCCAATTATGCTGCTGATTGAGGATGAAGAGGACTTAGGACCAATTCCTTTTCGGTTCAGTCCATTATGGAAAGAACAAGAAGGATTTATGAACATAGTATCCTTGGCTTGGGATATTCCTGTTGTAGGTTCCCCGAATTATGTTTGGGAGAGAAAGCTCAAAAATACAAAAGTGGTGTTGAAGAATTGGGTAAAAAATTCTCAAACAAATCACCGTTAAAAAGTTGTAAGAAATTCAAATGGAAATGGAAGAATCCGAAATCACTCCCGATCTATTGGAAAAAGAGCAAAGAGCACAGTTTTGTTCCTTCAGGGCATTCAGGAGAGAAGAGGAGTATTGGAGATTGAATTCAAGGAGCACTTGGCTTCTAGCTGGAGATAGGAATACTTCCTTTTTCCATAAGCAGTGCAGAGCCAGAATATCTCAAAATCACATATCAGAAATTACTACTCAGTCCGGTGAATCTTTTTCAGGAATTTCTCAAATAAAACAAGTGAAGATGGCTCCTCAGATTCAGAAATAACAGTTGATTTCATGTCTAACATCCCTTGGTTGGTGAGTGAGGATGATAATGTTGATTTAATGAAACCATTTTCAGAACAATAAATTATTGACGTTATATGGGCGATGGAACCGGATAAAGCCCCATGCCCTAACGGTTTCTCCTTTCATTTTTATTGAGTCTGCTGGAAAGTTATAAGGAAAGATCTTCTCCGGATGTTAAAAGCCTTTCATCTAAAAGCCAAAGTTGGTGGATGTACAAATTCCACTTTCTTGGCTTTAATTCCTAAAGAAGTTAACCCCTCTTCCTTTGACCGATTCAGTCCTATTTCTTTTTGTAATGCTTCTAATAAAATTATCTCTAAACTATTGGCTAATAGGATAAAACCTTTGCTTGGAAAGCTGATTTCACCTCTTCAAGGTGGGTTTATCAAAGGAAGACATATTTTGGACAATGTAATTCAAGTACAGGAAGCCATGCATTCGAGTTTTAGAAGGAAAGAGAAGGGAATGCTAATCAAACTTGATATGGCAAATGCATTTGACAGGGTAAAGCTTTCATTTCTTTACTCAGTGCTCAATTCTTTTGGCTTTAGCCCCACCTTTATAAATTTGGTTAAAGCATGCATTGATAAACCTTGGATAGTGCCATTAGTAAATGGCAGACCAATAAAAAAATTTCAAGCTACCAGGGGCCTCCGTCAGGGTTGCCCTCTTTCTCCATTTCTATATATTATTATGGTTGATACTTTAAGCAAAAAGTTAACTGCTGGGAAACATACTGGGACCATATCGAGCATATCTTCTTCAGCTGGAGTGGAGCCTATTAACCATGCACTCTTTGCGGATGATACTCTATTATTGGGTGGGGCTTCTTTAAATATTACAAGAGTTTTTTCAGGCATTATGAACCATTTTTGTATAATTTCAAGCGCACTTATCAATATTCGTAAGATTGCAGTGTACTGTTGGAATGTAGATCAAGAAACAGTGGAAAATATTTCTCAAGTTTTGGGTTTTGAAGGTTATGTTTCTTGGGAAAAATTTATATATTTGGGGCTTCAATTAACACTGGGGAAAAATATCCCTTCTCTTTGGTTGGATATCATCGGTAAGATAAAAGCTAAGATTGCGTCGTGGGGAGGCCATTGGCTAATGAAGGTAGGAAAACTCATCTTGATAAAATCAATTCTCTCAACCCTTCCTATCTATCAGTTATCTTTTCTCCTTGCCCTGAAAAAAATCTTGGACCAGATTTCAAAGTTGCTCGGAGATTTTTTATGGAGAGGTGGGAAACAAAACCAGAACCGTTTGCATTTGGTAAAGTGGGAAACTGTAAAAAGATCGGTAAATGAAGGTGGACTGCAAATCAGAGATCCAGCACTGTCTAATTTAGCAATGGGCGGTAAATTACTATGGCAACTATTCTCCAATAGAAAGCATCATGTGAGTCAAATATTCTAAAAAAAATATTTACATGGAGGAAATATAAGAAATTTTCAAACATTAAACACTACAAAAGGATCCATTACCTGGAATATGTGTAGAAGATCTATTGAATTTTTCTCTCAGCATTTATATAGAATTCCAGGAAATGGTAGGCATAAGTTTTTGTGGGAAGATAAGATTTTAGGGAACGCTCCTCTGAAATTAGACAATTTCTTAAATGAGATTAAGAGATGGCTAACAATAAAAGAGCTCCATCGACTCTCTGATATCATATCCTGGGACTGTGGAGGAAACTGGAAATCGTGGTCATTTCCAGAACTGCCTGAATGCAAGCAGAATTTGCAATTGCAGCCGAAATTGTTGACTCAGAAATTAACCGGCTACACTCCAATACACAGATATAGCAAGGACGAGTGGGGATGGGGCAACTCTGGGGAATACTCTGCTGCTGAAGGTTATAAAGTATTGCAAAAACCTCAGACTACGTTGATGCCCTCTCATGGCTCTATTGACGCAGCCACTTGGAAACTGGTGTGGAATTCTCCCAGCATTCCGAAAGTGAATTTTTTCATTTGGATTGTAATGCGTGAGAAAGTCTTAACTGGTGAAAAATTGTTAAAACATGGCTTCCTGGGTCCATATAGATGTTGTTTCTGTCTTCAAAATGCAGAGTCTTCCCCACATATCTTTGTTGGTTGTAATTTTTCTCAAGAAGTGTGGGCAATTTTATGCATGGGTTTCCTTCATTTTCTCCTATTCATTCTGAACCTTTCATTCTTTGTAAAAACTAGCAATCTAGATATCCAGGCTCTGCAATCAGTTCAGCAAGGAGGAAAATATGGCAAGCCATTCCCAAATTTGTATGGTGAAAAATTTGGCTGGCAAGGAATGACTTGATTTTTAACAGTAAAAAATCGAAGCCCGCAATTGTAGCTTTAAAAGCAAAGGCTTTTCTTCTGGAAGTAGTGGGAAACCCTCAACTTGAAGAAATTAAATTAGAAGCCGAGTATAATTGGTTGGGGGCGAGACAAGAGAATAAAGCTCAATTGGGATCAATTAAGCCAGTTATTAAACCACATTGGCAAATCAGAATGATAGAGAAGGAAATTTCAGAATGGTGGAATTTGAAAAACAAAGCTACAATCTTCTTCAATGGAGCTTCAAAAGGAAATTAAGGGAAAGCTGGAGCAAGGGGCTTGTTATATTATCTTGGTGGAATGCTAGCAACAAGTTTCAGTTGGGGAGTAGGACATATCTCAAATAACCAAGCAAAATTATATGCTCTTATCAAGGCTTGTCAACTTGCAAAGGCAGCAGGACACAACAACATTCAAATTTTTGGAGATTCCTGAAATCATCATAAAGGCTTTAAATTTTGAACAATCCAAGTTTGAATGTAACCATGCAAAGGTTGCACTTCATTCTAATTGATTGTGCTTCAGTTACTTCTTATCACATTCTTCATGACTTAAATAAGCTGGCAGACTTCAAAGCCAATCAGGGATGCCTTCTTTCAGCAGGATTGCTTTGCTTGAATGATGGCCCTAGTTTGATGAACCCTATTCCTTGATAAGGAATTTTTTTTTGAAGTTATGTAGATGAAATTCTGGAACATATGTAAATGGGCGAAGGCCCTTTAAATTCTATATCAATAAAAATGAAAAAAAAAATTAATCGTTTTGGTTAAAAACAAAAAAACCTTAAATGCTTTGTAATATAAGCTTGAACTATATGGTAAAGGGTTTATGTCTATGGCATAAGCATATTCCATTGAAACTATGGGATATCATGAAGTTGGAGGGTTTAAGACTTATATGATGGTGGGTGGTGAACTATGGTGCAAACATTGTGAACCAAAACTATAGTGATGTGGGTTTTGATTCAGTTGACAGTGGTGGACAGGGTGGTGAATTTAATGCTCCTAGGGAAGCGCAGGCAGAATGCCTCAAGCATTGTGTAGGGTTTGTGTTGGCTCAACCCTCAACCAACAAAACCCAGTCGATAGGGGTTCCACTCTGTCGACACTCAACTTGCCGGGATCTCCCTGAGCATCGGCCTAGACAGGTTTTATCCTGTATAGAAACACCCGCAGAGCGGATGAGGTCTCACCAGAGATGTTTGAGGGAGGGCTGACGGAACCAAGTTTCCACAGTATAGAAGAGGGTTAGGGCATCGACAGTTCATCAGCTTAGCAACCATATCAGATCAAATTTTCTATCAGAATCATTCATTATTGTGCATCATTCATTCATAGCTGTAACAGATCTAGATTAGAAAACATGACAACATTTATAAATGGTAAAACATTGCATCATAGATCCATATTTCAGGTTCACTTAACATTCATCATCAGGTTTGCAGGAATAGAAAGATAGAAAAATACAAAAAAAGACAACAACGATTCAGATCAACATCTGTCTTATCATATTACTTCTACGCAATCTCCCACAGATCAAAACAGATAACAATTCATATCAGATAGATAGCAACTTTTTCTCTCCCTCTCTCTATCTATGCTTGTGTTTTAATATCCAATGGTATATCCATTCACAATTCTTCTTTCTATATATAGGCTTGCGCCTTTACATTCATGGTCCACTTCTAACTAACTCCTAACTGATTTAACTGACTAATGGCCAATATCCACAAAAAATGGTCAACAAGTACAGAAAGTGACACAAAATAATCAAAATTAATCTATCTTATGTCTATCACGCTATCTTCGTCTTGCGCGGTGTCTTATGGGCTTGTGCAGCATCCGCGATGCTGCGCAACTTACCCCAACCCCTTTCCAACAATTTGTTATCATTTCATTTTGCCTTTCGACGGTGGAGGTTTTTGGTCTCATGCTCCCTGGTGCGAGCTGTGCCTCCCATGCTACGAAACCAAAAAGATTTCCCGGTCTCTCAATAGGTAAGTGATAACATTGGTATGCACATTGTAATGTTGGTTTGGTTACGATTTCGAATGCATACTCCTGATGCCATTAATGTTTGTTTGTGCAGGTGACAGAGCGTGGTTATATGCGTGGCTTGAGTGTGGTGCCATAGGTTTCCTACACAACCATTCTTCGAGTAAGCCCTGAAATTAGCAAGGCGCTTACACTACTGTGTGTTTTTAGAAGAGGTTTCGAGCTTTGGGTGGGGAAATGCATCATTTAGTTGATTTGTTGGTTGGGGTTTTGATAGTTGCTTGGTATTTAAGGATGTGACTGTGTAGTCTTTCCATGGCTATGCCATATGTAAAATTTTGGGAATGAAATATTGACTGCCGGGATCTTGGCTCGACTCTGTGTATAAATTTATCATTTTGAACAGTGTGTATATGGTTTTAATAAATCTTAATGGTGACTATGTTTGGTAATGACCCTGTGGTTCTTTTTAAGATGTGTTTTAAATGATTTTACTGTGCCATTGCTTGCAATGGCACCATAGATGATTCAACTATGTAGTTTATACTTATGGTAGCAAGGTGTGGTAAAAACGTGCATGCATTGGTTTGTGGCTGGGTTTACCTTATGACCGTAAGCATGAAGCTTGGTTCGGTTCTTAGCGTGGATACACAGCCTAGGTTTACTTATAAGAATGTATTTATGTTTTTAGAATGTGACTGTGTATTTGATGTAAAGAGAGTAGCTATGTATCACGTTTGTTTATACATTTGTTTATATTTAAAGTCCTTTCGGGAAACCTGAGAGGCGAAACCCTTAATGTATAATTCGTAGTGTTTTGTTTTGTTGTTGGAGCCTACATGATTCGATCATGGGTTGTTAATGAAGTAGGCTTGAGTTTTGGTATTTTTGTTTGGGCATTTCACAGGATTCAATCCTGGGTTTAATCATAACGACTTAGTTTTGAAGGTTTTAATTCGTTGCTAATTGTTTGATTTGTAGTTTATGAAATAAATATATATATATAGACCCACAACCAATCTTGGACATGATTCAATGACTAGGTTGGGTTAACGATTCTTAGAAATGTTATATGTTTTCATAGCATGGATTATAGTGTTTATTTAAATGTTTGATTGGTGTTACAATATGATGTTTATGGTTATTTATAATGTGAGAACAAAACCATTTTTGCTGGCAATATGAAATCTGCCAGTGTTTTGGATTTATGTTTGAGAGTTTGAATTTAATGGTTTAAGAGATTCGATCTCTGATTAGTTTCTTTCTTTCAGTATGCAGTTTATTAGTTATTTTTAAATGTTTTGGACATGGTTTAAATTAAAGAGCTCGGAGATTGGATCTCTGGTTTGTATGTTATGTTCGTTTCCTTCCCACTGAAAAACTTTGTTCACGCTTGTCAAAGCATGTAAAGGAGAAGCTATGAAGGAGAAGTTTGCAATGATCTTCCTCTAGTATTGGGTTGCTCCCAAAAAGCTTCTTACATATGTTACATTATTTGGCGTAGGCCAGTTTACAATGACCTCAACTTTAGAGGGATCTATCTTTAATTTGCCAGCCCCTACAATGTAACCTAGGTATACTAAAGATGTCTTTCCAAATTCACATTTAGACATCTTTAGGTAAAAATTTTCCCTTACAAGTATATCCAATACTTGTTTAACATGCTTGACATGATCTTTCCAAGTTCAACTGAAAATCAGAATATCATCAAGTAGACTATAACAAAATCATCAATGAAGGGCCTAAACACATCGTTCATCACCCTCATAAATGTTGTGGGTGCATTACAAAGCCCAAATGGCATTACCACCCATTCATACAATACTTGTTTGGTTTTAAAAGTTGTTTTCCAAATATTATTGTCATGAATATGGATTTGATGATAGCCGCTTCTTAATTCTAACTTAGTAAAAAAGATTGCATTCTTTAACTGATCTAAAATATCATCAATTCTAGGAAGAGGATACCTGCTCTCTATTGTAATTCTATTTAGTGCCATATAATCAACTAACATACGCCATGTGGTATCTTTTTTTGGCACCAAAACAATTGGTGAACCACACAGGAGGAACTTGATCGAATGGCCCCTCTCTCAATCAATTCTTGAACCTGTTCTTTATCTCTACATTCTCAACAATGAAAGATCTGTACATACCAATATTAGGAAGAGGTGCATCTGCAATAAATGAATTTCATGTTGAATTTCCCTTTTAGGAGGTAATCCTTTAGGTTCTTGAAACAAAATATCATAATCAGATACGGCCTTTATCAAGTCCTTTTTAAGTTTAGGATCACAGCCTTTAAAGGATTCAGTTTGTTCAACATCTTTTGCTTTTACTAACATAAGCACAAAGTTCGTACTTGCATTAATTAACATCTTCATTTGATTTGCAGAAACTAAAGAAAGATTAGTTTTCATGCGATGTGCACAAACGATATATTCAATACCATCCTCAGTGAGCTGATACTTGTTATCTTCCTTCTAAAACATAGCCTTCCTATCATACATATATGGACTACCTAACACAATACCACATATATCCAATGGAACCACATCTAGATCTACCTCATCCACAAATCCAGAAGTGGTGGCAAGCCTAAGTCTACACTATTTTGTAACTTGTAATTGTGCATTATCACATACCCATCCAAGTGGATATGGCTTAAGGTGTAACTTAATTTCCAATTGTATTTTCTTAACAATTTCTTCTGAAATGAGGTTTGCTTGTGATCCACTATAAAAAAGAGTATCAATGTTTGTATGTTTGGAGATTACTGTAATATGAAATAACTCACTCCTCTTTCTTTCATCAATGACAGGTTCATTTCTTGAAACAAAATAAGAAGGGATTTTACCTTGAAGGCTTGTAGCAAGCACCTTAGTTTCATCCCAGAGTCTGATCCCAAATCATGTTGGTTTGATGCTGCAATAGTCTTTTTGTCTTCTTTATTCCGAAACTTCTCAGGCTTGAGCTTCGGATGAAGCTTCCAGCATTTGGAAGCATCATGACCTTTCTTCTGACAATGAGTACATGTAGGCTTATCTCCTTCCTTCTTCTCAGTATCTGTGTGTTTACCTTTTCCCTTATCTTTAGGCTTGTTTCCATCATGTTTGAAAGGTGTCTTGGAAAAGTTCTCTTTGGTATTCTTCCCCTTCGTCTCAATGTGAGTTACTTGAACACACACCTCATCAAGGTTAGTCAGATTAAACATCAATATCATATGGCGTAAATAATTGTGCAATCCTCCTATATATTTGAGAAGAGTTTCCTGGGTGTAGAGAGGTATACCAAGTACCAAAGCTTTTTTTCAAAATTCTTGTGTGTAATCTTGCACACTTTGTCCCTTTCCTTGCCTAAGATTTTGCCAATCCATCATAGCTTGTTCTATATACCCTGATGGATAGAATTGTTTTTTTAGTGCTGAAGTGAAGTCATACCAAGAGGAGATAGTTTTTCCTTTTGTGGAGTCCCTCCATGTCGGAGAGAATCCAACTGAATCTTAATGTTATCTTCAGTAAACTTTTGAATCCTAAAATAAACTTCAATTTAACAGATCCAATTGTCCAATTTTTCAGCATTAAGCTCTCCATTATACAGGTAATTCAAACTTAATATCTAGTTTTAATTGAGGCACATTAAAGTCAATTTTTCATTTTTGCTTTTCAAACGGAAAATGTAAAGATAAAGAACCATCAATATAAGACGGAGAAGATGGTGGGGATTTAAGAGGTTCCTCACCACCTACTTCTTTTTTATGTTCCACATGAGATGGACCTCCTTGTTCACCTCTCTTTCAATCTTAATGGAGCTCATCTACCATCGTTTGCATTCTCATTAAAGCTTTCAGAAATTCCCCTTCATATGGGATAGACAAAGTTGCTTCTTCTCCTTTTGGTGAATACATTTTTCCTCTTCTTGAACCAATCTCTGGATCAAACTCTTCAAGTTCTCCTTCACCACGATAAAGCCTATATCTTTTTAACATAAACTCACAATGCAATTGTTATCTTGTTCTGATACCAAACTTGATCTGAATTTTCAAGATCTTTTTTAATCATAAATTTGCATTTGAATTTGCATGTTAAATACTCATAAAACATGCTTAACAACATAAATTTTAAATGCTTTAAATCATTCGCAAAGCAAATAAAAATAGATATGCAAACCATAAATAGAAGACACCATTTATAACAGATTTCACTCCTCCTGGGCTAGTCTTCGTGTGTACTCTATCTTGGAAACAATGCGACATGTTCGCTTAACTCCCCCAACTTCACCTCGGCTTTGGAAATTTCAGGGCTTTTTATAAGGTAAAAACATTGGTTTTTGGGTCGTGGGCCATGGGCCACGCACCCTTTGGAGCCACCAACCTCCACGCAACCGCTTAAGTTTTATCCATTTTTTGACATACAACAAATGGCCTTTGGTTTAGTGGTAAAGCGTTGCGCTTGTTGTGGGGTCAAACCCACGTGCCTCTTCTTGTCGCGCACATTTTTTTGAATGATGGCGCATGTTATTACAATATAGTTATAACATAATCATTAACATTTGGCGCGCAAATAAGGTTTGTTACGATATGATTTGGGTACGGGCCTCTCCTCCTCACGTGCATTTTTTTTAAATGGTGGCACATGTTATTACAATATGGACTATGGTTATAACATAATGTTAGCATTTGGCGCGCGAATAAGGTTTGTTAACATTTGGCACGTGAATAAGGTTTGTTATGATATGATTTCGGTATGGTTTAACACATGGCACATTGATTTGGATAAGGTTGGTTTGAGATACGTTACGCATTATCCATGATAGGGTCTTAGTGTTGACATGCCCCCCTTTTCTATAACCACAATTTGACAAGTTCATATTGAACTCTTGTCTTATGACTCATAAGGATAATGTGGGAACTTGGCTAGTTTATCTTGGTGAGGTGTGTAGGAACTTTGAAGGTCTTGGGTTCAAATCCTATAGATTCTAACCATTTTGTTTTTCTAACCACAACTTCATCATTTTTTTAACATTTAACCAATTTTTTATCAATCCTTTCGAAACTTCAAATGTTGACAACTTATGTATTCGGAGGTTGTTTCCCACAAAACGAACTTTACCGGAAAGTCGCTAACGAGCTCTTTCATAATGTAAGCTTTTATTTTCATTTTGAAGACTTCAAATTTTATTGACTTTGAGATGATCCACCTAGATCAGTTTATGTATGGCATTGGGTGGTTTTTACTACTAGGCATAATTCTTGGGGCCCTATAGATGATCAAGGGATGAGTTCCATGTCTTATATCATAAAAGAAGTTTTTAATTTCTAAAGGATGCATTGAAGCGCCACACTTGACATCCAACACAATCCTTTCCCTCAAAGGGGGGGTGTTAGTTCCTTTAGAAGCTTCACATAATTAGGTATGGATCTTAGGGCCTTGACATGTTCAAGAGTGGAAACCAAAGCCATAACCGCTAAAAGAAGCTTCTGGGCATCCAAGGCAACCTGACACTTTGAACCACCACTCATGATCTCCAGAGAGTGTCCCCAACCTACAAGCTATGGGGATATTATAGTCATTGTGAGGTTTAACACTAGGCATAGGATTTAGGGCCCTATACATTCTTAAAAGAGGAATTCCGGGTTTTATTCCCTAAAGTAATCTTTTAGGTGTCAAAGGCTAAGAAAATATCTTGAAGAATCACTCATGAACTTCTATAATATATCTATTTTTATGTGGGGAAATGTGTGCCATTAGGAATTTTTAAGCACTAGGTGTGGATGTCAGCACCCTAGAGATGGCTAGTGGAGAAAAATCAATACTTGTATTGTAAGGGACTTTCCTAAGCATCCAAAGCCACTATCAATGCCTGAAGGAATGGCACTTGACCTCTCAAGGGTATCCTTTGTCTCTAGCCATGAATCTCCATGCCATTAGTGGGTTGTGAGCAATGGGTAGGGTCCTAGGGGCATTGACATAATAAATGAAGTAATCCAAGGGGGAAAACTAATTTTGAATGACAGTTGAAGCAGAATGACAAAAAAATATTCCCAAGTCTCCAAAGATGGCAACACATTAAGTGGGGGAGGTTGTAATGTTCCTATCTTAGGGATGGCGCCAAACATCTCTCTACATGAATCACTTTGGTAGATAAGGCATTGGCATGACAATAGGACGCTGAAGAATTGCACAGACAAGTCGACATAGGTACAAGATCACAATAAAGTGGTGTGACAAGTTAATGCATGGGTAGTCTTGAGAGCACTTTGGTAAGAACATGCGCTTTGCTCGATTGTCACTAGTAGGCATGATGAACAAATGTGTTGGTAATGAGACTTAGTAGGCACAACGAAGCAGGAAAAACCTTGGAAAAGGTTCGAATTGGCTTTATAAAGGAGTAAACAAAAACTTATAACCAAGTGAAGAGGGCATTGTGGAGGCCATGGACAAAAGTTGGAGTGTTGGGTGATTAGGATGTCAAGGTACATGGAAGCACCCTTACTCAATTGGCATAGGCACACACAATAGATTGGAGTGGTAACTACGAGATTATATGGGCACACATGGGCAATCAAAATCACAACAAACGATTCAACTGGCATGAAAAAAGAGGTGGTTGAATGGTTAGCAGGTTGGCATGGAGCATGGAAGGCATGACCCCCAAGGCATGTACTACTTTGCAACTTCTTATATAAGAGTAATAAACTCTTGGTGATATTAGTTAGACTAACATGACAGTTGTGTCCACTTTGCAATTGAAGGGGCCTTGTCGATTAAGTTATTGTGAAGAGGATTCCACTTAGCATTGGATGAAGAGTGGGCATGCCCACTTAGGGGAATTAGTTGGACTTTTCCGAGTAAATAAAGATGACACTACAAAGAGGCAAAGGTAACATGAGTGAGAGGTTGCATAAAGGCAGAGCATCTAACAATGAGATAAGTATAAAGGTTAAGCAACTTCGTGATTGAAGGGGTTGCTATGACAACCTGAGATTGTTGAGGACTGAGATTTGTAGGAGGTAGACTCATTAGTTGTGGCAGGGGTTTGTTGGCTTCCTCCACCAACAAAAGGCATTCTCTTTATGGTATCATTGGCCTATGATTGATGATGTTTGTGTCGTCAGGTGGTTTTGAGAAATATGCATGTGTTGTAGGGTATTGGGAATGGATTTATAGGGAGGAAGACCATTCCTTTGGCCTCAAAGAAACCATTTAGGCATCAAGAGTCATGAACAATGTCTTGAAGCACCATTGACCTTCAAGTGGGGATATGCATGCCATCAGGTGATTTTAAACACTAATAATGGGACTTAAGGCCTAGGACATGGTTAAGAAATCAAAGCCTATTCCCTAAAGGAATCTTATAGTCATATACATCCAAGAACAATGCATTTAACTACCACACATGACTTATTAATGGATTCATTTGCATATGAGTGGTGATATGGACTAAATTAGTACTTTTTGAGCTCTAGGTATGGATCTCGAGTCGCTTGACATGGCCGGGGTAGGAAACTTGAGCCTTAATCCCTAAAGGAATATCCTAGGCATCTAAGGCAAAGAATGAGACCTCAAACTAGTACACATGGCCTATGTGTGGGTTTATGCATGGCCTTGGGTGGTTCTTAGTACTAGGCATAATTCTTGGGGACTAGATATGATCAAGGGATGAGTCCCATATATTGTACCATAAAAGACGTTTTGAGTCATTTACTTCCTAAATGATGCATTGAAGCACCACACTTGACCTCCAATTGAATCCTTTCCCTCCAAGTGGGTATGTTAGTTCCTTTAGAAGCTTCACATAATTAGGTATGGATCTTAGGGCCTTGACATGTTCACGGGTGGAAACCAAAGTCATGACCACTATAAGAAGTTTATAGGCATCCAAGCCTAATTGACACCCTGAACCACCACTCATGATCTCCAAAGAGTGTCCCTGACCTACAAGCTATGGGGATATCATTGTCATTATGAGGTCTAACACTAGGCATGGGATTCAAGGCCCCATACATTCTTACAAGAGGAAATTTGGGTTTTATTCCCTAAAGGAATCTTTTAGGTGTCAAAGGCTATGAAAAACACCTTGAAGAATCACTCATGAACTCCTATGATATGTCTATTTTTATGTGGGGAAATGTGTACCAATAAGACTTTTTAAGCACTAGTTATGGATGTAAGCACCCTCGACATGACTAGTGGAGAAAAATCAATGTTTGCATTGTAAAGGACTTTCCTAAAAATCCAAGGCCTTGATCGGTGCCTTCAGAAATGACGCTTGAACTCTTAAGGGTATCCTTTGTCTCTGGCTATGGATCTGCATGCCATTAGTGGGTTGTGAGCAATGGGTAGGGTCTTAGGGGCATTGACACAATAAAGGAAGGAATCCTAAGGGGAAAAGTAAGTTTGAATGATAATTGAAGGAGAATGACAAAAAAATATTTTTGAGTTTCCAAGGATGGCAATCCATTAAGTGGGGGAAGTTGTAATGTTCCTACCTTAGGGATGGCGCCAAACATCTCCCTACATGAATCACTTTGGTAGATTAGGCATTGACATGACGGTAGGAAACTAAAGGATTGCACAGATAAGTCGACACAGGCACAAGATCACAATAGAGTGTCATGACAAGTTACGACATGGGTAGTCTTGAGAGCAATTTAGTAAGAGCATGCGCTTTGCTCAATTGGCACTAGTAGGCATGATGAACAAAGGTGTTGGCAATGAGACTCAGTAGGCATAGCAAAGTAGGAAAAACCTTGGCAAAGGTTCAAATTGGCTTTATAAAGGAGTAAACAAAAACTTCTAGCCAAGTGAAGAGGGCATTGTGGAGGCCATGGACAAAAGTTGGATTGTTGGGTGATTGGGATGCCGAGGTACATGGAGGCACCCTTACTCAATTGGCATAAGAACACACAATAGATTGGAGTGGTAACTATGGGATTATATGGGCGTGCATGGGCAATCAAAAACATGATAAATGGTTCAACTGGCACAACGAACAAGGTGGTTGAATGGTTAGCAGGTTGGCATGAAGCATGGAAGGCATGACCCAATGCATGTACTAGTTGCAACTTCTTATATAAGATTTATAACTCTTGGTGCTATCAATGAGACTAGCATGACAGTTGTGTCCACTTTGTAATTGAAGGGGCCTTGTTGGTTAAGTTGTTGTGAAGAGGAGAGGTGTCCATTTAACATTGGATTAAGAGTAGTCATGCCCACTTAGGGGAATTAGTTGGACTTTGTCGAGTATATAAAGACGACACTACCATGAGGAAAAGGTAACATGAGTAAGAGGTTGCATAAAGGTAGAGCATTTAACAATGAGCTAAGTATAAAGCTTAAACAACTATGTGATTGAAGGGGTTACTACAACAACTTGAGATTGTCGAAGACCAAGATTTGTAGGAGGTAGACTCATTAGGTGTGGTGGGGGTTTGTTGGTAGGCAAGGTGGCAATGGAACTTGTGCCTAGGCTTGCTTGTTTTACTTTAAAAGGGTCGTTATAGTGTGGTAAACTCTCCTTTGTACTAAGGTCACAACTATGTGTCGGGATCGCCTTATTTGTACTGCATTTGTATATCTTTAGTAATAAAACTTAAGGAAATTGGCTTGGGCAACAACATTTGTGTTGTGCTTGGCATATTTCCTTTTATGTGGTTTGATGAATATGGTTGTGTGTTAAAAGTGCATAAGTAAACACCACATTGTCATGTTTAAGTCCATGATTGGGTGTGGGCATAATTGTTAAGCATACTAGGTTGAGATGGTTACAACTCTAACATCGATAGCGTAGAGTCGAGGTATGGCTAATCTCTAAACAAAGAAGCTTAGTTTGTTCATGAGTAGCCATGGGTGAGCAGGTCCCCATGACCAAAGTTAGGCAGTGCCACACGATTGCTAGGGAACATAAGAGAATTTGAGCATTAGGAAGGTGCATTCCCTAGGATTCTGAGAATTATCCCCCTCCACGTCACGTGGGTGTCCACAAGGACAAGGAATGTAATGGTAGCCCCTTCAATGCGACCGTTATCTTCATAGTAAAATGAGAGAGCGCAAGTTAAAACCGTCCTTGTGGCGGGAGCTGCCCTTGGACTCAAATGGCGTCTCTGCTCTTCTCTAGAACCTCTCAAAGGTCCGTCCTAATCCTGAACAGGCATCGGATGATCCACACACATTATGATTTCGAATCGAGCGGCCCAAAATCGCCCAGGTATGAAATCGACCCTTCAACCAAGCACGCCCAAGAAATATCCGACATTTTAATTTCACACTGCATAAGAACCCTGGGCATACCCAAGGACAGCTGTGGCTGGAACCATTGCCTCGCACAGAAGCTCCTTCAAAATGGATTTGATAAATTCTTAAGTCCTGAATTGCCTCGCACAGAAGCACAGAAGCTGTTACCATCGAGTCCGCAACATATATGATAGATACCCATGGCATTTCATGAAGGATTTGAAAACCCTTCCAAATTGAAGCTACTTCAGCCACGTTGTTAGATTCAGTGCCAAGGCCCCATGCAAATCTAAGGATTTTGTAACCTCTTATTTTTGTTCATTTTTTTCAAATAACTAAAACAGTAGATATATTAATA
>LPNX010666324.1:399545-474401 GCA_001517045.1 Pseudotsuga menziesii
GACCTTGGTCATATCTGTAAGGTTGTATAGTCTATCCAGTGGGTAGGTTTTCTGAGATCTTGGACCTTGTCCTTTCAAACTGACCTTTATATTTTGACAAACAAACTTTGAGCCTATTCCAGGGTCTCTCCTTTGCTTTCCACACAACCACCAAACCACAATTTCTTAGAACCATAATTAATCCAAAAGACATATACGATAAGATAATGCTATTAATGTCCAACAAATGACCACAAAAGTAGGTCAATGTGACTAAAATGCACATCGGGAGTAAATATATTGTGCACATCTGGAGTAAATATATTATGGGAGTGTGAAAACAACTCCTAAATCAATAACTAAAGCAGAAAGATAAGTTAAGTCTAGGTAAGACCAAAATCTCTAGCCAAAAGAAGATACAAAAGGAAGCTTCTTCTTAGGATGAGGTCCATCCCAGAAACAGATTTAACTTCAACTAGAGACTTCATCGGTGTATATAATAATAGTTTAAATTGAATTTAACTTTCATCAATGCATGGATCAATGTCACATTCATATTGAGCAAGTTGTGATCTTCTACCTTTTTCTTCTTAAAAATTAGGTGGATTACTGACAGCTGTTTAGTGTGTATTGTTCAAAATATTAGAATTTGTTGAGCTTGTTGTAATCTGATGACCACACCTGACCACAGCTCCACATAATTGGATTGTGATACTGGAGACTGAAAGTTCTAGCCCTTATGTGCCTTGATGTCAACATTTTATGTTTGACATTGATCAATGCATGGATCAATGTTTTTAAACTAGTAGCAACAAGGAAGGTCTTCCTGCATGCATGTGTTCTTGTATGCAGAAGACTTAAAATAGGAAACCAGTTGTATTTAATTTATTTTTTTCTAAGTTTACTTTGGAAAATAAATTAAAGTGATCTAAATTAACTTTAGTGAACCACTAGTTAAAGTGAAAGTGAAATTAGGGTTTTTGTTTTACCACTAGTTAAAGTGAAAGTGAAATTATGGTTTTCGCTTTACCTAAAGTTATAAAAGAGATATCATATGATGGAGAGAACACACACTTGTATTCCGACAGAGACAGGATACAGACAAGGAGAGAAAGTTAGACAGAGGATTTAGCTGAGAAGGCAAAGGAGCGAGCAGCAGGATCATCGAGCTTTGTACAGCTGGGCCGTACACTCACACAGGAGGGTGTTGAGGTTTAGCTGGGATTTGCCCAGTGATTCTGCCGGGTACTGCATTCGCCAGGTTTGGGTGAATTTTCAGTGATTGTAAAAGTTCCATATTTTCTTATAATAAAATCTATATCTGACTGCTGCACCGGTTTTCCCATCTTGGGTTTTTCCAGGGGTTTCCATACCCAAAATAATAGTGTCAATATCGTGATGTGATGTTGTGATTTATTTCTCAGTTTTATATTCCGCTGCATACTATAAAAGATATTCATGTGTGGTTATTAGTTGATATTTTGCATGCACTATTTAGCCCTAGTTGAATATTAAAGGAAAATTTACATGGTATCAGAGCTCTGGTGAGCTAAAGCTGAGAGATTTGCAGCAACAGTGATAGATCAGGGGTAGATCTATAGGAAGACACAAACCTAGACTTCCGGATCTAGGGTTTGATAGGTACACTTCACTATGGCCGTGCAGTTGAGAGTTGATGATAGACTCCAGGGTGCTCAGACCTTTCCTACATGGAAAGAAAGGATCACAAAGATCCTGGACGTTAGTGATGCAGAGGAGCACATTGACTCCACGAAGGTTGCACCCACAGATCCGGCAGATTTAGCAGCTTGGAAGAAGATTGATTCCAGAGCCATGCTGATTATCATGGATGGAGTGAAGGACCATATAGTCCCTCACCTTTCTGGTAAGAAGACTGCAGCAGAGATGTGGACGACTTTGGAGAGTCTGTACCAAAGCAAGAACGGGAACTGGAAGATGGTGTTGCAAGAGAGGATGTGCAGCACCAAGATGGCCAAGGGAGGAGTGGTGCCTTATCTCACGAGGCTCACACAGATTAGGGATGAGCTTGGAGATGTTGGCTCTAAGACAGTGGATGAGGAGCTAGTTCGGATAGCCTTCAATGGCTTCTCTAATCTATGGGACACCTTTGTCAAAGGTGTTGTGGCTAGGGAGAAGCTCCCTGATTGACAGAGACTACGGGATGACTTTGTGCAGGAGGAGACCCGCATGGGTCAAGGATCAGGCTCATCCAGCAGTGCCCCATAGATTGTGGATGAGGAGGCTCTAGCCCTTACAGGGAAGAGCAAGGGGAAGGCAAAGAGGAAGAAGGATGGTAAGAAGAACTTTGACGTATCAAAGGTCAAGTGTTTTATCTGCCACAAGCAGAAACACTTTGCCTCCCAGTGCCCAGACAGGAAGAAGAAGAGTAACACTCAGATGGCTGGATCTGTAGAGGTGGATGAGTTCAGCAGGAACTTCGATGAGGAGTTTTGCTTGATAGCTTGCATGGCAAGCACCACAGGGAGTAGCATATGGTACATTGACAGTGGAGCATCTAGTCACATGACTGGACAGAAGAGATTCTTCAAAGACTTGCAGGACGGTGGAACAAAGATCCACGTTGAGATGGGTGATGATGCGCAGTATCAAGTGTAGTTTCATTTGAAAGGGAGTCTGGCAAACCTCTCAGTTTTGCTGATGTGTTATATGTTCCAGGACTGACCAAGAACCTTATATCAGTCTCCACTCTGGAGGACAAGGGATATCAGAAAGGTGTTGTGGCTAGGGAGAAGCTCCTTGATTGACAGAGACTATGGGATGACTTTGTGCAAGAGGAGACCCGCATGGGTCAAGGATCAGGCTCATCCAGCAGTGCCCCACAGATTGTGGATGAGGAGGCTCTAGCCCTTACAGGGAAGAGCAAGGGGAAGGCAAAGAGGAAGAAGGATGGTAAGAAGAACTTTGACGTATCAAAGGTCAAGTGTTTTATCTGCCACAAGCAGGAACACTTTGCCTCCCAATGCCCAGACAGGAAGAAGAAGAGTAACACTCAGATGGCTGGATCTGTAGAGGTGGATGAGTTCAGCAGGAACTTCGATGAGGAGTTTTGCTTGATAGCTTGCATGGCAAGCACCACAGGGAGTAGCATATGGTACATTGACAGTGGAGCATCTAGTCACATGACTGGACAGAAGAGATTCTTCAAAGACTTGCAGGACGGTGGAACAAAGATCCACGTTGAGCTGGGTGATGATGCGCAGTATCAGGCGCAGTTGGCACTGTTTCATTTGAAAGGGAGTCTGGCAAACCTCTCAGTTTTGCTGATGTGTTATATGTTTCAAGACTGACCAAGAACCTTATATCAGTCTCCACTCTAGAGGACAAGGGATATCAGGTGAAGTTCCGTGACCATAGAGTGTATATCAAGCCCAAGGGGTCAGATAGGAGCTTGGATCGGGTGATTGGCAGGAGCGGGAAAGTGTACAGATTACACTTTGAGCCTGCAAAGGCTCTAGTCAGCAATAGTCAGGGTGAGTTGTTGCATAGGAGGATGGCACACTTACACCATGGAGTACTGAAGCATTTGAGACAGGCAGCCATTGGAGTTCCTTAGGTACAAGAGGAAAAGCATAACCACTGCAAGGGTTGTGCTTTGGAGAAGAACATCAAGAAGCCTTTCCCATAGAGTGAGCACAAGTCTAAGGAGCCCTTGGACTTGGTGCATTCGGATGTATGCGGACCTATGAGTGTCCATTCGTTCAGTGGTTACAGTTACTGTGTAACCTTCATTGATGACTATTCCAGGAAAACCTAGATCTATTTCCTGAAGGCCAAGTCAGAGGTCTTTGAGAGGTTCCGAGAGTTCAAGACTCTTGCGGAGAACCAAACAAGAAAGAAGATTCGAGTGTTGAGGACAGACAATGGGGTTAAGTCCACTTCCAATGAGTTCATCGAGTATTGTTCGGCTGAGGGGATCAAGAAGGAGCACACTGTGCCCCATATCCCACAGCAGAATGGAGTTGCAGAGCGGAAGAACAGGGCTATGGTTGGAGCAGCCAAGGCCATGCTATTTGATCAGGGATTACCGCTATTCCTCTGGGCTGAGGCATACAGGATTGCAGTATACATTCAGAACAGGTGTCCCCACACAGCCTTGGGGAGGAAGACACCAGAGGAGGTCTTCACAGGCACTAGGCCAGATGTGAGTCACATTCGCATATTCGACAGTGTCTGCTATTGTCATGTTCATGTTGACAATAGGAAGACGCTGGACCCTTCTGGAGAGAATGGGTTACTTTTTGGTTACAACGAGATTTCGAAGGCATATAAAGTTTACATTTCTACTCGCAGGAGGATCATTGTGAGCAGGGATGTCGAGTTCGATGAGGACAGGGCCTTGCGGAGATCTCTAGACTTACTCGCAGAGTAGCAGCCAGCACAGGAGTCAGGAGTCAAGTTGGAGGAGCCAGATGTACAGGTACAGGTACAGACACAGAGCACATGTTCTAATGGTCAGAGGGAGTCAAGTGGACAGGATCCTTCAGTCATTGACTTGAAGGATGAGCTGCAGCAGGAGACAGATATCCAACAACCGCAATAGGTTGACACTAGGCCAAGGCCTAAGTGGTTTAGATCCACAGTGCAGGATTCCAGGCAGGTAGATCCTCCACAGACATCTTTTAGACGGAGTGTACCACCAGAGAGGCTTAGTTATATGGCACTGATGACAGAGTTGATTAACTTTGAACCTTCCAGCTTCGGGGAGGCTGCACAACATGATGTGTGGCAGGAAGCTATGGTTGAGGAGTATGACTTTATTATGAAAAACCAAGTATGGGAGGTTGTGCCGAGGCCATAAGGGAAAAAGGTGGTGGGATCCAGATGGATCTACAAGGTGAAGCATGCAGTAGATGGAAGCGTGGAGAAGTGCAAGGCGCGCTTCGTGGCAAAGGGGTTTTCACAGAAGGAGGGTATTGATTATGAGGAGACCGTCGCCCCTGTTGCTAGGTATTCTTCCATTCGGACCATTATCTCATTAGCAGCTGAGATGGGTTGGCGTGTCCATCAGATGGACGTCAAGGCTTCCTTCCTCAATGGAGTTATATAGGAGGAGGTGTATATTGAGTAGCCAGAGGGGTTTGATGTGGAGAACAGGGAGACGCATGTATGCAGACTGCATTGAGCTCTTTACCGGCTCAAGCAGGCACCTCGAGCATGGTACTCGAGGATTGATAGCTATCTACGGGAGATGGGATTTCACCGGAGTGACGCTGACCACAACCTGTGCTTCTTGAGAGATTGTGTTCATATACCACTTCTTGAGAGATTGTTCATATAACACATAGACATCATATACCACTTCTTGAGAGATTGTGTTCAGAGGGGAACCAGTCGGTTAGAGTACATACAGATAGATGAGCAGGTGGCGGATATTTTCGTCAAGGCACTTTGCAGATAGAGTTTTGTGAAGCTTAGGGATAAGTTGGGGTTGCTACCGAATCCCTTCCTCATTGAGAGGGAGTGTTAAACTAGTAGCTACAAGGAAGGTCTTCCTGCATGCAAAAGACTTAAAATAGGAAACCAGTTGTATTTAATTTACTTTTCCTAAGTTTACTTTGGAAAATAAATTAAAATGATCTAAATTAACTTTAGTGAACCACTAGTTAAAGTGAAAGTGAAATTAGGGTTTTTGCTTTACCACTAGTTAAAGTGAAAGTGAAATCAGTGTTTTTGCTTTACCTAAAGTTATAAAAGAGAGATCAATTGGTGGAGAGAACACACACTTGTATTCCGACAGAGACATGATACAGACAAGGAGAGAAAGTCAGAGAGAGGATTTAGCTGAGAAGACGGAGGAGCGAGCAGCAGGATCATCGAGCTTCGTACAGCTGGGCCGTACACTCACACAGGAGGGTGTTGAGGTTTAGCTGGGATTTGCCCAGTGATTCTGCCGGGTACTGCATTCGCCAGGTTTGGGTGAATTTGCAGTGATTGTAAAAGTTCCATATTTTCTCATAATAAAATCTATATCTGACTGCTGCACCGGTTTTCCCATCTTGGGGTTTTCGGGGGTTTCCATACCCAAAATAATAGTGTCAATATCGTGATGTGATGTTGTGATTTATTTCTCAGTTTTATATTCCGCTGCATACTGTAAAAGATATTCATGTGTGGTTATCAGTTGATATTTTGCATGCACTGTTTAGCCCTAGTTGAATATTAAAGGAAAATTTACAAATGTTACATCCATCTTGAGCAAGTTGTGGACTTCTATTGTTTTCTTCTTAAAAATTAGGTGGATCACTGACAGCTGTCTACTGTGTATTGTTCAAAACATTAGAATTTTTTTGAGCTTCTTGTAATCTTATGAATACTACTCCTAATAGTTAGATTGTGATACTGGAGATTGAGTTCCAGCTTTGATGTGCCTTGATGTTAGCATTTTATGTTCGACATGGGTTTTGTATCTGTGCTTTTTTAAACCGTTGTCTAGAGTTTCAGGTCCTTTTGCTTTTTGTAGATTAGTGTTAGGTGTTGCATCTGCGTATCCACTATGTAATAACACTGGCTGTACTCCTGAGTTTGATTGACCTATTATTGTGGTCATTCAATGGCAATTAAAAATATTTATCTTGTACATAGTCAGCAACCGTTCTCTTTCTTAGCACTTAATGAGAAACCCATATGAAGACTGTCCGAGTACGAATAGCTCTAGCACTCAAGTTGTAAGATTAAAACTTTAACAGAAGTAGCAGAAGCTTCTTATCAGTGTAAGGATCATAAACCATATTTTTGGTACTAATTTTGAATCTTTATATTGGGACCCATTATACTGCATGATGAACTACACTGGCATTTCTCTACACATTAAGATTTTATATGTTACCAAAAACACATATTATGTATGTTACACAAAATTACAAAATGCCTCTAAAATAGGAGGCTCTCTTCTGTCTTCCTACCTTTTAGCAATGGGATGCCCAAGCTTCTTGACTATTTCTATTGTATCTTCATAGAACCGTAGAGGATGGGACAGGGCCACTCAAAATCTATGTGAGGCACCTCCCACAGCTTGGGGAGTCCTATGATTTACTGCTCCTGAATGGTTTCCCTTGCTACAAAAACTAGTTCCAAAGAAATTGATCAAATGAAATAAACTTTCATGGGCTTGAACTAAAATTTGGATTTCTTGGGCTTAAACTAGTTTTCATCATTTGTTTTAGCATTAACGCGTTTAGCAGACTTCTGGACTGAACTTCATGCTTGGTGGCCCATTTTAACGCTACCGTTGCAATTCTGCTTAAACATCTTTGGAATACATTCATGGGCTCTATGCATGGAAAATTTGACTAAGCATGAGGGTAGCTTTTGATTGTTTTTTTTATTGCAACATCTCATGCCCATCCTAAAGCATTGATCCATGCTAATTTTTTTGCTATGACTATGGCATTATTGTTTTTGGTCCGTAATGCTTCAATGCTGGATCATTCCTTGCCCGACCATTGCTCTATTCAGGCCTGTTTGTAACCATTGACATTTTAAAAACATAAATAAGATAATGTAGAATCACCCCAAGTATACCCGTGAATGAGAGAACCAGACAAAGCCCTACTAAATTCTTTTCCTTCAGGAATTTTACAAGACGATGCATGAAGATTGCGAAATGATATTGTAGAATTAATGTTTGTTTCCAGCTTCCCTTGAACTGAATGGGGAAATTAATGCTTGGTTGTGAACTTGGGGGACTTGGGATGTGTTAAAGTTAGTGCAGCTGCGAGACCCATTCTCAGAGAGGATGGTACCCTAGTCAGTTGACTACGACAGAGTAAGACCCTAGAAGGTACCCTAGGGCCCCCAGTAGTCTCTTGGGGTTCTTGGTCTGGGACCAAGCAGGTTGATGCCATGGCAAAGCCCCTAGCATGTGGCTAGGGCCCTTATGTGCCTCTAGGGTATTTTGGTTTGGGACCAGGGACGCGATGTCCAAGTAGATCCTACAGGTAGAGGCAGAGACATATTTTGGTCTGGAACCAGGGACACGATGTCCAGGTGAGTCCTGCAGGTAGTTGATCAACTTTCAGTCTGGGATTGAAGCTTAGCTTAGCACTAAGGACCATTCTCCTGAAGAATGGAGGACCCGGTCAGGGTCCAGGGGTTGATCAACATGATTCAGTGTGAGACTGAAACTCAGCCTAGGGTTGAAAACCATTCTTTAAGAATGGAAGATAATGATGTCCCCTCTCCTAATCGGTTTTTGCTAGGTTGCTTCTCAAGGGATTGGCCACCCCTTGACGATGTCCCTAGCACCTAACCCGTAGGAGCAGTATTGAGGACCTAAGGATTGTACCATTCGTTTGGATCTTTCCCTTATATAGTGATGACAAAATATATAAAACAATGTACCTTGAGAGAGAAAAGATCAAAGTCTTTGGTCTTGCTGGTCCTATAGGTGAATGCTTGTCCACCCTTACGGTTCACCTTGATCTTGTGGTTGTATGGGTTGTGGTCCCCTGTGTTGACTCATGGTCCTATTCTTACTTGGTCCTAGCACTCTTATTATGTGTGTACCCTTGTCTTAATGACTGTTACCTCATGGGTCCTTTTGGTACATCAACCTAAGTTATTTTTATTTTTGGACCATTTACTTTTTGACCTTATTATAAAATCATTAAAATGTTTAACTTATGATTTTATTAAAGGACCATTGAACTTCTACTTTATGATTTTATAAAACCAATAAACTTACTTTGTGGTTTTAATTTATTTTTTTATTGAACCTTTGTTACCTATCCTAACCTTATAAAAAGATACATTATATTTCCTTATTATTGGTGTGAAGTTATCTCACTTACCTATCTTCTCCGCGAATGTTTTCATGCTATTGCTTACGGTGACTGGAACTGCCTCGCATGTCTCTCTGTCTGCGTGTCTTACCTCTGACTGCTTCACGGGACTGGGTTTGATCTGCCAGAGTTTTCTTCTGTGACTGCTCCACCTGTTTGTCTGTTGCTCCATCTGATCTGCATGATCTCCACTTGCATGGACTACCTTGCCCGCATCTCACCATCCGCATGACTGTTCGCCTGTTCTCCATTTATGTGGTTTACCTTGCTAGCACCCCACCATTTGCGTGACTGTACGCTGCTCTGCTTCGCGCGATCGCTGCGACTGTGGATCTATCCCATCCTCTTCTGCGCTTGCGTAAACTGCGGATCTATCCTGTTCTCTTTTACGCTTGCGTGAACATTGGATCTATCTTGTCCTCTTCTGCACCTGCGTGGATTGTGGTTCCCTCCACCATGATTGTAAGCCTATCCTCTAGCGTGGATTGTGGTTCCCTCCACCGTGATCATAAGTCTATCCTCTAGCGTGGACTGTGGTTCCTTCCACCGTGATTGTAAGTTTATCCTATAGAGTGGACTGTAGTTCCTTCCACCGTGATCGTAAGTCTATCTTGTAGTGTGAACTGTGAATCTTTCCCAGCATTACTGTAAGTTTCACTTTATGTGTGAACTGCAGTCTTTCCAACTTGCCTGTGAAAGCATGACTGCGTAAGGTATGACTGTGTGTCTCTGCACTATGTGACTGCATCCTTACTCAGCACGACTGTGTGATTTCTGTCAGCATAGGCTCTCTCTCTCAAGGTACGTAAATTGTTTACATAGTTGACTTGTCCCTTCGGTGAAGATCAAATCAGAAATATCTAAGTATAAGGTTGATTCAAGTAATGGTTAAGATTCTTTAATATTATTATCTTCTTTATTTATGTTTTTACTGTACATGGCATTTGAGATTTAGTTTACTGTACATAGCATTTGATGATTCTCGAGGACCAACTTTAACGCAGTGACTAAATGGAGCGTTAAGTTGAAAGAGATGAAAATTATGTTGTTTTTGTTTCGTTACAGTTTAAATTTTATTATGCAGTAATATTGTGAATTTGAGTTGATATGTTCATGCATTAAAGTTTACTACTTGTGTTAAAACTCATCTAACCTTGAATTTCAACAGGATGGGCACTGTTATCCCTAAGGTATGCATTGGACCGCTACAGGAAAATCTAGGGCACTTAGGAGGAACAGGAAATGAAATACATGAGGTGGCTTTCAAATGGTTGGTTGGAGTTTGGGCTAAGGATGGTCTGCAAGTAATAAAGCAATATACAATATATGTAGAAATTGAAAACAAACTGAGCTATGAACTAAAGATACCAAGAGTTTATAACCATAAGATTGATAAGTGTAACAAATAATTAATAAACACATAAATATTAATAACAAGTAAGATTAATAATTAAATGAGAGGATGCGTCCCCTCAAATAGGTAATGCCCAAGCTATTATAAAAGCGGGCCAACATTTGTAAAATTAATCATCTTATCTTACATCTTATCAATCATATTTTACTATATCCATTTATGGATCATTTACGTTATTTACACTGGGTGTTTACTTAGAAGACGAATCTCTCCGCTTCATTTGTATCAGAGCTAAGTTTTGATCCGGCCTTTTGGCCATCATATCATAGTTTCTCTGGATCAGGTCATTGAGCTCCCTAGTGGTGCAATCCCACTCATCTCTCTGTTCCTCTCCCACTCTTCCATCCATGTTCTCCTTATTCCTCCCACGTGGCCTTTGCAGTTCCCTTTTTTCCTTCACTCACTCCCCAGCTTGCTTCCGCACCCCTCCCGCGCATGCCCCACCTCCTCTCCTTTCCCGCATATCCCCCCTCTCCACATCCACGTAATCATTTCTCCACCATCCTTCTTCCTCGTTGCTTCCCACGCCCACGCATTGCTTCATGCGCCCTCCCTCACTCCTTCCCTATGCATCCGCGTTTCTTCCACACCTTTTGCCTTCGTCCCCCATTTATTCGCAAGCATCTCCCTACACCGGCTCCCTCCTCCGTGTCCGTCACACCTCCTTCCCACACCCTGCCATTTCTCTCGCCTGCGCCTTCGACACCTTCCTTCCATCTCACGTGTGCCCATTCGTTCAGCTCCAAATCTCGTGTCCGTCCTCAGCGCGCTCCCTTCCCATCTCTGTGACGCTCACGACCTCCCCATCCTGCTCCTTCATGGCTCCACGCCACTTCTTAACCATGCCAACCTTGACGCTTATATTGCTCCTCGTGTTTGTGCCCTTTTTCCCCATCTCCNCGCCCTCCCCATCCTGCTCCTTCATGGCTCCACGCCACTTCTTAACCATGCCAACCTTGACGCTTATATTGCTCCTCGTGTTTGTGCCCTTTTTCCCCATCTCCACCACCTTCCATCCACGTTATCTCTTTCTCCTCCTCCCTTCTTCCTCTACTCCTCCTTCCTCTCATTCCTTCGCACAACACCACTCCACCACGCAGCTTGCCACCCCCACATCATTCCACTCCCTCCTAGGCTCATTCTTTCTATATTATTATTATAATTATTTAAAAAAAATACATTTATTATTATTATTATAGTACAATAATATTATTATTCTTATAAATATCTATAAAAAAAAGTAAGGTTAAAAGAAGATTTTTGGAGCTATTACACAATTCGTGCCAAGATCAATCATTGAAGTCAAGAAGTCATGGCGATTACAAAAGCAGAATTACAATCACAGTTATAAGCAGTTTTGGCTCAGTTAGAGCATTACAAAGCGACCAATAATTATCTACAATGCAAGGTGTATAAGCAGAAATTGGTTAACATAATTCAAGAGCAAAGGACATATACCTTGGAAATTCAAAATCAAATATTGGAAAAAAATAATGAAGGTTTCAAAAAATGTTATCGAATAAGGATGAGCAAATATCACATTTGAGAAGTCATAACCAAAACTTAGAAGACCAGATCAAAGAGTAAAAGAATGACGAAAAGTTACCGTATAGAAGCAATAACGACTTTGAAGAAGACATAATGCTCTTAAACAAGCTCATCAAGGACACAGATAGTGAATTGGCACAAACCCATAAGAAGCTAGAAGATCAAGCTTTAAAGATATGTCAACATCAACAACATATGAGAAAACTCAAACAGAATTATGACGACAATAAAAAGGCGCACCAGCTGGAATTTAAGAAAATCAACAAGAATTTAGCAAGCAATAAATACCGAAGAACTATTTCGATTAAGAATTCATAATAAGACATTACTTACGAAAATCAAGAAGCTGAAACATAGTCGAAAGACAGAACTTTCCAATGAAGACCTCGAAGGAAGAATATTAGAAAAGGAGGAAGAAAACCAACACCTAAGAAATCTTAATCAAGAACTAGATGAACAAATCGAGAAGTGAAAAGAGGAAAAAAAGTCGCAAGACGACACGTTCGAGAAGATTGAGAGTAATAACAATTTACTTGTTAATTTATTGTAACTTCGGAAGATATTCCAAGATGTATTGTATTCCTCCTTCGGGAGATGAGTTTGGTCTTGTTAGTATCATTGAAAGAAGCAATGTAAACCTTCGAATGTAAGTTGGGTCAATAGCACCCAAGTGTCAATATAATAAATGTTATTTTGTGGTGTTAAGTTGGCAAGTGGGCCCAGTCAGTTAGAGAAGTCGGCCCTGCTAAGTTGGTAGTCAAGTCAACGAAAGAATATAAATAGGGAGGAGCTTCTCTCCATTTGGACACACTCACTCAAGTTGTCTTAGCAAGAGAGAGAAGGATTAGTGCGCTAGGAAGAAGAGAGCAGCTGTTGTCTGGGTTTTACATTGCACTGGTTGAGTTCTATACTGAGGAAGTTTTGCGGGGTTTTCTCCCTTGTGGTTTCCTCGAGGAAAATCTTTGTGTTCTTATGTTTTTGTGCATTTTGTTCTTTCAGTGATCCTCTAGTGGCTAATTGTTTTAAGATATCATCTAAGCAATTTTAAAGAAAATCAACATGGTATCAGAGCCACCCTGAAAGGAGGCACTACACAACTAGTGTTTGTTGTTCTTAACAAATCCCTCAACAGATCAACCAGAAAAAGGGCTCCTCCAACTTGCCTCTAAAGGGGGCATCTTTCTGCGGCGACAGAATTGAATTCCAAGAATTTTCAATTTTGGACCTGTTACTGCTGTCGGGACAAACTAGGGTTTCAGTTTTCCAAGGGTTTCATCATCAATCTCAAAAAAAGGAAGATACAGTCTACCTCGCCTCAGGAGGGTGCATCTTTTCCACCATTCAACTCCACCTGTGATCCCAGCTGCAAAATTAGGGTTTCTACTTCAAACCCCAAGACATCAGGAAGAAGGTGAGTTAGGAGCTGCTTTCTGCAAGTAAGTATCTTTCCATCTCTTTCCATTTGAGGTTCTTAGTTTTCTAAAGATGACAAAGAATACCAAGCTAGATGAAAAGCTTGAAGGGGTTGAAAACTTCAGAGCATGGAAGTATAGGATCATGCTCATCCTCCAAGAGAATGATCTAGACAAATTTGTGAAAGAGGAAGTGAAAGATTCAGAAGAAGATGAAGCCAAATCCAAGCACAAGAAGGATATGATCATAGCTGATTCAATCAAAGATAATCTGATTCCTCAAGTATCATCCATGGAGACTCCAAAAGAAATGTTTGATGCCCTATCAGGAATATTTGAAGGAAGAAACATCAATAGGAAGATGACCCTGAGGAATCAACTCAAAAGTGTAAAAGCTCAAAAGTCAGAGACTATGCAATCTTACTTTACAAGAGTAGCTCGAATAAAGGATCAGTTAGAAGCCATCGGTGACATGGTTGAAGAAGCAGAAATTGTAATGGCAACTTTGAATGGCCTTCCAAGAGATTGGGAAGCTTTCATCCGAGGAATTTGTTCAAGAAGGAAACTAACCAAATTCCGGAAGTTATGGGAAGAATGTGTCCAAGAAGAAGAGAGGATAGCAACCAGAGAAAAAAATCTAAATGACAATGAGGATCAAGCTTTAACTGCCCATACCAGAGGCAAAAGAAAGAGTCATGACCATCCTCCTAAGACTCGAAGGTTTAAAAGACCCAAGAGAGATTTCTCAAGCTTTGAATGCTTCACTTGCCACAAGTTAGGACACATTGCCATTAACTGTCCCATGAAAGCAGAAAGACTCAAGAAGATGAGAAAGTTTCAAGCACATGCTGTTGAAGGCAGTGATCGAGAAGAAGAAGAGGAAGCAAAGAAGGATGGAGACTCTAGTGAAGAATATGTTTTGATCTCTGCCCTAACTGGATTAGGCTCACCAGGAAATGATACCTGGCTGATTGATATTGGTGCCTCCAAGAACATGACTGGTTTCAAGGAGTCACTCTCATGCCTTGAACAAAAGGAATCCCCACACAAAGTAATGCTTGGAGATGATTCCCAATATCCCATTAAAGGGTTAGGAGAAAGCCTATGAAAATGAAGGATGTCCTATATGTCCAAGGACTAAAGAAGAATCTTCTTTCCATTTCAGCTTTAGTCAAGAAAGGCTTCATAGTTGCCTTTGTAGATGGAAAAGTCCTCATGTGGACCAAAGGCAAGACTATCAATGATGTAGTAGAGATTGGAGTTGAAGAAGGAGGTCTCTACAAACTAAAGGGACGTACAGATTCTGCATTAGCAACCAGTACCATCAATCCATGTGAGCTATGGCACAGAAGGCTTGCTCATGTTCACTACAAAGCCCTTCCAATTGTAAGCAAGGTGGTAATTGGTTTACCAGAAATTTAGATAGAACATGAAGGAGTGTGCAAGGGATGTGCACAATGGAAGAATACTAAGAATCCCTTTTCGAAAAGTAATAGTAAGGCAAAAGGGATCCTAGATATTATTCACTGATATCTACGGGCCAATGCAAACCACTTATAGTGGGTACTCTTACTATGCCTCCTTCATTGATGACTACTCTAGAAAAACTTGGATATACTTCTTGAAAAAGAAGGATGAAGTGTTTGAAAGATTCAAAGAGTTTAAAGCACTAGTAGAAAACCTTTCCGAAAAGAAAAACAAGATTCTAAGATCAGATAATGGAGGAGAGTTTACTTCAAATGAATTCAATGATTTCTGTAAAGAGGCCGGGATTAAGAGGGAGCTCACCATTCCCTACAATCCACAACAAAATGGGGTGGCAGAGAGAAAGAACAGGTCCATCATGGAAGCTGTGAAAGCTATGATATATGATCAAGATATCCCAATGTACCTGTGGGCAGAAGCAGCAAGAACAATAGTATATGTACAGGACATAATCTCTCACAGTGCCCTTGGGAACAAAACTCCAGAAGAAATGTTTTCCGGAGAAAGACTAGAGGTAAGTCATCTAAATATTTTTGGTTGTCCTGTATAGATTCATATTTCCAAGGAGAAAAGATCAAAGTTAGATCCTTCAGGAAAGAAAGGATTGTTCGTGGGATATAGTGAAAAATCAAAAGCCTATCGAATATATATCCCAAGATACCGTCAAATTGAACTTAGGAGAGATGTTACATTTGATGAAGATTCAACCTTCATAAAATCAAGAAAAGACAAGGAAGATGAAGAGGAGCATGAAACTCCCAAAACTATTGAAGGGCCTAAAGAAGTCAGAGTTGAAGACGAAGACCCGATACCTGAAGAGCATGATATGACAGAACCCTAGCTACCTGAAGATTTACCAAATGAATTGATTGCTCGAAAGAGAAAACCTGCTTGGGCTCGTGAAGTAATTGAAGAAGAAAAAAGACATGGTGCTCATGAAGGAGCCATCCAAGAGAGAAAGAAGCCAAGGTCATATCCCAGTTATATGGCCTTGATGTGTGATCTAGTTGATAAAGAACCAACTTGTTTTGAAGAGGCAATAAAACAAAAGGAGTGGGTTGATGCAATGGTCGAGGAATAGCAATCCATTATGAAGAATGATGTGTGGGAAGTAGTACCTAGACCAAAGGACAAGTCAGTGGTATCCTCTAAATGGATATTCAAAACCAAACACTTGACAGATGGAAGTATAGAAAAATATAAGGGAAGATTTGTAGCCCGAGGATTCTCTCACAAAGAGGGAATTGATTATGAAGAAACCTTTGCTCCAGTAGCTAAATACACCTCAATAAGAACTGTCCTTGCCTTGGCATCCAACATGAAATGGAAGCTACATCAAATGGACGTGAAGACGACATTTCTAAATGGAGTGATTGAAGAAGAAGTTTATATCGAACAACCGCAAGGATTCGAGATCAATGATCAGAAGACTCATGTATGCCAACTAAAGAAAGCATTGTATGGATTAAAGCAAGCACCCAGAGCATGGTATGGAAGGATCGATGGATTCCTAATGAGCTTAGGCTTTACTAAGAGTAAAGCAGACTCCAACCGCTACTATAAGGTTGATGAAGATGGAATTTTAATTTTGTTGCTATATGTAGATGATCTATTTTTGACGGAAGAAGATAAGTTGATTATCGAATGTAAGAAGAGGCTTGCTATAGAATTCGAAATGAAAGACCTTGGAATGATGCACTACTTTCTAGGTCTTGAAGTTTGGCAACATTCAGATTAGATTTTTCTAAATCATGGAAAGTATACTGTTGAAATCTTAAAAAGATTTGGAATGCTAGATTGTAAAGCTATGACTACTCCGATGACTACGAGTTTGAAGCTATTGAATGATGACACTTCAGAAGCTGTTGATGCCACGCTATATAGACAGATTATTGGTTCGTTGATGTACCTAACCAATACAAGATTAGATATATGTTTTGCAGTAAACACCTTAAGTTAGTACATGGTGAATGCTAAACACATTCACCTAATTGGTGCAAAACATGTGATGAGGTATCTAAAGGGAACTTTAGATTGTGGGCTCAGATATACATCCAGTGGAGAAATCAAGTTGCATGGATATGTAGATTCAGATTGGGGCAGAAGTGCCAAAGATAGGAAGAGTACATCAGGATGTTGTTTTTGTTTGGGATCTGGCATGATCTCTTGGTTTAGTAGAAAGCAGACCAGTATTGCACTTAGTACAACAGAGGGCAGAATACATTGTAACATGTTCAGCTTGTGGCGAAGCAGTATGGCTTCAAAAGATGTTGTTAAGATTATTCGATGCAGAGATAGATGTCACTGATATCCTTTGTGATAATCAGAGTTGTATCTAGATGACAGAGAATCCTGTATTTCATGATAATTCAAAACACATTGAGATCAAATATCATTTCATTCGGGATATGGTTCATAAGGGAGCTGTAAAGCTCAAGTATGTTCCCATCAAGGAACAAGTACCAGATGTATTGACTAAGCCTCTGGCTCGTGTAAAGTTTGAATACTTTCGAGACAAGCTTGGTGTAGTTCGAAAGGACCTCTCTCGAAAGAGGGAGTGACAGTAGATGTTGGATGCAGTGGTGAGTAGGTCAGTCTAGAGGAGGGTATGTCTGGCTAGGCTTGTTTGGCCCGAAAGGGTTAGTAAGCCAGACAAAGGCCTGTCAATTCTAGGAAGATTAGTATGTCTAGTTAGGTTTGTTTGGCCGCAAAGGGTTAGTAAGCCAGACAAGGCTTGTTTGGTCCCCAGGGAGATCCATTTGTCTAACTAGACTTGTTTGGCTTGAAAGAGTTAGTAAGTTAGACAAAATGCCCGGATGGATCTACCAGATAACTCACCGTGATGCTACTTCGAAGAAGATGAAGGGCAAGATGTATCCTCTGTATTGCTATATTGTTGATTGTTGAAGATGTTTGATGGTTGTTACAGTATTGCTATACTGTTGATTATTGATGATTGATTGAGATGCTTGATGGTCGTTGTAGTATTACTATACTGTTAGTTGTTGATGATTGTTGATTGCTGAGAGGCTTGATGATTGGTGCAATATTGCTATACTGCTAGCTATTGATGATTGATGATATGCTTGATGATTTTTTGATATGATGATGGTTGTCAATGATTATTGTTACAGTGTTATTATGCTTTTGGTTGTTGAGATGTTGTTATTATTGTGATGTCTGTTTGCTTCTTGATCAATGATTGATTGAGTCCGTATCAGTAATGATACACTGATGATTGTAGTTACATGTTACTTCAGTATTCTTATACTAATGATGGTACCGATGTTTCAACATCTCTATGTTGGTTATGCAGATGATGCTTTAGCATTAGTTGTGGTTGAGTTTTTAGTACTAACAGGTTGATGATGATTGTTGATGTTGTTAGTATCCTTACACAGATATTGCAAATAATAAAGATAAAGATGATGTCTCAGTATTCTCATACTGATCTGATAGAAGATGATCCAGTACTCATAATGACGATACAGACAGACGATGATTCAGTATTCACATAATGATGCTTCAAGAAGAAGGTCTAGAAGTTGATTCAAGTAGAAGAAAAATAGAAGATGTTCGAGAGTGTACGAAAGACAAAGACTACAGAAGAAGGCCCAAAGGTTGATTTAGTAGAAGACAAATAGAAGATGTTCAAGAGCATACTAAAGACGAAGACTACAGAAGAAGATCGAGAAGATGATTCAGTAAAAGACAAACAAAGGATGTCCAAAAACATACAGAAGATGAAGATTACAGAAGATGTTCCAGCTGAGATCGATGATGAAGATGTTAAACAATGTTCCAAAACTTCCTATGACATATAGAGTCTCACCAGATAGTTGTACAGTTGAAGTAGCAGATGTTGAATACCTTCCTAGTTAAGCGGGAATGTTAATTTATTAAAACTTAGGAAGATATTCCAAGATGTATTGTATTCCTTCTTCGGGAGATGAATTTGGTCTTGTTAGTATCATTGAAAGAAGCAATGTAAACCTCCGAATGTAAGTTGGGTGAATAGCACCCAAGTGTCAATATAATAAATGTTATTTTGTGGTGTTAAGTTGTCAAGTACGCCCAGTTAGTTAGAGAAGTCGGCCTTGCTAGGTTGGTAGTCAAGTCAACTGAAGAATATAAATAGGGAGGCGCTTCTCTCCATTTGGACACACTCACTCAAGCTGTCTTAGCACGAGAGAGAAGGATTAGTGTGCCAGGAAGAAGAGAGCAGTTGTTGTCTGGGTTTTACACCGCACTGGTTGAGTTCTATACTGAGGAAGTTTTGCGGGGTTTTCTCCCTTGTGGTTTCCCCGAGGAAAATCTTTTTGTTCTTGTGTTCTTATGTTTTTGTGCATGTTGTTCTTTCAGTGATCCTCTAGTGGCTAATTGTTTTAAGATATCATCTAAGCAATTTTAAAGAAAATCAACACTACTGGAGAACAAAGTAGTGCAAATCTAGAGGGAAGCATCCAAACTTTCCGGAAAAGAAAGTCAAGTTGACGAAATAAATTCAGTCCTCATCATAGTTCAAAAAGAAGTCAATCCAGAAGAAAAACAAACAACGAAGTCTTCTTATCGACACCCCAATTATAAACGTCATTTTGACCAACGATATGGTCAAAATGAACATACACAAAAGAGTTATGTTGTCAAACAAGCAAGAACATCAAATCAAAATACTAAACAACAAACGAGAAGACCCATCCAACAAAGCGATCAAATAGCTCTGATAAAAATAGATCTCGGATGGACCACATCAAACACGATGCAACAGTTTTTCTTTGGAATTCGTAACTCGTATCGCCTCATTTCATGAAGTGTCACAAATACTAAAAGAAAGGATCTAGAGATGACGGTTCAAGTGAAAAAAAATTAGACATAACACTTGTCTTCAATAAGCTTTGAGGACAAAGTTTCCCTTATGGGGAAGGCAATGTAACAAATAATTAATAAACACGTAAATATTAATAACAAGTAATATTAATAATTAAATGAGAGGATGTGTCACCTCAAATAGGCAATGCCCAAGCTATTATAAAATGGGCCAACATTTGTAAAATTCATCATCTTATCTTACATCTTATCAATCATATTTTATTACTATATCCATTTATGGATCATTTACGTCATTTACACTGGGTGTTTACTTAGAAGACGGATCTCTCCGCTTCAATAAGAAATATATCAAAGGGAATAACAATGTTATTAATCTTTCATGCATTCACAAGGATTTTATACATAACAGTGTTACACATAAAACTTAGGAAAGATTGACAATAAATTACAAGCAACATATATAAACAATGTTCATATCACTAGTTTTGTAATTCAATCAATGCAGTGCATATCATCTGCAGCTCATCTAATAATCAGTCAAAGACATCTAAGATGGCACAGAGTTCATATTCATTCATATAAAATGTTCACAGTGCTGAACAATGTCTTACAAAATAACGAGACCAACCTTTAGCCATCAGAAAATCGAACCTCCAACTTCTCGAAGGAAGAACCCCTTCTTTTCCCTTTTTACAAAGTTTTATATAAAACTATATCATCATCAAGATCCAATTTTTTTGGATATGGAGATCGCATTCCAAATCGAATTGCTGAGGTGGCAACAGCTGATCTGTTAGGAAATTAGTTTTGGCGAAATATAGAAGAATAGGCTCCAAAGGTCCATTTGAATCTATCTAACTATGATAGTTGTTACAAAACAGAGAGAGGTTTTTGTAAATAACTCCATTTGTGAAGTGGGTTTTTCTCCATTTCAAGAGATTAGTTATGATTTGGTCAGAATGGGCTCCCGAAGTTGATGATTCAAACAGTCAGCTACAGGAAAATCTGGCAAAATCCTGAAAAATAGGTCTCGATCTGCCACCTGTACCTCCCAGACCATAGCACCTGTGTAAAAACTGGAATAGGTTTTTGTAGATCGACCTGTTTGTGAGGTGGGTTTTAACTGTTTAGGTAGATTCCTTTTGGTTTGGCCAGAACATGTGTCCAAAATTTATGATTAAAACAGTCACCTACAGGCAGTTCCGTAGCGTGTTGTGATTCTGTATTGCTGCTGCAAAACATTTCTGCAGCGCAGCGTGTGAGAACAACTCACTCTCAGCTTAATCATTTTTTCCTTGAATATCTTCAACATGAATGCTTAGTACTTGCATAACTAGCAATGTAACAAATATACAAACTTGTGCCAACTTAATGTTAATGGCTAGACAATCAAATTAAATCAGAAATATAAAATGAGCATAGAGTCATAGAGCAGAACATTGGGGGGGGTGAGTATTTGTTTAAGGCGGAAATTCTTGAAAAGACCATAGGATAAATTTAAATTTCAGGATCTTAAGTTTAAAAAGAAACTAGGCAATCCTAAGTGCAGACCTAGGTACTAACACTGGCTCCTATTGGGGATAGCACCTTCCTGTGAGGTGCTAAGAACCTGCAGAACTATGTCTTTTTTATTCTGATTTTTGGAGGATGCAACTTGTAAATACCATCGTGCTTTGAAGCTAGTCCTGCTTACCACACATCTTGTAAAACAAAAATGCAATCTGGAACTGAAACTATTCTGCTCGCCATGTAAACTACAACCAAAACATATAGCAAAGCAGAGCATGAGCTAGAACAAAAATGTTCTGCATGCTGAAACAAATACCTTTGCCCCAGTGCTTTTCTAGTTTAACAAAATATTTTGATGCCTACTTGGAAATGATGAACAAACTTCCTGGACGCGCTGCCCTGTATCTATTAACTATCCATCAATGCTTAAAAATATGAAAGTAATCCATTGACTGCTGATTTTCATTCTTGGAATGCAGAAATAAAAGTCTAAAGTTAAGCCTGTGGATTAGTTTTACTAACTACTTTAAAATCTGGAAATGATTTATTGTTGGCTGATCCCCTGCTTCTCAACATCTTCATCTGAGTACTCATCATACATAGACTGGTCATTTAAAATTCTGAATCTTGACTTTCAGAAATTTTCATTTCATGATACTCTGGCAAATCTTCAGAAAGAATAAAAACAGTTTATTCTTGATTCTCAACCTCAGTTTTCCCATAATCATCAAGTGAAGGAGAATTGCTGCAAAAAAAATGTTTGCAAAGTTTTTTCTTCTTCAATTGCAAGCTTTAATTCTTGCTTTTCTTTAAACTTTTAAGTTTTGATGAAAAGATTTAACAAAAAGAAACACTGCTAGTTGTGAACTTTCAACATTATTTTCAGCATAATCATCAAATATTGGAGGATAGCTGTAAGTTATTGTAGATAATAAATAGGAACTTTGCTCTTTTTCATGAATAATAAGACTCTAACCACTATCTCCTTCAAAAGGTGATTGCTTGTGTTCTTTAATAAATTGTTGACCTTCACAATTATCTAGATCAGCAAGGTTTTTATTATATTGATAACTCAAATCTGTAGATTTTTCACAAGTTTTCAGCCACCGGTTTCAAAGTAAAATTTATCTCTGTTTATGACATTCTCAGAAGATAAAAGTGCTGGAAATAAACATGGAATTTTCAGACTTTAAAACACTGCTGAAACTACAATTTTTCACTGACAGAAAATAAATATCAACACTCCATTCAAACACACAAGACTCAGAATTTTCGGCCAATGGCCTTGGAAAAACCCACAAGGAGAAAACCAGTCAGAGAGAGAGAAAGTTTATTATTTCTTCAGGATAAAAATCAGACATTAAATTACAGTAAAAAATCCAACTTATCTCAACCCATAAATTTGACCAGCAAGTTGTCTCGGTTTCCGTGCAAGGCTGTCTCCATTTCTGTGCAATTTTTCCTCTTGAAAAATGTGCCAAAATGACCCCTTAAATCTGACCTTGAACTCTGTGCCAAACTGCCTCGGAATTTGTGCTGTACAGTCTGCAATAAATGCAGCTGTACGGCCCTTGTTTTCTGTGCCACAAAACCAAAGTCACCGGATTCGGCGCTTTTCAAGCATAAAATTCGAATTTAGGCGAATTTCAAGGCATGCCGATTTTAATCGTGAAGTTCGCCAGGGAAATTTGAACGGAAAACTACAAAACGCGGGAAACCCTGCTCTGTCGCCTTCCACTGCCATCCTAGGACGCTGCCTCTACTTTACGAGTTTTCCCAATCACCTGTCACTGCTCGCATTGTCCAAACTGGAACTCCGGTTTCGCCTATAGTCGGTTGCGAGTGCCTCACCCTCGCCCTCGATTATCGTGATCCATATCGTGACGAATACAGTTGAAGTATAATGTGTGGCCCATCTCATCCGTCGTGAACCATATTGCGATTTGCATATAGCAATGTAATTAATATGTAACCCAGAACACTCTGAAATTATGTTACCCTTAATTTAATTATCAAGGTATAGTTTAATTTTTTTTAATGTGCTTAACGAACATTTTAAATTTTATCAAATAAATTCATATACGGTATAGTTTCATTTTTAAAATGTGTTTTAATGAATATATTAAATTTTATTAAAAATATATATATATATATATATATATATATATATGGTATAGAATCTAGATTATAATTTCATTTTTATCAAAAAAATTCATATATAATATAGTTGGTATATAATATAGTTTCATTTTAATGATATGGTTAATGGACATATTAAATTTTCGTAAATTTTTTTATATAGATAATATATATTTTAATTTTATTGCCTCTTGAATTTAATGCCGAATTTTATCACCAAAATTTTGACTGCCAATTTTTTGTCGAATTTCAAGGTCGTCGAACTCGAACACGAATTCGAACCAGGTGACTTAGCACAAAAACACACGTGCTGCCTTGGAAATCGTGCCCGAAGTTAACCTCGAAATTCGTGCAGAAAAGTACAGTCCGTACAGACTGTATGGACCTCGTTTTTGTGTTGTACGGCCTCGAAATCTGTGCAAAGTACACAGCAATAAATGCTGTTTTCCTCGATAAATGTGCCCTGCAATTGCTCGATATTCATGCCCACAAGCTGAACTGTGTGGCTGACTCGATTTGTGTGCCAAATCCGTACCCTTCCTCGATATTCGTGCCCACTGTTTTCTCCAGCAGGCTGCCTCGATATGCGTGCCTCCTCTCTCCTCAGTTCTCTTCTCTTCAATCTCCCATCAACAAGAATGAATGTGAATGCCTTTTCCTTGCTTTTTGTCCATAACCCTAGGTAGGTGAAGAGATCTCAATCCAATGGCTAAGAATGAATTAGATCAATGGTAGAAATTAATTGCACATATTTTATTTGTAAAATATTAATTTCACTCACCCACTTAAATTTATCAAAAACTGACTTTAGACATTAAAGTCAATTTAAATGTCACTTAAGTCATTTAATGCAAGGTTCACTTTATTTCCCTTCACCAAGTGACTAAGGCTAAAGTCACTTAGGGGAACACTTCCCTAGGTACAAAATTAAAAAAATCATCTTCAAATTTTAAAATTGTAAGAGACACACGAGCAGCTATCACATGTAACTCCAACATTGTTAAACTGAAGAAGTTCTTCAACCATTTCGTCCCTGCTGTGCTTACTGAAAACCAACTATTCTGCAACTGAAATATGAAGATCCACAACTCTGTACAGTGCCTAATCCATTGGGTAATGGAGTCACAATTTTCTGTTATACTGCACAGTGCATACCAAACCAAACTGAAAAAGAAATGCTCCAAAACGAGCTTATTCATCACACTCCTACTTCTAACCAACTAAATTCTGCTTGATCAAGTATAATCCCATTTCCAATAAAACCAAGAAACCATTTGACTGATAAAATTAATTAATTGCATGCAACTGTTTGAAAAGATCCACAAAGGATATAACATATGCAACAAAAAGTGAACAGGCTAGCTTATACTTACTGCTGCAATCTAATTGTATGCCAAAAGCTGCAACATTAGTGACCCCTTGAAGAACTGTCTCCATCCACAAAGCTACTAGATCATGAAACTGATGTCCATACTCAAAATCAAACAATGGCAGAAACTTTGGACTTGTGAAATTCTCCAACTAAGCTGCTACAGGATCATAAAAATCAAGAAAAAGTACCTCTTACTGCTTTTCAAAATAAATGAATTGCTTTCCTCCACTACTGACTTGTTCTTTTTCTGGCTTGGGAATGTCACATTTGGGCTCACTGATCCTTTTAATCTGCTGCTCAACAGTGAATGAAGAAGAAAACTCTATGAACTGCTTTTGTAACTGCACGTTGTCTCCTTCACTGCCTTCCAATGAACTCGATCCAAAACTGTCATATACAGGCTTTATGTTGTTTTCAAAAGGATGCTGATTGAATTCCTCTATAACATCTGCTCCATCAGTCAAGCTACACTCCACTTGTTCTCCTAAAAAGAATGCATGAACATCATTTGTTTTATGGCAGTGAACAACAATATCTTGGATAGGTTGATTTGCTTGATCTATTTCTCCATCATCAGATTCATATTCATAAAAAACAGGCCTATTGCTGCTCAAGTCAATGGTGGGTGAAGAAGAATTTTTTTTAGGCTGATCTGATATTTCATCAAGATCTCCTTTACTATCAACTGAAGAAGTTGCTTCATTGGTGTCATAGACAGGCTGGTTGCTAATGAGTTCTACTTGTACCATTGTAGAAATCTGCTCCTCAACAGTTGATGAAAGAGAAAACTTTGTTGACTGCTGTTGTAATTTTTCATCATCTCCCTTGCTATCTTCCAATGAGTCAGCCCCAAAACTGTCATTCTCAGGTTCATTGATGAAAGATTCCATATATGTTGATTTATAAAATTGTTCTTCATCATCGGGGTATTCATCATATATGGCCTTTCCTGCATGACTGTCAAGATGTTCTTGTACACGATTAATCCTTATTAATTTCATGATAAAAAATATGCTGAAAATTCTTTTGAATAACAAGTTGACTATCAGGAAATTTAAGGGCAGCAATTTCATCAACACTATCTGCACTTGTATCTTTGTGAGGACTGTCCAAAAGTACTTGATCATGTACAAGGCAACTTTCAAAAACCTTTGGCACGTCATAAATATTAGGATCATTTTGCAAAGCTGCCTCTCCTTTTGAAACAGGAAGAAGAGCTTCATTTGCTTGACAGTTCTCATTGATACACTCTTCAAGTTCAGTTTCAATAAATCCATTTTGTATCTTACCATAGCAAAGATCATCTTCTTCTATTGCCATTATAAATTCCTTAATGCATTCTTTATTAACCCTTTCAACATCAGCTTCTTCTTCATCCAAACTACTAGAAGAATGATCTATAGAATTCTGAACAGAGGATTCAAATTCTTCTTGAAATGTTTTACCTGAGCCTTGATGAGAGCTATCCAAAGGTTCTTCATCATGCTTTTCATCCAAGTTGTAATCATCACTATTAGAAGAATAACTTTCTTTACTAAGACTATTTGGAAAAAATAAAGGAGAATCATCATAAAACTCAGCCTGCTCATTGCTACTAGTAGATCCTTCAACCTTTTCACAGCAATCTTCCAAAAGAAATTCAGCTGAGAAAGTAAACTTATGAAATTCTCTCAGTGAATAAATACTAGCAGTGGGTAGAGATCGGTACCATTGTCGTGTATCACCCTCCAAAGAATACATGAACATCTTCATGCAGACATCCTCGTGATGTAGATCCAACTGGTTTATACATTCATGAAACTTGATGAGGTGTTGTGCAGGATTATCTTCTTTATCTTCTCTGAATCTGGGAAGAATGTTTCCCCATTCATCCATAGCAGGAACATCATTAGGAAAACCAAGAATAGCAAAAAAGTCAAATGGTGCAAACCTTTGAGTTAGGATAGCAGCCATTCGAGCATTGGACATCTTGAAAGAGCGGAGTCACCAGGCGAAGGATCTGCAGTCAGGCTATGTGTCTAAACTTTGCTCACCATCAAAGTTAGATCTAGACATTGCTTAACACCTAGGGAAAAATAACTTTGTCTCTTCGTTCCCTGGCAACGGCGCCAGAAAATGTTATCCCTAAGGTCTGCACTGGACTGCTATAGGCAAAGCTAAGGCACTTAGGAGGAAAAGGAAATGAAATACATGAGGTGGTTTTCAAATGGGTGGTTGGAGTTTGGGCTTAAGGATGGTTTGCAAGTAATAAAGCAATATACAATATAGGTAGAACTTGAAAACAAACTGAGCTATGAACTGAAGATGCCAAGAGTTTATAAGTTATAGCCATAATATTGATAAGAAATACATCAAAGGGAATAACAGTGTTATTAATCTTTCATGCATTCACAAGGATTTTATATATAACAGTGTTACACATAAAACTTAAGAAAGACAGATAATAAATTACATGCAACATATATAAACAATGTTCATATCACTAGTTTTGTAATTCAATCAATGTAGCGCATATCATTTGCAACTCATCTAATAATCAGTCAGAAACATCTAAGTTGGCACAGAGTTCATATTCATTCATATAAAGAGTTCAAAGTGTTGTACAATGTCTTACAAAATAATGAGACCATCCTTTAGCCATCAGAATATCGAACCTCCAACTTCCCAAAGGAAGAACCCCTTCTTCCCCCTTTTTACAAAGTTTTATAGAAAATTATATCATCACCAAGATCCAAAATTTTTGGATCTGAAGATCACATTCCAAATCGAATTGCTAAGGTGGCAACTGCTGATCTGTCAGGAAATTAGTTTTGGTGAAATCTAGAAGAATAGGCTCCAAAGGTCCTTTTGAATCTAACTATGATAGCTGTTACCAAACAGAGAGAGGTTTTTGTAAATTACCCCATTTGTGAAGTGGGTTTTTCTCCATTTCAAGAGATTCGTTATGATTTGGTCAGAATGGGCTCCCGAAGTTGATGACTCAAACAGTCAGCTACAGGAAAATCTGGCAAAATCCTGAAAAATAGGCCTCGATCTGCCACCTGCACTTCCCAGACCGTAGCACCTGTGTAAAAACTGGAATAAGTTTTTGTAGATCGACCTGTTTGTGAGGTGAGGTCCGTTTTATCCGTTTAGGTAGATGCCTTTTGGTTTGGCCAGAACATGTGTCCAAAATTGATGACTAAAACAGTTACCTACAGGCAGTTCCGTAGCGTGTTGTGATTCCGCATCGTCGCCGCAAAACATTTCTGCAGCGCAGCGTGTGAGAACAACTTGAACTCACTCTCAACTTAAGCATTTTTTCATTGAATATCTTCAACACAAATGCTTAGTACCTGCACAACTAGCAATGTAACACATATACAAACTTGTGCCAATTTAATGTTAATGACTAGACTATCAAATGAAAACAAAAATATACAATGAGCATAAAGTCATAGAGCAGAACATTGGGGGGGTGAGTATTTTTCTAAGGTGGAAATTCTTGAAAAGACCATAGGATAAATTTAAATTTCAGGGTATCAAGTTTAAAAAGAAACTAGGCAATCCTGATTCCTAGCCTCTAGGTGCAGACCTTGGTACCAACATGCACCTTCACCATAGAAGTTCTCTCTGGGTTTGTTGTGTCTTTTGTAGGAGTGATCCAGTCCTTAACTTGAGGTTCTGAATGAGTAATCTCTGTGCTGGTTTTGCCTGTGCTATCTTGGAATGAACCTCTTTTGTATTTAATGAGCCCATATAAGGGCTCATCATGGGCTTTTATTCTTTCTGATTTATTGATGTCTTTGTGAGAGGTCCAACGGATAATGACAACTATTTAGAACTTTTATTGATATAAGTTGTATCCAGGCTTGGCCAGCCTAACACCATTAATTGCTTACATTTCTCTATAATTTATATACTTTTACCTAAGCTTGGTAGGAAAAGTTAATTAATGGTCAAGGCTAGGTTCGTTAAGCCTTAATGAAAGGGCATCAGCCCAAAGGTTGTGAATGAAACAAGATGAAAGTTCAATAGGTTGTAATATTTAAAGTTTAAACCTCTCCCCTTCCACTTTGAAAGGCAGAGAAAGGCAGGAAATAAAATAAGTTTCTGACTTACAAAGCTGAGCATGGATAGAAGCTTTCTTGGCATTGGAGCATCTGATATCAAATTGTAATTGGACAGGCCCCCATTTCAGAATAGTACAACTCACCCCCTTCCTCTTTGATGATTTAACTTTTCATCCTTTTCTCTTTCAGAATTTCATCAGTGTTCAATTCAGTTTCAACATTTTCATTTGATAAGACTTCAGGCAGTGTTTTCGGGTATTCTGTTTCTAGCATTCATATGAAATAGAGCAGATTTTACAGTTAAGTATTTCTATCAGCTTTGTTGATTTCTTTAGCTGTAGCAACTATATAACAATAAAATACCAAAAATAGTTCAAACTTGTCTTTGGAAGGTTGAAGAGTTGAAAGTGACATCACAAATATACTTTCCCTGATTGACACAATTGATGAGGTTCTGGAGGATTTGGATTGAAGAATCTAACCCCTAAAATTTACTTTTCATTTTGGTGTTGTTGCTAGGGATGTGTGCCTTTTGAGCTTTCTGAAGACTATAAGAGCCAAATGCTGATCTCAATCAAAGATAGAATGGAGAGGATTAATTAATGGTGTGACTTTCTCCCTATATTTTTGACAAAAATGAAGACATTTATTTTTCCCCAAACACCACGGATGGAGCCAAAGCTATCAACAATGATCTGATTGCTTTCCCCATTGTGCTACCCACAAAAGATATATTATTAAGGAGAGGAAAAGCGACTCCTGAAGTACTTGTGCTGTTTAAACTTTAATGGACAGAGATGGACAGAGATGAAATGAATATTCATGGGAAAATAGAAAGAAAACCATGGAATGCTGGACCTAAAAGAAGAAATTGTGAAATTAAAACAACAGGAGGACAAAAGTTTGGAGCAATGTTGCCAGAGTGTGGAGTGGGAGAACTGTTTCCCAAAATACCGTGGGAGTGAAGCATCTCAAGAGTATTTTGTATATAGAATATATTTTTATATATTATAAATGCATATATATTAAATATGCACAATGCCAAATTAGTTGCTGAAAATATGAAAGCATATGTATTTATGATACTTGTAATTGAATGGCATCCATCATTGTTTAATCATTAGACCTTTAACCGTTTTGGTACACTCTACATTGATAACATCAACCATCTAGTAGTGTGGCACTTACAAACATAGTTTTTAGTAGAGAATGTTGGAATTGTTGTTGTAATCTACACATTTGGCCACGATCCTCTCATATGTATCATTATGTACTTGTAATTATGGCCACGGTCATATTCCTTTTCAATTATTGTATACTAGGGTTATGATTAAGGTTCAACTAGTCAAACTTGATGTAGGCTCAGTGACACTCTTGGATGTGTGCTCACAGTGCCCTTGTTTTGTAGACCCATAACCCCCTCTTGAAGGGACACCTTAGTTGAGTTGTGTATAAATTCACAACTCAAGCTCTTATTTGTATCATCTCATCTTGTTATTCTTAATATGAAATGTAAGTGTTATAAGCCTAAGAGCAATTAATTTTGGCATATGTTGCAGGAAATGTCTAGGGGAGGGTCGTACCCTATATGTTTCCATGTTGGCATTTCCTTTATCTTTCCTTTTCTATCCTTTTACTTAAACTTTTAGCATTACTATTAATTGTTTTAGGATGTTTGAGAGTGGTTCCAACCTCATGAAATTTTATTTGTAAAACATTTTATGAAATAATAATTAATCTTTTACAATATAGTTTTTTTGATTAATAAGAATATGAGTTAAGTTGTAAGCTTTGTTCGTTACTCATTATATATCTTGGGAGTCTTGGGCATGACTGGAGACTAATTGCATCGTTTGACAAGATTGGAATTGAAGTGGATTCCAGCGTGTTTCTGGAATGGAAGCCAAGGTAAAACGATGCCAAAAAGATAAGGCAATTTTGAAGCAATATGTTGACAATGATCAAATCTTTTACAATGAGAAGGTGATCAAATATGAATCTCAAGTTGTTCAGTCCTAGTCAGACAAGAATCATCCTATTATTCAACCACTTATAAGATTGTAGGATAGAAACATGATTTTGACCTGAATCAATCCTAATATTCGAGATATTAGTAACCAGTGTCCTTGTTAGATTGCGGCCTGATTTGGAAGAACTCAGGACCTATTTAACTTTAAAAGGATGTAAATGTTTTGAAGTTTATATCTGAACTATGTTTGAAAGCGATTATGTATTAGAGATGTGGAGGCTCCTTGATAGTGAAGCGCGCTTAATCAATCCATGGGAGCTCCTTGATCGTGTACTTTGAGTGAAGCCAAAAGTCCTTGTTGAATGCATTTCATGATGGCTCCTATCATCCTAAGATAGCAATGGTAATTGATGATTGAGTAATGGATTGGGAGGATAAAGATGAACCTCGTGTCCATGTTGTTTCGGCATTTGCACCATATTATGCTCCATATGTAGAGGCTAGTTTCCTTGTTCCAATATTATGTGTTGCAACTTGCAAGGAATGTTGCTTGTAATGTTCAGGGCTATGCTGCGAGGAAGCGCCCCCCACCCCCTCGCTCTCGCTCCCAAAACACTCCCAGTTTTGGGAGCACGCTCCCAAGGCGCTCCCATCCTTTCATATACTAAAAGCTCATATACTAGGTTGATCATTTGATGACAATGTTATGGTACCTCCCTTCTTAGCCAAGCTCCTACAAAAGTTTTTATGGTTAATCATTTGATGATAGTGTCATAAATTATAACTGCTAGATGATTGATGTTATATGGTTTAATCCATGTACTCTATAGCTAATTCAACATCCTACATGTTTTTTAGATATAAATCCATCAAGATTCAAAATATATTAAAATATATACTATACAGAAAATGCTCTTGAAATGCTCCCAAAACGGGATCTTTTGAAAATTTCACTTTTCGCTCCGCTCTTGCTCCCAATAGCATAGTTACGGGGTGGTTTTTTCAAGGATTTTGATTAGGGTCTTTTGCAAAAGATGGATGATGTATTTTATGAAGCCGATGTAAAAAGTATTTCTCCTGCATTTGATGTCAAACATTATTTGATTTCAGATGAATTAAATGCAGCTGTCCACCCTGACACTACCACTAATGTTGTAGACAATCAAGATATAAAAATGATGACGCATCCAATTGATTAGAGGTAGCTAGCTATTGTAAGTTCATCTAACATTCAGGCACCAAACATCTCGTATGGAGCATCCAATTGAGTAGAATCAAGAATATTCTTAGGGGATTCTAGCAGTTAAACCTCCTCTTCAACTTGATTATCTCTCTTTTGATAAGCAACAGATCTTGCAACCTTTTTTTATCATGGTCTAGAGAATTCTCTTGCCAATGATAGGTGTTTTGACGAATCTAAAAGACGTCTAGCTGAAGAGGGGTATTATGGAGATGTCAGTAAAAAACAATCACATGATTCCAGATTCATTTTCCTAGTTAGAAGGTGAAGATTCCTCTATGAACAAAAAATCATCTAACCTTAAACCTGGATGAGTGATTGCATTAATTGCTTTCGATAATGTTGGTGTTCTGTAAGAAATTGCCACGAAGTGTGGTGCAAAGGTGGGATTTATTTCTTTGCTGAATTTAGTAATTGAGCTTGAGTTTTCTATTGAGGTTTTGTTTAGTGGTGAAAAAGTGGGTGCATGCATAGGTATAACCAAGACGAAAGCACAACATCGAGCATTTGAATATGCTCTTAAATACATGGCAAGTCAATATATGTCACAACTTGGAATAGTAGGAGCAAAACTTGTGCCTGGGCTAACATATTCAAGTCTTCATACTTGGGGAGATGATGAAGGTTTAAGAGAAACTTCAAGATTTGTAGGGTTTGTTGGTGCACCTAAGGAAGATGACATGCCCATTGCAAGTACTTCAACTTAGTCAAAAAGTGGTGAACAAAGGTTACCTGAGGATGCTAAAAAATCGTTGAACTATATTGATAATCTTAAAGAAATGTGCACTGTGGAAGGTCTTAGTCTTCTTTTCCAAGTCGTTGGAAATGTGAACAAGAGGGAATGTTGGGCACAAGTTGAAGTAGCTGAACAAATCGTGGGGAAAGGTAGTGGTCCAACTTGGGAGGCATTGAAGCTACATGTTGCAGAGGAGGTTCTTTATAATTTTAAGTCCACAGTCAGTTCTCAGGGAGGGGTTTCATGAATTTGATCCCCTAGTGCTAAAATTGCATTGGGCCTCACTGACCAAAATCCTAGTTTATGAGATCACAAGGTAAGGAAGCCTTGGGGCCATTGCGTTGGAGGGAGAGGGTATCCTAATTGAATCCTCATGTCTCGACCCCAACAGAGTCGACGGTTTGTTGATTTGTGCCCCAGATTGCAAGTTATGGCGAGTTGAAGCTCGCTCCAAAGTTCCATTCACGGACACATGGACAATTGGTCGAGGGGCCTAGATTGCAAACTGAGTTGCATAATCAAGTTCTTTGATCTTGAACACGTGTGTCTAGGGGTAGTGGATGTGATGGAGTGATCCACAAGTTCTCGGGGAGGGGATTCATGAATTTGCCCTCTAGTGCAAAAGTTGCATTGGGCCTCACTCGCCAAAACCTTAGTTTCCGAGATTGCAAGCTAAGGTAGCCTTGGGGAAATTACGTTGGAGGGAGAGGAGTATCCTTGCTAAATCCTCGTGTCCTGGAACCAACAAAGCCGACGGTTTGTCGATTTGAGCCCCAAATTACAAGTTATGGCGAGTTGAATCTCACATCAAAATGCCATTGAAGGACACATGGATAATTGATCCAGGGGCCTAGATTGCAAACTAAGCTGCATAATCAAGTTCTGTAAGCTACAACACGTGTCTAGCAGTAGTGGATGCGATGGAGCTATCCACAAGTTCTCGGGGAGGGTTTCGTGAATTTGACTCCCCATTGCTAAAATTGCATTGGGCCTCATTAACCAAAACCTTAGTTTCTGAGATTGTAAGGTAAGGCAATATTGGGGCCATTGTGTTGGAGGGTGTAGGGTATCCTAGATGAATCCCCATGTCCCGGACCCAATAGAGCCAACGGTTTGACAATACGAGCCCTGGATTGCAAGTTATGGTGAGTTGATGCTCGCATTAAAGTGTAAGTCAAGGACACATGGACATTTGGTCCAAGGGCCTAGATTGCGAACTGAGCTGCATAATCGAGTTCTACGGGCTACAACATATCTCTAGGGGTAGCGGATGCAATGGAGCTATCCACAAGTTCTCGAGGAGGAGATTCGTAAGTTTCACCCCCTAGTGCAAAGATTGCATTGGGCCTCACTTACCAAAACCCTAGTTTCTGAGATCGCAAGCTAAGGTAGTCTTGGGGTCATTGTGTTGGAGGGAAAGGGGTATCCTAGCTGAATGAGTCGGGAATCCCTATGTCTCGGACCCAATAGAGCTGACATGTCATCAATCCGAGCCCTGGATTGCAAGTTATGGTGAGTTGGATCTTGTATCAAATGCCATGCAGGGACCCATGGACAGTTGATCCAGGGGCCTAGATTGCAAACTAAGCTACAAAATCGAGTTCTGCGAGCTTTAACACGTGTTTAGGGTAGCAGATGTGATGGAGCTATCCATAAGTTCTCGAGGAGGGGTTTCGTGAATTTGACCCCCTAATGCAAAATTTGCATTGGGCCTCACTAACCAAAAGCCTAGTTTTTGAGATCACAAGATAAGGTAGCCTTGGGGCCATTGCATTTGAGGGCGAGGGGTATCCTAACTGAATCCTCGTGTGCCAAACCCAACGAGGAGCGGTTTCATGAATTTGACCCCCTAATGCAAAATTTACATTGGGCCTCACTAACCAAAACCCTAGTTTTTGAGATTGCAAGATAAGGCAACCTCACACTAAAGTGTCCTTTAGGGACATATGGACATTTGGTCCATGGGTCTAGTTTGTGAAGTGAGATGCATAATCGAGTTTTGTGAGCTTGAACACGTGTGTCTAGGGGTAGAATGTGTGATTGAAATATCCACAAGTTTTTGGGGAGAGGATTCATGAATTTTACCCCTTAGTGTAAAAATTGCATTGGGCCTTACTGACCAAAACCCTAGTTTCTGAGATCGAAAGGTAAGGTAGTCTTGGGGCCATTGTATTAGAGGGAGAGGGGTATCCTAGTTAGATCCCTAAGTCTGGACCCAACAGAGTTGATGGTTTGTCGGATTGAGCCTCAGATTGCAAGTTATGGCGAGCTGAATCTCGCTCAAAGTGTCATTCAGGGATAGATGAACAATTGGTCTAGGGGACTAATTGTAGACTGAGCTGCATACTCGAGTTTTGCGAGCTCCAACACATGTTTCTAAGGGTATGGGATGCAATGCAACTATCCACAAGTTCTTGGGGAGGGATTTTATGAATTTGAACCCCTAATGCTAAAATTGCATTGGGCCTCACTGACCCAAAACCCTAGTTTCTAAGATCGCAAGGTAATGCAGCCTTGGGGCCATTACGTTGGAGGGAGAGGGGTATCCTAGCTGATTGCCCATGTTTCGAGCCCAACAAAGTCGACGGTCTGTCAATCTCAACCACAAATTGTAAGTTATGGTGAGTTGATGCTCGGATCAAAGTGTCATTTAGGGACACATAGACAATTAATCCAAGGGTCTAGATTACAAATTGAGCTGCATAATCGAGTTTTGCAAGGTCTAACACGTGTGTCTAGGGTTAGCGAATGTGATGGAGCTATCCACAAGTTCTCAGGGAGGGGTTTCATGAATTTGAACCCCCAATGGAAAAATTGCATTGGGCCTCACTGACCAAAACCCTAGTTTATGAGATTGCAAGGTAAGGTAGTCTTGGGGCCATTTCGTTTGAGGGAAAGGGGTATACTACCTAAATCCCCATGTCTTGGACCCAACAGAGCTGAAGGTTCATTGATCCAAGCTATGGATTTCAAGTTATGACAAGTTGAAGCTTGCATCAAAGATGTAGTCAAGGACACATGGACAATTGTTCCAGGGTCTAGATTGCAAATTGAACTACATAATCGAGCTCTACGAGCTCCAACATGAGTGCCTAAGGGTATCTGATGTGATGGAGCTATCTAAAAGTTCTAGGGGAGGGGTTTCATGAATTTGACACCCCAATGCAAAAATTGCATTGGACCTCATTGACCAAAACCCTTGTTTTTGAGATCCCAAGGTAAGGTAGCCTTGGGGCTATTGCGTTGGAGGGAAAGGGGTATCCTACATGAATCCTCTTGTCTCGACCATTAAAGCTGACGGTTTAGCGATCCGAGCCTTGGATTACAAGTTATGGTGTGTTGAAGCTCGCATCAAAGTGCCATTCAGGGACACATGGACAATTGTTCCAGGGGCCTAGATTGGAAATTGAGTTGCATATTCGAATTCTATGAGATCCAACTTGTGTGTCTAGGGGTTGCGGCTCTGATGGAGCTATCCATAAGTTCTCAGGGAGGGGTTTCATGAAATTGACCCTGTAGTGCAAAAATTGCATTGTGCCTCACTGATCGAAACCCTAGTTTTTGAGATTGCAGTTTAGGCAGTTTTGGGGCCATTATATTGGAGGGAGGGGGGTAACCTAGTCGAATCCCTATGTCCGGACCCAAAAGAGCTAACAACTCATCGATCCAAGCCTCAGATTGCAAGTTACAGCGAGTTGAATCTCACATCAAAGTATTATTCAGAGACACATGGACAATTGGTCTAGGGTAATAGATTTTGAGTTGAGTTATGTCCAGGGGGGATGTGTTGATGTAGTAGTTGCATAAGGCATCCTCACAAAGCCGACCCCAGAATAATCATCAAGAAGACAAGTTAACACAACAAAAGAAGATAAGTTGGCCCAGTAAAGAAGACAAGTTGGCCCCACTTGGAAATTAGAAGATCAATAAGATAAAGTATAAATGGAAGGCACCTACTTCATTTTCACATCAAGCAATCAAGCAAGTTCTCTCAAGCAAGGAAAAATTCACTACTGTAGCTAGAAGAAGACCTTTTGGGGTTCTCCATCTTTGAAGAAGTTTCTCTTATATTCTTGGGTATTCTTTCAATGATCCTATTATTGTTATGCAAGTAAAATTATGCTGCTATCTTGATAAAATCTAACATGGTATCAGAGCAGTGCTAAAAGAAGCCATTGCCGGAAATTAGGGCTCCTTACTTTGGAGTGATTGCGCACATTTTTGTGGAGGCAAAATCCAAATTGGTGGAATTTCAACTTTGACTTAATTTCTGCCAAGGGTCAAGATCTAGGGTTCCTTGATTTGAGCCCTTTTGTCCACAGAATTGGTTCGAACTTAGCTCTCTCCAACTCTCCTTTATAGGGCACATCTCTTTGTGGAACTGGTTTTGCAAGAAACCAAACTTCAAATTTGACCTAGCCCTTGCTAAGGTTTCTGAATTAGTTTGTAGTCAAGATGGGGCTTCCATAAAGGTTGACCTAGACCTTGCATGAAGGTTAAAGATATACTTGATGGGGCTTCCAACTTCAACTCTTGGTAGTGTAGGGTTCTTATCTTGGAAGAAAATGATCTTATGAACTTCGTTAATGAGAAGGTTCCAGAACTAGAAGAGGAAACCAGGAAGACTTAGTGGAGGAAGAATGATGCTAGGGCAAGGAGGATATTGGTAGATTCAACAAAAGACCATTTGGTTCCTTAGATATCTCAGAAGAAGACAACTAGAAAGATGTTTAGAGCCTTGAAGAAGTTGTTTGAAAATAGAAACATCAATCGTGCCCTTGCTTTGCGACATCAACTATCAAATCTCAAGATGTCAAGGTCAGTGTTAGTTGTTTTCTACTTCATGAAGATCTTAGAGCTAAGAGATCAACTAAGCACCATTGGATATTCACTTGATGATAGAAAACTCATTGTTATAACTTTTAATGGTCTCACTCCTTGGGAACCATTCATCCAAAGTCTCAGTGGGCGAACCAAGTTGCCCAAGTTTGATCGTATATGGGTAGACTGTATACAAGCAGAGACGAGACTTGTAGCTAGAAGTAAATTAAATGGCACTCAACATGAAGAAAGTTAAGACCTTACATGATAGGTTAGACAAAGGTGGAAGATCAAGCCCTATTTCAGAACAAAAGAAGAAGAAGGATATTTCACACATTCAGTGCTTCAAATGTCACAAGTATAGAAACTATGCCAAGCAATGTCATGATTCAAAGAAGAGGAAACATGAAGCCTCAACTGTTGACATTGATGAAGACACTTCTCACAAGAAGCCAAGGAATGATGATCGTACAAAAATATTCTTCATCTCTGCTCTCTCAAGTACTGTTCCCACCACTACTGACACTTGGTTAATAACTAGTGGTGCATCTAGACATATGATTGGTTATAAAGAGAATCTTTCAGACTTGACTGAGAAAGAGTCCCATTTACGTGTTGTACTTGGGGATGATGCTAGATATATTGTGAAAGGATCTGGGGCTATCTCCCTCCAATTAGAGTCTAGTGATACTTTACATTTGAGTGATGTGTTGTATGTACTCGGGATGAAAAGGAACCTTGTCTCCATATCAGCTTTGGAGGACAAAGGTTACAAAGTTACATTTTCTAATGGGAAGGTTCTTGCATGGCACAAGAACTGTAGCATGGATTCAACTCGTGCGATTGGTGTTCGAAAGGAGAGCCTATACAGTTTGAGTACACAACCATTTCAGGCGTTGGTACATGATTCTACCAATTTGGGTGAGCTATGGCATAGGAGACTCGCTCATCTTCACTATAGAGCTCTTCCATCACTAAGGACGATGGTGACAGGACTTCCAGTACTCCATGTAGACTGAGATGGCATTTATAGAGGATGTGCACTTGGTAAGAATGTTGAGGGATCTTTTTTCGAGCAGTGAGAGTAGATCAAAGGGGATCTTGGATCTAATACATTCTGACTTGTGTGGACCCGTGACAATTGCTTCGTTGGGTGGATACTATTACTATGATCTTTATTGGTGATTACTCTCGGAAGACTTGGATCTACTTCCTTAGGTCCAAGAAAATTTGAAGAGGCACTATGTAGATTCAAGAATTTAAGGCACAAGTCGAGAACCTATCGGGAAAGAGGATTAAGGTCTTGAGATTGGATAATGAGGAGAATACACCTCTACAGACTTCAGTGATTTCTGCAAGGAAGCAAAAATTAAGAGGGAGTACACAGTTCCTTACAACCCTTAGCAGAATGGGGTTGTAGAAAGGAAGAACGACACAATTATTGAGGCATCCAAAGCCATGATTCATGATCGGAGTTTGCTTATGTTCTTATGGGTAGAAGCTTTCGGTATAACAGTGTATGTACAAAACAAGAGTCCGCATAAGATCTTGAAGAACATGACTCCAGAAGAAGCCTTCACAGGTGTGAAACCAGAAGTGGGCCACCTACGTATCTTTGGTTGCCTAGTTTACATTCATGTGCCCAAGGAAAAGAGGTCGAAGCTAGAACCATCAGGCAAGAAAGGAACATTTGTGGGATATAATTAGTCTTAAAAGGCTTATAGGATTTACATCCCAGGATTGAGATAGATTGAGGTTAGCCGAGATGTCTCCTTTGAAGAGGAGATGGCTTTCAGAAAAGCCAGAGGATTCGATATGGAGATTGATGATGAGGAGTTGGTAGTTCCAAAGGAGATGGTATCATCTCCCCCTCCAACAATTCAGAGGGAGCTAGCTGAGAAAACTGAGCTAGTTGATCCCATTGAGGCCTTCAACTTTATAAACATTTATTTCATTTAACTTGTCATCCTCCAAGAGCAGTTGCTCTGAATAGCCTTGCGGGCCTCAGATAATGACTCAGTATGACCTCCATTTTCCTACACCATTGATAAGTGCGATGGAGTGACCACCCTGTTGGCTTGTGGTGGGAAACAACCTCACATCATACAAAGGACGAGTGGTTGTCTCTTGGAAACTAACTAACTTTACTTTTATTTGCTACAGTCTGTAAAGACACTTTTCTTTTGCTAGCTGGGCTTCCATTTAGAATAGGAATTTAAGTTTCGGTGCCTTAGTGTCTAAAGACTCTTTTTGTTAAGATTACTTGTGTTGAAGACCTAGAGGTAGACCATCTATGTGATAAGAATCACAAAAACCAACACCGAGACACAATTTAAACATGGAAACCTATTCCAACATAGAGGTGAAGGTGGGGAAAATCCTAGATGTCGCTACTCAAGTTACAAGTCAGGGTTAAACATAAACAAGGGAAGGCAACAGATGGATGGAGGCAATGATTTTTTTGCCAAGACTAGCAAGCTGTGTCCCTAAAGGGAAATTACCAAATCCATACTACAAGTAGGGCATGACCAATGAGTATACAAATGAAAATCTTGAACATAACAACAAGATCACTTATACTTTAGATTTTAGTAAGATCAATAAAGTATTGCTAACAAAGCAAAATCAAAGTCCATATGTACAAATCCATGATATCACCTGGGTCATATACCTGCATTGGATCTAAATAATCTGAAGAAGCACTGAAACATTGCTGTTGCTATACATCATGGGAACTGTCCTAAACTTTGCTCTGGGTCATGAAAATGGCTGACTTAGTCATCGAATCTGGGGTCATGAGGCTTAGTCATGGCATAGAACTAGTCAAACTGAATGCTCTAGATCCACTAAATGAGAGTGATCATCAACTGGAAGCTCATCATCCGTTGATCTCAAAGTAAAGGATTGGCTCAAAGAAATGCTCAGGACTGCTCAAGAACAATGGTAGCCCAACTACTATGCATGTGACAACATCTAGCTCCAACTGGGACAGGTGCTCTAAGGGAGAGAGCGCATGAGAACCTTAGAAATCTTTGGTCCGCAATAATGCTCATCCATCATCGAACATGCAACCAATCATGGAAACAAAACCTCTTTCTTCAACATGCTCCATCTTCAACAAAACCTGTTTTTGCGCATCATGGAAACAACACTACCGAGGAGTACATGTGGCATAATATATAAAATAAATGTTGGAAATAAAATAAAATACTGCAATGTAGATATTGAAAAATAAATGCTGAAAGTAAATGTTGAAAGTAATGATCTAATCTAAGAACTATTAAGCAGTTGCAAAGTTTATTAAGGAGATCTCAGTAAAGAAGACAAACAAGGGCTAGACTCAATGGCCTAGAAAACTCAAACTGAAAACAAGACTCAAAGACTCAGCACCATGCAACACTGAAGACTCAACCCTACTACTCAAAAGAGCTTATTCAGTATCCTACCTACCCTACTCTAATTAGTCAGGAAACTGCTAAGTAAAATCATAGATCCAATGTAGCCTTTCACTGAAAGGATCAGTTTCTCTTTCTTTTTAGTTAATGACACAACAAGTCAAAGATGGCTTAGAAGTAATATGAATGAAAAATGAAACCATTCTAGCCTGTTGTTTGAAAATCAAAGAAAGATTTGGATAAGGAGAAATGAAATCATCCCTAGGATGAGATTGACTGTTGCAAACTTTTTCCATCCATAGACCGATAGGATCATAAAAATTATGCAAGTTTAAATTTGATGAAAGAAAAGAATACGACACATGATTCATCCCTCCTAGGTTATCATTGTTTCCCTTATCTTTCTAGTTAGCACACTCAATCATACTGACATTATGATTAATGGTGAAACAAAATAGGAACAAATTAGAGATCAATAAACCATAAATTGAGATTAACCCCATTTGTTGTTTAAAGATTGAGAAAATATGGAATTGGTCTTTATAGAGCTTTTCAATCACCCAATCAAAGGAATTAGCAAAATTGAAAGCATTATGCTCCAAGGATGACTGAAAAAGGAGATGAAATGTTTTACCATTGACCACTTTGCAATCTCGAGACTCTTTACCAAAAATTTTGCAAGTTAAAACTTGATTGGAGCTCGAAACCATACAAGAGGACTTCAAAAGATGGGATGGGAGGGTGGATTGAAAGCATGCATTCTCCTTCTTGTAATTTATAATAATTGATCTTGGAATCTGAGAGGGAAAGGTTTTTAAATCAATAACACTCTCAAATTTTGGAACAAGGAGAAAGTACACATCGTGAGAATAATAAAGAACCACCTCATCGAGATCGAGGATTGAATGAGGGATATTATCCAAATTAAGTCAACCATTCATTGAGGATTCTCTGTAAAGAAGTAGACAACTTGAGGGTTGCAACAAAAAACACTCTTAAGTAATTGTTCTTCGTTAGATTTGTCGTTATACTCATTCATTTGGCAAGAAGGTAAATTGATAAGATCATTTTTAGGTTCATTATTGTTACGGAGAGAAATTCCTATGGCTTAGGGTACCACAACAGACAACTTAACTCCATAAATCAATCCTTTCCTATATGCAAGAGAAACCAAAACAACTAACACTAAAGGATCTCGATTCGTACCTTATTTCGGACGGTTGGTGTAGATCCCCGTTGAGCTTTCCAACTTCAACTTGAATTGATAAATTGATTCCTCAACATTCAATAAACAAGACAAGCATACTATATATAATTGTGTTAGCTCTACTCTAGCATATATAATCAATAACATATACGCATTTGAAATCATCCATGGATAAAATATTCATTCAAACACACATTATTGGACAGGAAAAGATATTTCTATTAATATAAAATCAGAGATTACAATGAACACAACCTCTGTAGGCACGTCTGCGAATCGGAGAAACCGAGTCTCCCACTTGGGCCTCCACCACTTCAATCCTCCATCTCTCGATAGCAAGCTCACAAGCAAAAGGTAAGCTTGGGAAGAACACAAAAGTGCTCCAAGGGACAAAGGGGATGCAGACTCAAGCACAAGTTCCGGCAACAATGGACTATAGTTCTCTTGCTCTCAATTCCTCCTATCCTTTCAATGTATCCAAAGGGTTCCTTATATAGCTCATCAATGGGGTAATGAAAGGTCGAATCCGAGCGATCTCAAAGCATATGGAAGGCCAGGAGATAAGTGAGTTGGATCCACATCAAGGAAAACTCCAAAAGAATTTGGATTTTTGCACACATCCCGATGTACGCGGTTTTAGAGGTCAAACTCGCGTATATATGCGATAAAGGGTTTAAAAGTCGCGTATGGCAATTTAAGCATGTTTTTAGGGATCTAGGAAACATCAAAGGAACAAAAATGGTCCATGGGGTCTAAGGAGTCTGCATAGGGACATGGAAGGCCATAAAAGTGTGATTCACCATGTGTGGTAAAATTAGCTATAACAGATGCCCCCTAATGTGTGAGGTCAGAGGGGTCATACGATGGCCGAAATACATTATAAGTCCATCCCAGAAATGAAGTGATGAAGAACCCAGTGGAAGAACCAGCCATCCAATCAGCACTATACAATGATACAACTTTGCATATAACTGCAAATACATATAGCAGTCCCCGATACATAAGAGTACAATGGCCATGAATAGGCATGACACAATATGACATATGTGGTCATCGCCACGTACAATATACATAGATCAGAATCTCCATGATGAAGATATACAAAGGATCATGATCTCCATGAAGACTGAAGATATACCATAGATCAAGATCTCCATAATGGCTGGAAATGTCTGACATATACTGGAATCAAGTCACGAGAGCTGAAATCTCATGAACACTGGCACGATCAAGGAGGTAGCATATATGAGATGCCACCAATCTGGAAGGTCTTCTACACAACCCGCTACGAGTACATGTCCTACTATATGAATAGAGGTGTCGAGGTCGAACATAGTAGTCCATCGTCTGATTACCGGTCATTGATGTATACCGTTAACAGACGCGAGATCACCCACCAATAATGAAAATGGGAATCAAGGTACTAGAGTGCAAGCTAACAAGTGTGAATAAATGTGTTGAGGTCGAACACTTGAGAGAATCCATCGATTAGGGGACATTGATGTATTCCCAAAGAACTGTCGATGGCGAAAGAACCTGCCACTGATGATTGCAAGTCTCAAGGCACTCAAAGATGACTCTAGATTCCTATCCCAGAATAAATGATCTGAAGTCGATGGGATGAAATCCGCTGGAAGGAGGGCATTAAGGCATCCCCCATCATCCAACACGAGGTACTTAGCAAAGCTGTATAATGTGGAAGGACTCGATTATATAGTGCACGAACCAGTAACTATACCGAGAATGGCCGACATGCAAAGTCAAGATAACTGAGGAATGGCTGACTCAGGTTTCAACTTCCTTTGAACAAGAGCATAAAGGCGAATGGTGACTGAATGTAGGCAGCATAGACTTGATATGCAAAACTGGGACATCTCTGCGACACAGGAGGCATCGACAGAGGCTCCATAGGGATTGGAAGCTTAACCCGTCGATGGAGATAAACTCAGATAAACGAGTACAGCTCCTAAAGTCAAACTATTAACCCAACAAATGGACGTGATATACAGTGCTCTGTTCGAAGGCGACACGACTCGACTGCTGCCAAAGATAACATCTTTCTTTGTCCGGCTTTTTGGTTTTTAAATTTTTTTTGGACTTTTTCAAATATTTGAAAAGCTTGAAAAAGAATAAAATTGCTTTTAAAGTTATAGACTAGGAGGAGACGAGTGTCAAATGGGAAAACAAACTAGTTCCAAGCAGTGGAACATATCTATGCTCAATGCAAGGATACATGTGTAGGATAGCGACACTCGGGGGAAAGTCCCCTCCCGGTAAAAATAGGGAATCAAGCTGCAAAGGATATATAAAATGGCTCTGTATGGCTAGTCATGAGACAAGCTCGGGCTATATGGCTGATACTCAAAGTCAGGGAAGCCGACATAAGGCTAAAGAAGGCAGGAAAAGCTCATGATAATGCAATTACAACTTGACATAAGGGAGTCTAGGGGAAATAGGCCAGCAAAAGATCAAGAGGAGTATGAAGGCTCTTGCGAAATGTCATGGCAATACTATACAACGGACTCCCACACCCTAAAGGATAAAACTGTCAGCATGGGCACCAAATGCAAATAAGGCGCTAATTAGGGTATCCATGTAAGGTCAAGCTCTACCATTCAAATCATGCCACTTCTAAAACAGCAAGAAGGTTCCGTGACAAGATAGAATGGGTTCGTACCTATGGTTATGATGAAACGGTCATAAGGTCATGCAAAATGCAAACGGTGGTGAAACCTAACCTATATGCCAGTTTAGACATGATACCTGAAATCGGCACGAACGGGTCAACACAACGGTCGAAACGACGCTCAAAACGGTTTCCTACATCATATATTAGTAAAAAAACGGCCCAAAAGGATTAGAAATGGTCCAAACTATAGAAAATGGGGTAAAATTTTCAAAAATTTCTATAAATAGTAAAAAATTCAAAACATTATATAACATTTGAAATTTTTACCCAATTGAGCTCAGAACTTCAACAACAAATTCTGGGAGATCCAGCCGGCGGAATCCACTACCTTTTTTCCAGGTAATTACCCATGCCCTGCTCATTCATTTTCATGCAAATTTTACAATTTTCCATGGTCAAATCAGGATTCTAGGCCATTCTAAATTACGCGCCACAGCCCACGCGGAAATCAAGGATTTTTCCGCGTATAGGGCTGGATATACGCAGAAAAAGCCCTCCAAGTTGCGTACATACGCGGCTGTTTAGCAAATAGTCGCGTATAAGGCCGCGTTCAAGGTTTTGTAAGTGTTCTAATGACTCAAACTTGAATTCAATGTGCAGGATGGTCTTAGAATGAAGAGAACGTGAGCACAGGGATGTAGAAGAAGCAGTACGTGGTGATCTAATGGCACAACAGGCTCTTCGTGCATGCGGGCTCTACAAGTTTTGGTGTCTTGGTGGTTTAAGAGCTAAACCAGGATTGCTGCAGATGCTAGTAGACTACTGGGATCCTGACTCAGAGTTGTTCCAGATCGATGGGATGTCCCTCACCATAGAAGTGGATGACATATACTTTATTACTGGACTTTCTCGACGGGGGGAAGTGGTGAACCTACAATCTCGCGGGCCCAGAGGTGGCCTCATCATCGATGAGTGCATAGTCGTGTATTGTTATCCGGACACGGAGAAGGTCGGGAGTCAGATCCCAACTAACTCCATACAGACGCTAGGCCTAAAGGCCATACTACTGACACTGGGCAGGATAGCAAGGCTAGCTTCACTCCACCAGGGCCTCTGATGTTCTATGCAGTGGAGTGCATGAGACCCACTGTGTACGATTGGAGTACTGCACTACTGGGCATCATGAAACACCAGCTCAGTGAGTGCAAGATGGGCATAGTACGAAACTTCGATTTCAGTAGCATACTGAGCACGTTTTTCTTCGAGCGTGTTCCAGGATTGAGCCCTAGAGTTGACGTTCCTCTTCACGGGGTTCGAGATCCGGCCCAACAACGTTGGGCAGATGCGATGCGCAGATTGGGTGGAGGTAGGGTGTCCAACCCCTATCCAACTGATTTCTTTCCATGGTGGTGACGATAGATAGTTGCCATCGATGATTACCCCTATGTGGGGGTAGATTTCTGGGGAGACCCCGACATGCCATTACCACCAGGATCGACATACGGTGACATTGGTAACGAATCCCAACCCTCTTTTTAAGATTTTTGAGTTATTTAATTTTTTTTGTGTGTTTTGATATATGGAATCAAAAGGACATGTTTTTGCGTGACAACACATAGTGACATCCTATCATATGTATGCAGATGTAGGACCATGGCGGCCTGAAGGCTTCCCTCGTCATAGACGGAGGGGAAGAGGAGATGACATTACGGGTGTGGATGCGGAGCAGACGCTCCAAAGCATTCATACCAACTTCGTGAGGCTGACACACAAGGTACCCATGGCGCAGGTCGAGAACCTGCCTGAGGCCATGCAGCGTCAGGTGGCGGGTGTGCCACGAGCATGGGTGCGGTTATTTAGATGGCTAGCTAGAGCCGTGGTGACATTCCACGATCAGAACCCCCCTTCTCCTCCCCAGGCTTAGATACCTGGGACTGATATATTTTGTACTACCGTGTATTTATATTTTGGTGGCTCGAGAGCCCCATTTTTGTATTATGACACTATGTATTACCACATTTTGGATGTTTTAATGAAAAACTTTTATGATGATCGGTTTATTTATTTACATGTGTAAAAATGTATGTTTGTGATGAGCTTATTATCTATGAAACAAATGCCAATCTAACACGTAGTTAGCATACGAATCAGCAACTTGATTATTAATTCTTGGAACATGTATGTATGTTATGCTTTCAAATTGCCGCTCTAACAATCTCACACGTAAGAATCTCCGTAATAATGTTGGATCTCTAACATGATACAAGCCATTAAGTTGTGACACTACTAACTCCGAATCAAGACGTACCTCAAGAGAGAGAACACCATGTGAAATGGCATCCCGTAGAAGCTCGATAACGACACTATATTCAACAACATTGTTTGGAGAGGGCCGTAAACATACGCCTCCTGAAGACAATACCTGACCCGTAGGAGTATAAATCACCCAAGCAGCAGAGGCTGAGTGTTGAGTGTGATGGCTTGCACCATCCGCGAATCCTATATAGATGGAAGACTCCATTGACATCTGCCATAAGAAACAGAAGCTAATCAACAAACTCGATCACCATAAGAAAGACCTAACTATGCAAAGTGCTGTACAATAATATACAATAGTCGCTGAAAATCATGCATAGTACTTTTTAAGATAGAGCCCATTTCTAGGCTCTGCCAAGGCCATCCCCTTGTAATCCACTAGCTCGTAAGCGCCCTTCTCTAACACACGTTTAACCACGTAAGGACCATGCCACATGGGATTGAATTTGCCTGCCCCCAAGGGTTCTTTAGTTTGATCCCACAAAAGGACCAAATCTCCTTCACTAAACTTCCTTGGACGGACAGATTTATCGTACTGGACCTTAACGCGACGCTTATTCACTTCTAGAGCCACTAAAGCATCTCGACGCTGCTCATCAACCTGCTCTAAATTGACCAAACGTTCCTCCAATGGAGAAGTGTCTGGTAAGAGCATAGTTTTAAAAATCGGAATCGGACTCGGAATCGATTGAGGGTCAACTCGGAATCGAAATCGGGATGGGTAATGAATCGGTCATAAATCGGCCGATTTGAATTTAATGAATCGGTTTACTAAAAAATACATAAAATATTTAAATTTTAAAGAAAAACAACATTTTGAAGATTATAATCCATGATTCCAAGGTATTGAAGACAAAATAACCAAAATATGCTCATGTATATACCATATAAGAGTCAATATATCAAAATGGCACAAAGTGTACTGTAATCTGGAGTCTGTGACTGTACTCTGTGTAATACATAAACGATAATACATGTAACATATCTAGGATACTCGAACAAAATGCATAATAAAACAAAAGGTTAGGTTAGGGGTTAGCCTTTAGGTTAGGTAAAAAACAAAAGTTAAAAGTTAAAACAATAAAAAAAATAAAAATGACAAATTGCATGAGATGGGTCGTAACTGGTCGGTCAGGATCGGAACTCGGTCGGTCAAACCGGTTTGTTACCGAACCATGCACCGATCTGCTTTGCCTGCCGGTTTGAACCGGTTTGGTGAACCGACCGGTTCCGAAACCGGTCAGACCGATTTTTAAAACACTGGGTAAGAGTTCTATGGCTAGCTTCAAAGAAGGGATCTCGCACTCAACTGACAATACAGACTCCACTCCATGTACAAATTGATATGGAGAAAAACCGGTGGCAGTCTTAATCGTGGTCCTATAAGCCCACAAAGCAGGATATAACATAATATGCCAATTGGTCTTGCTTTGTGCAACAGTTCGTTGGAGAATAGACTTGAGGGATTTGTTGACTACTTCAACTTGTCCATTCGCTTGAGGGTAATAAGAAGAAGAATGTTCTTGGTTATACCCTAACTTCGAGGCCAATTCTTCCATCATACGATTCTGAAAGTGCCTACCATGGTCAGTGACAAGCTCTTTCGGAATACCGAACCGAGTAATAATCTAGTTGAATATGAAGTGTGCGACTGTCTCACCTTCGGATTTAACTGTAGGCATAGCCTCAGCCCATTTCGTAAAGTAGTCAACAACCATGATAATATGATGATGTCGCCCAGCTGAAGCTGGGTTGCAATCCATGAAATCAAGCCCCCACTTAGTGAAGGGAACGATGGTGATAATTGGATGTAACGGGGTAGGTCGCGAGCGCATATTACTTGCGAACACCTGGCAAGGGTGGCACTTCTTGATCGCATTGACACAATCTTTAAAGATTGATGGCCAGAAATAACCCGCTCTCAAGATTTTTTGGGCTGTAGAAAGCCCAGATAAATGACCACCACACGCCCCTCCGTGGCAATCATTCAACACAAGTTCAGCCTCCTCATGAGTTAAACAACGACGTAAAGCGGAATCTACCCCACGACGGTACAATGTGTTATCCACTATGAGGTAATTCTTAGAAATGTGACGTAATCGTTGTCGTTCATCCCATGAAAGGTGAGTAGGTACCTTCAATGTTTGTAAATATATGATAATGTCTCCATACCATGGATCCAAAGTTGAGATCAAGAAGATGTGCTCATCGACAAACGTATCTTCACAAGTTTCTCCTCCTCCTCGCTCGGGAAATCAGATATAAGCTCTGCAAAAATCAACGATTTCCTCGATTTTGCCAAAACAAACTCGAGATCGAATTCTTGCAGGATGACAATCCACTTATTATACTTTCCCCCTATCATCCTTCTAGTGAGGACGAACTGAATTGGATTGACATGGGCAATCACCAAGGTCTGGCAAAGGAGAATATAGTGTCTCAATCTTTGAACCGCATGAACGGTAGCTAGGGCAAGCTTCTCCACATGGGAATAACGGATCTCTGCATCTATAAGGTTTCAGCTCAGATAATATATGACATGCTCCTAGAGCTCCTCATCCTCTTGAACCAAAACCATACCAATCGTCTCCATAGACGCGGCCACATAAAGTAGAAAGTCACGGCTATAGTCTAGTGGACTAATCACCGGGGCCGATGCTAAGGCTCACTTAAGCGCATCGAAGGACTCCTGAGCTCGCTCATTCCAGCAAAAGGTAGTGTCTTTCTTCAAAAGACGCATAAAGCCTCTAGTCAAATTGGCAAAATTCACGACGAATCTCGGTAAGAAGTTTGCCATGCCTTGCAAACACTGAAGATGTCTAATGTTCTTCGGGGGAGACAATTGAAGTATTGCGTCAACCTTCAAAGGGTCAACTCTTATACCCTCTTTGGAGACAATGAACCCTAATAAGCGACTAGACTTCACACAAAAGATGCACTTGTGAGGATTTAACCTTACCAAATAATGGCGGCATCTTTCGAACACTAATCTCAAATGGTAGGAATGACGCATTCTCATGCGAGAATGAGTAGCAAGGTCATCCAAAAAGAGTTCAATAATTGATTTGAGATCATGGAAGATCAAGGTCATCGCCCGCTGAAAAGTGGCTCCGGCGTTTTTAAGGCCGAAGGGCATCTTCCGATATGCAAAGGTACCCCAAGGACAAATGAAAGCAGTCTTATGTTGGTCCTCGGGTTTAATCTGTATCTGATTGTATCCGGAAAAGCCGTCCATAAAAGAAAATACCTCGCTTCCCGCACACTCATCCAAAATCTGATCGATAAATGGTGTGGGAAAATTATCTTTAGGATAGGCACGATTCAAGTCACGGAAATCAGTGCATATGCGGATCGTTCCCTGCTTCTTATCAACCGGAATGGGGTTTGAAACCCACTCTGTCAAGGGAACGAGATAGATAAAACTGGCATTCAACAGCTTTTCTATCTCAGCCTTAATCGCGGGTGCTTTCCTAGGATTCACCTCATGCAAGCGTTGTCGAACAGGCTTAGCATTGGAATAAGTTTTAATCTTATGTTCAACAATGCGAGGGTCGATACCTGGCATTTCCTTGTATGACCAAGCAAATACATCACGAAATTCTTTGAACAGCTCGGTATACTCTTGAATCTCAACATGGGAACATTCTGCCCCAATATAGACATTCTCAACCTTGCCAGGACGCGAGAGATATTGATAGGAATGGTAGGAGATATATTTGCCATATTTCCATCAGCCATCGGACCAGGAGAGCTTAACGGAACCATGGGACTACCAATTCTCTCACTAAGAATCTCCCTATAGTCTTCACACTCCAAACGGTCAAATTCGGGAAGAAAATAAGATCTATGATGCAAGTCTTCCCATGGTGGCTCAACTCCCGACATAGCCTCAATAATAGCCTCATCTGAAGGAAAAACACTATCAAGGCAGTCATGTGTGTGAGAAGACTACACTGCCCATGCAGGCAACACATAAGGGTTCCCTCCTCTGTCCGCGAAGAGGAAGGACTAGGCTCTGCAACAGATCCAAGATTAGCTTGATATGCTATCATAGTTGCAGGCAATGGCACGTCCGTTTCGATGGGCTCACATGAAGGATTCGGTGTGGAAAGAATCCAAGGATCCTCCATATGGTTTGTGCAAAAAGACACTGATATCACAGACGACGAAACCTCACCGGAACTAGACCCTATCATAAGGATGGGTGCAGGACAACTAAATCTTCCCATAAGGGATGGATACATGCCAACACCCACACTCCCAGTTGCCGGCTGAGAGTGTTGGACAATCGGGATAAAAGCTCCCGAAGATGCGGTAACATGCGGATTCTTGAATGACGTTTGATCAATCGTGACTATCTTCCCATTAAATGGAAAGCATACAACTCGAAATAGAGAAGAAGCTATGGCTTGCATACTGTACATCCAATTCCTTCTCAGCAACAAATTGTAGTCGATGGGCGCATCAACTACCTCGACCTCTATCGCAACGGTCTTCCCTCCTAAACGGACTTTAAGAGAAGGAAGAATGCCGTGCGGTCGAAACGATCTTCCATTAAAAGCAGTTAACATGGTAGCGGATTTAGACAACTTGGGGGAACCCAAACCCTTCCAACATGCCAAAGACATCACGGAAGTAGCAGCGCCTTCGTCAATCACAGTGCGTTTGACGGTCATGTTAAGACATTCTACATGAATCAAGAGAGACAGATAGTAAGGCAAGCGAGGCTGACGTCTCGCGGTTTCAAATTTGATGACAGAGGAAGAATTATCATCGTTAACACCAAGAGCAGAAAGCAAAGCTTTTCTTTGCGAAGGACAACTCTGAAGTACTTCGAGTGCAGACATCGCACAAGGAGTGTGGCCCAAATCCTCGACAACAGAATAGTTCTGGGCGGCTCGGGCATTAGGATTGTGCCCCGAACGCTTAAAGACTCCCTTAGGAATGCGAGGAGCAAGTTCAGGTTTATCCACAGGTTTTTCAATACGCAAAGGACTCTTAGGTGGAGTAGGTTCCTTTCCAAGGTCTGGTTGTGACGAACCATAGTCCTTCGTACGAGTCACAACCTTAGCAACACGCACCATATTGATGCAACCATGACCACTACAAGCCTCTGGCGAATCTTGATCCTCACCAGACTGATCATGGGTCCTCGAGTTCATGTTTTGATTATGAGGTAAAGTGTTAGTTAGCACAGCTGGGCCTTGCGCTATGAATCTCGAGGCTTCTTCAATTCGAGGGCACAAGTGAGTGAGGTGATCATCCTTACACAACTTGCAAGGAAACTTAACCTTACGTTTAAGTTGCTTGTCCCCTCCAGCATTTCGGGCATTTTTGTCATAAGAGTTGGCATTTTCATTCTTATTCCCACCCTTACGATTATTTTTACCCTTCTTTTTATTCCTTCCGGGTTGTCGGTTACCCTTCTGGTCCGACGATTGTACCGCAAGCACACTTGCTGTTTGGGTGGGTTGAGATGAAGCCGTGGCTTGTCTCGAGGCAGATTGGTTGATAGATAATTGACTGACCTTTTTCACAACCGAATCCGCAGGTTTGGTACTCGTACAACCAACAATGCCATCGGCATGTGAGTCCAGGTTTGACCTTTGGGTCGAAACTAGAACACGGAGCGTTAAGAATGATCTCATATAACAAACCGGATTGAGCATAAATCAAGTCCAATTCCTATGCCCTAAAAATGGCTTGTTCCTCGTTCTGAATTCCGGATGTAGAAACATCCTTCGCTATATAAGGTAGTAACGATTTAAGGAACCATTCGAGGAGAAACTATGGTGGTATGAAGGCTTTAATCAATCTCTTCTGTATACGCCACTCTTGGATATGGTCCGAGATATGCGTGGCTTTATCCTGCCGAAATGTCGACAAGAGTTCAGTACCAACATCGTAACGCACTGGTAGCTGGAAGTGGTTGAGAAAAGTCATAGCTAGGTCATCGAACAAAGTGAATGCCCCCCTAAGTAGCTCTATGTACCATTTCGCGGCAGGCCCGGTGAGGGTGCGTTGAAATAGCCTTAAACGGATCAAATCTTCATGTAAGGAATTAGAAGAGCACCATAGGTGAAATGTAGTAACACGTTCACTCGGATCTTCTCTTGGTTTTCCCTCGAACTTACGAATGTCCGAGGGAAGCTTTGTAGGGACAGCCGGCCAAGTCGGGTCATAAGATACCGGATCGTTAGTTAGTCTCGACAAGTCAGGAAGATTTAACGTTGCGAGGAAAGGGAGCTTAGGTTGAGCAGGTCTAAGAGGCGCTCCCTGATAATTTTGGTTCACATAGGACTGATGACCGTAACCACCATGGCCATGGCCATAGTAGCCTCCTCCCGTTTGACCCGTATAGGGTGGCATGGAAGCACCATAATGTGGTGTACCTTGACTATATGGATCTACAAAGCCATAATTCGGAGAGTAAGCAGGTTGTTGATACCCGTACCCATAAGGTGAATAATTCTGCACATACCGCGGTTTATAATAAGGTCCATAAGACATCCCATGAGATGTCCCATGAGACACTCCGTAAGTAGGAATATATGCTTTGGAAGTAATAACATGACCTCCAGAAGTAGGAATACGACCTCCCGACACAACAGGAGGTACTTGAGTGTGAGACACAACTGTGTGAGTAGCAGCAGTACGGACATGATTCGTAGCAACGTTCCGGCCCGAAAGACCACGTGAATGTGGGGTAGGAATAGCATTAGAAGAACAAGGAATAGAGGACGAAGGGACATGTGAAATTATGTACATGGTATTCCCAACAGTCACTTGTGTTGGTTTTGGTATCCAAATAGGATTACTAACACCAGGTCTAGAACGAACGTGAGATGTGGCCTCCACCGCCAGGATGGAGGGTGTAATGTGGCTCGTGCTCCCAAATCTCTCCGCATGGAAAGTAATGGGAATGCCCCCAGGCATAGTGCTAGGATCAAATTCCGTTTCGGCAAAATATGCCGTGTCGTGTATAGGGATACCAAACATGCGATAACTAACATAACTAGTGCTTGCAGGTTCATGGTGAGTCTCGTCACCTGGCATCCCATACCGGTGACCTATGAATGAGGGATCATAGCTAGAGTGAGTAGGTCTTTCATGTGAAGGATCAAACTCAGAATGTGCAGGCATATCAGGTGAAGGATCAAGTGTAGGAGTAAATTCTCTGTCCTCCACTCTAAGTGGAGAAGACAGCTCAGGAATACCATCTTCATGATCTCCCATCGTGTGTGAATCAATGTGGGTATGAGCCCGCCTGGACCGTCTGCTTCTCTCTCCCAAAGGAGGAGGAGATGTAGAAGGCGGAAGTCCTGCTAAACGACGAGAACGACGATGAGCCATACCCGAATTCACAACGATTCAAAAATTGAAAAAGACTCTAAATTACGCAAACTCTAGGCAAGCTAACGTGCACAGAGCATACACCAATAAAATCTAAAGCCAACCACAAGCAAACAAGGGTAAGATATGTGAGCTCCCGAATGAAGCAGGTATGTCTCGCCTAGGAGAGGCTTGAGACTCCCATACACAACAAGCGGAGGTTCGTAACCAATTATTGTGGCCCCCAGCTTCAACGCGTACAGCAACTGTGCTGTTCGACCCCAACCTGGCCGGGACACTTGCAGAATAACCCCTGCAAAGTACCCCCTCGATATCCTAGGTAAGGCAACTAGGGTCACCTCAATATAATCAATGCTCAGGCAGACAGTCGTAGGCGGGATTGACCGTATGGGCAGGGTAGCAAAGCCCGAAACTCTCGAAAGAGCCTCCAGATACGAATACAATCCTGGAAATATCTCTGGTGCTACTCAGTTATGACTAGGGGTCATCCCAATCAATAATCGCTCACACTGCCTCGTGCTTAACTCCCTTTTGAGAAGAGGATCCTGAGAAACACTAATTATACCAAGGAATTTCACACTCTCACCTGGACAGACACATACATGTTGTTGTTTAGTGGTCTTGCAGAATTTACTCACAATGAACTATTCCAAGACCCTAAAACCTAATCTTGTTGGTGTACCCTATCAAAGAAAATAGTGTAATTCATTTCAATTAAGCGTTGATTTTATTTGGCTTTATTACTCAAAAGAGGTAGATGGCCGTGCAACCAATGGTGTTATGACGCAACATGAAGTAAAATGCACACCTAACAATCAATGCAAATGCATTGTGTCGAATGAAAAACAGGGCATGCTACTACGTGTAATGCAAAATTATTCTTCAAATGTGAAATGCAGTCATTCCTATATGAAATCCTGACTAATATTTCTCTAAGCAAACCTAGTGCAAGTACCATGCAAAGTGCAATGCATAATGATGCAAAGAAACAAATATTTTTGGATTTTTTGAATAAAAATGAGATACTAAAGCAAAAGAGTAATTCTACTACCCCCAGACTTGGCAAGCACAATCAAACAACACTCACACAAAGTACTAAGGTAAAAGAAATCTAATGCACTAATCCCAAAACAAAAAATCGAAAATGCAATGACAAGAACATTCTTAAAAAAGAAATTTACCCTAAAAAAAATGTCTCTGGTCAGAAACAGAGGTGTATACAGACTCTAGCAGTATCAAAGGAGACTCAACAATCATCAAAATTCACCCAGCAACAATCTATCTTCCTCTAGAAGGCAAAACTAAGGGCATACACGACTGTTTGCAGTAAAACCGCGTATGTACGCGGATATAGCAGTCAAAGCCGCGTGTATACGCGACTGTGAGTAAAAAACTCGCGTACAGGAAGAGAAATGTATAAAAATAAAGGCAAACAGATGAACTGAGACAACATTCACACCAATTCAGACACTACCAGGAAAACATGCCCCCACACCCGACTCAGAAACAGAGAAATAAGAGCACTTCAAGAACATTGAATGCCGATAACAACCCCCAAAGGACAACTACTAGGAACTCCCCAGTGGAGTCGCCAATTCTGTTATGGAGAGAAATTCCTATGGCTTGGGGTACCACAACAGACAGCTTAACTCCAGAAATCAATCCTTTCCTATATGCAAGAGGAATCAAACAACTAACACTAAAGGATCTCGATTCGTACCTTATTCCGAACGGTTGGTGTAGATCCCCGTTGAGCTTTCCAACTTCAGCTTGAATTGATAAATTGATTCCTCAACATTCAATAAACAAGACAAGCATACTATATATAATTGTGTTAGCTCTACTCTAGCATATATAATCAATAACATATACGCATTTGAAATCATCCATGGATAAAATATTTATTCAAACACACATTATTGGACAGGAAAATATATTTCTATTAATATAAAATCATAGATTACAATGAATACAACCTCTGTCGGCACGTCTGCGAATCGAAGAAACCGAGTCCCCCACTTGGGGTTCCACCACTTCAATCCTCCATCTCTCGATAGCAAGCTCACAAGCAAAAGGTAAGCTTGGGAAGAACACAAAAGTGCTCCAAGGGACAAAGGGGATGCAGACTCAAGCACAAGTTCCGGCAACAATGGACTATAGTTCTCTTGCTCTCAATTCCTCCTATCCCTTCAATGTATCAAAAGGGTTCCTTATATAGCTCATCAATGGGGTAATGAAAGGTCGAATCCAAGCGATCTCAAGGCATATGGAAGGCTAGGAGACAAGTGAGTCGGATCCACATCAAGGAAACTCCAAAAGAATTTGGATTTTTGCACACATCCCGATGTACGCGGTTTTTGAGGTCAAACCTGCGTATATACGCGATAAAGGGTTTAAAAGTTGCGTATGGCAATTTAAGCATGTTTTTAGGGATGATCTAGGAAACATCAAAGGAACAAAAATGGTCCATGGGGTCTAAGGAGTCTGCATAGGGACAGGGAAAGCCATAAAAGTGTGATCCACCATGTGTGGTAAAATCAACTATAGCAATTATCATCATCACACATTTTTATAATTGACTCATAAAATGAAGTTTGCTTATCATTTTGGTCTTCTTCTTTTCGAATAATATGACTGGGATTAGAATTGAAATTTTGATCAATTGAACATTGATTTGAAATTTCATCAACCAAAGAATGATCGTGGAATTGCTCCTTATAAAAATCTTTGTTAGACTCAAAGATAGGATGCTCAACTTCAGACTTTTCTTTATGATGATGAATGAGCTCCCCTCCATGAGTCAGATCTAGCTCTACGCCTTCTTCAGGTAATGATGATAAAGTATCTTGTACGATTCGATTAATGTCATGTTCAATTTCATTTTGAGATCTATCGTGGTTATTCCTAAGGTACTTTGTGACATTTCTATTGATTAACGACTCACTCTTAAACTTAATCAAAGGCACACTCACCATTAGTTCAGGAGAGGAAAAATCGAATTGATAAGGACAATCCATACTTATATCATCGTCATTATTCTGATCATCTTCATCAAATTGATCCTCAACATCACGATCATTGCTTTACTGAGGCTCTGAAGGGTCATCAATCTTCTCAACCCATTCCTCTTTTAGGAGATTAGTAAACATATCATAACCAGTGATGGATCCTGGTGCTAAATGATCAAACCATAACCGGGTCTCCCCATCTAGGGATGCACCAAGGGCTTGCATGTAAACATCTTCATCATCTGCACCTCTAACTTCCATATGATCCCAAAGTATTTGCAATTGATCTTCAATAGTTATGGCATTGTTTCCATAGAAACGAGGCAACCTTTGAATGTAATCCTTTGGCATAGGATGAGGTGCCCCATCTATTTCAGAGAAGTCAAAAGGAGATGACTTAGCTTGTTTTCTAACTACTTTGGCTTCTGTACTTGGGTTTTGATTTGAATGTCTATCTGGATTAAGAGAATCATTCAATTGGACGTGTTTGATGCTTACTAATCGGTTCAATATAATTTCTTGGGCATACTTCATTACAGGGATGAGGAAATTGGTATAATTTCTTGGGGATACTTCATTACAGGGATGAGGAAATTGGTGGGAATGATAAGGATTGTAATAATTAGTCTCATACCCATAATCATGCTCAAAATCATCATCATACTGAGAATTCGATCTCCATCTATTCCTTTCCTCATTTTGCTCTTTAAGCTTAGTTATAGTTTTATTTAATTCTTCAATGGATCGAAGAAATATGTTCGAGTTCATTATGGTTTATGGGATGGGTTCGCTTCTTAGTGGAGTCGCGTTATGGAGTCACCAGGTGAGATACTAAGTGAAATCACTGAAATATATGTCGTTGGGGAAGTATGATGCGAGAGAGAAACAATGAATGTAAAATTATGCAAAGGGAAATGCATTCATTGAATTTAATCTAGATCCAATATGATTCAGAAGATAAGAGTGAAATACTACTCGCAGACACCACAGGTAAACCTCTACCTCCCCGACAACGACGCCAAAAGATGTGATCACACAGAGTGTAGCTACCTACTGAAGGTATCCTATTTGGGATGGTAGAGGTAAGGCAACTAACCGCTAACATTGCAAGGGCCTCGTTCATTACGGATGAAGGGTAGTTGTCACACTAGATGGGCTTTTGTGACTTTAGATCAATATGAAGAATGATCAATGGGGAGACCCTACTAGCCCATGAGGGTTAGCGCACCTACTCAAGACAACCCTAAGGGGTTTGCAATGATCACAAGAGATAGATAATGAGTAAGTCTAGATCTAAGAAATGGGCGTGGTGAGTAAGTTAAGATCAAGTTGAGGAGGCTTAAGATAGTGAAAATGACCCAACTTGTATTGAAAGATACCATATGAAGTTAAGTAACGTAGATCTAGCTTGAATAAGAAAAACCCTAATGAGACCCACTTAAGGTTTATGCAATAATGAACAAAGTGGACCCAAGGGAATAGATCGGGACAAGAAATGGCTAGATTTGGTGGCTTGAAGGATAAACCTATGAATTATGAGTGGGTTCAAGAATACCCAACTGATAGATCTGAAAAATTGACCACCCACCCAAGGAGGGCGTCCCACCTAGAATAGACTAGTGCTAGATCTCAGGGCAAATGGAGTTAGAATTTAATGAAAATTGAGATCTAGGGTTTAAATAATTATCTCTAAGTGGGTTTTGATGGCTGTCATCGAATACTCACTCGATCTATCAGATTTACAAAACTAGGGTTTTAAGAAAGAGGGTTTTGATTGACAATTGGTTAAAAATATTGAAAACGATACTAACCTTGTAGATTGTACCTGAAAGTACTTGCGGCTGCCTCACTCGTCTATGATCCTTCCACTTAGTTACAATTTCGAGCAAGATCCAATAGCTTTCGGTATGAAACGTGTTGCTCCAAAGAGGTAAAGCACCCTATCCACCTGCAAATCCGAACTACCGAAGTGAGCTTCGATTCACAAATAAATATCTATGCATGTCATCAATGCACAAAGACAATTGGTCCCTCCATTGAAGATGAAACGATTTACTCGGAAGATGATCCAAGATGTTTTAGCAATCTCCTCCAACCAAGTCGCTACCCTGCAAAAGTTTAGTACGACCTCCACAAAATATAGATCGAATACATATAAGATCCACTGGAATGTCCAAGCAAAAGGCATAACAATCACGAACAAATACATTCACAAAGCTTCCAAGATTCACCAAAAGGTTTTCTTGTATTCAATATTCTCGGAGCCAAAAGTCCCCTTTACAATGAGAGAGGATCTCAATATATAGATCTCTCCAATACACAAAACCTAGATCCAAAAAGATCAAGGGCCAAGATCAAAAGATACAATCACTCTAATCAATGGCTAATATTAGCCGGATAGATAACACATGGATCCACTCACTAATGGAGGGGCGCAACCACTAAAAGTGCTCAAGGAGGGGGAACACCATATAAAGATGTGTAATAACATGTCATAGCACATGGTGGGTCTAGGAGGTTATACAAATCCTTCACTAGCATGGCCCCATGGCACAATAACAAGGTATAATGATCCATCATAACATGGAGTGATCAAAATCACTAGACGTCCCCTACAAAATACATCAAAACGCCTCAAAGTGGAGAATGTTAGGACGTGTGGACCTCGTGAAGAGTGAAGCTGATGTCAGATGATGAAGGTGACCCCAACGCTATGGCTTGGACCAATTCCATGCCATTTTCTTGCCTCATTTGTCCAAATCGATTTCCTAATTAGTCATTTTCATCATCAAAATACAACCTCGAAAACATAAAACTGCTCATATCTCATCGGGGATTGAAATTGGAAACCAACTGACTGCAAAAATAGGTTTGACACCATAACTATATGCTACAATCAACTGGCTGCACCCTATGTTTCCCTCTGGCACCCTAGGAGAACTCATCATCAACCGAAAAGCATTTTATTTTGATTTCTCGGGACCAGACTGCTGCAAAATGCTAAACTGACCCATATCTCACCTGCAAGTGCCCAAAACTGAAAACCAACTGCATCAATGAACTAAGAATGTTTAAATCTACTAGGAATGAGTACTCATACACCATATGCCCATAAAAAATGTACGTCAGAGGCCCCATCCATGTCAGAACAATAATAATATTAAAGCTTGTTAATGCTGATAATCGTGAAAATTACACAAGCCATCATAGTAAACTACCATCTGAAGCATGAACAATTCTAATGGACACTGATAGACCACAAATAATCGTCATCCACAATCATCGACCAAAACTCATCCTGGACCTTGCTCCTGACTTGGTCAAACTGGGTTGACCAGGTCAAGAATGATCAAATAATGACCCAAATGCTAAACTCTGATACTACAAAGTACAAAATGGATATGCATGCTCAATTATCTATGTTAACAGTGAGACTCAAGTACAAGTAGCTTCTGCTGGCAATTATAAGCACATAATATATATAAATAATACATCTAAATCAAAATAATCAGCTGCTCTAAATAAGAACCTCTAGTGTATACTCATTTATCGATTTGACCATTTTGCTAGTCAAGGGTGAAGGTGAATGAAACAAGGTAAGGCCAAGGGGATGACTTGACACTTGACATTGTAAGCATCTAGGTTGAAGGACAAAGGGATCCACACAACACGTAAGCTAGACTAAGTGAACAATAGGGAATGACAGTGTCTCACAAATGGGTGGAATAATGAGAAGGCTCCACTAGAATCTAGACAAGCAACCTTTTTAAGAAGTATATTTGCACAACAAAATACACTAGTTAACCTCCAAAGGAAGGTGCCCTGAAAAGCCTTCTGGGCTTCCAGAAAATGACAAAGACATAACCTTGACAGGTCAGTCTCACCCTGTTGCTCTGTGTTGGAAAATGATTCATACATTATACAATGAATGAGTGCTCATTGTCTGGCCATCAACTTTATAAACATTCATTTCATTTAACTTGCCATCCTCCAAGAGTGGGTGCCCTGAATAGCCTTGCAGGCCTCAGATAATGTCTCGGTATAACCTCCATTGCCCGCCACAATCCATAGGTGCGATGGAGTGACCACCCTGTTTCCCTGTGGGGGAAAACGACCTCACATCATGCAAAGGATGAGTGCTTGTCTCTTGGAAACTAGCTAAATTTACTTTTATTTGCAACAATGTCTAAAGACACTTTTCTTTTGCTGGCTGAGCATTCATTTAGAATAAGCATTTAAGTTCCGATGCCTTAGTGTCTAAAGACACTTTTTGGTAAGACTACTTGTGTTCAAGGCCTATAGGTAGACCATCCTTATGATAAGAATCACACAAACCAACACCGAGCACAGTTTAAACATGGAAACCTATTCCAACATAGAGGTGAAGATGGGGGAAATCCTAGATGTCACTAGTCAAGTTACAAGTAGGGTTAAACATAAAGAAGGGAAAGCAATGGATGGATGGAGACCATGCTTTGTTTCCAGGGTACCTGTACTTGGGGGTAGGGTACACGTACCTGTACCGGGTACTCGTAGGGTACGTCTCTTGTCGTACCCCATACTGGGTCCACGTACCCGAGGCTATCATAAAAAAAGGGTACTTGGCGAAATGGTACGTCGTACCCCATGTTTGGTTACTCCGGGGGTACGACAGACTCAATAAAATGCAATTCATTGTGGAAAATGTAATGACCCCCCACCAAATATAAACTAATTTTTTGCTAACTACGTATGGAGTCTGGTTAAGGACTTATGTCAAACACTTTGCAACATTGTTCAAATTCCAGTGATTATTGTCCAAATCTAGTAAATTGATTTTACATTGATTTACAATGAATGTTTTTATGGTTTTGTGTTCAGCACTCATGGAACATATTTTGACTACCAAATGTGCACATAAAAAATATACATATGTATTTAATATTGAGAAATACACTCACATCAACGTGGGAATATATTTGACAATTTTCAAATTTTATTGCCCGTAACAATAGTGCAAATAGGTGTTTAAAATAAGATTTCAAGTGTACTTTCATGTTTGAGTTTGATTCTTTGTTACAGCTGCTTGGTACAATGATTTATCAAATTTTATGTAACTTCTAGTCTTCTAATTGATATCTACTGAGTCTATGATTTATGAAATTTTATGTTTCAAATTTTCAATCTGAATGTTTATTGTTCAAATAATCGAATGTTCATTCAAATAATCATCAAATTTATAATTATGAATCATGATTCATAATTTATGAAGAAATCTATATGCGTGTATGATGTGACTATGACATATATATATATATATAGATATATACAGTACCCTTGACGTACCCAAGTACCCTTTTTCAAAAAGTGGCGTCCCCGTCCCTGTACCCGTACCCAAGTTTTTTGGCAACTTAGAGACCATGAAGATGTTGCCAAGACTAGCAAGCTATGCCCCTAAAGGGAAATGACCAAATCCATACTACAAGTAGGGCATAACCAATGAGTATACAAAGGAATCTCCTGAACATAACAACTAGATCACTTATACTTTAGATTTCAGTAAGATCAATAAAGTATCGCCAACATGCAACCACTATCAACTAAGTCTCACTACTAAAATAGATAACAAAGCAAAATCAAAGTCCATATGTACAAATCCATGATATCACCTGGGTCATATACCTGCATCGGATCTGAATAATCTGAAGAAGCATTGAAACATTGTTGTTGCTATACATCATGGGCACTGTCATAAACTCTGCTTTGGGTCATGAAAATGGCTAACTCAGTCATTGAATCTGGGTCATGAGGCTTAGTAATGACATAGAACTAGTCAAACTGAATGCTCTAGATCTACTGAATGAGAATGATCATCAACTGGAAGCTCATCATCTGCTGATCTCAAAGTAAAAGAATGGCTCAAAGAAATGCTCAGGACTGCGAAAGAACAATGGTAGCCCAATTACTATGTATGCGACAACAGGACTGGGTTGAGTTGATGCATGTTGATACTTCTCGATGGAATGAGATTGTGTTGGAAGACCTTCCTTATGATGTAGAGGTGCTCGAGATAGTCATGATATACTGATGATATCCAGATGTGTTCCAACATGATGATGCCTACTTGACTAAGAGGGAGTGTTGATGCAGTTGCTATGTGAAGAATCCTCACAAAATCGGCCCTAAAAGAATCATCTAAAAGACAAGTTAACACAACAAAAGAAGAGATATCGACCCAGTAAAGAAGACAAGTTGGCCCCACTTGGAAATTATAAGATCAACAAGATAAAGTATAAATAGAAGGTGCCTCCTCTCATTTTCACATCAAGTAATCAAGCAAGTTCGCTCAAGCAAGGAGGAGTTCATTGCTGTTGCTAGAAGAAGACCTTTTGGGGTTTTCCATCGTCGGAGAAGTTTCTCTTATATTCTTGGGGTTTATATTACTACTATCTGGATGTACACTAATCTCTGAACTTATATCTCTATTAGAAGGTTGTTGGGTTTTCTCCCTTAATGGTTTCCTAGATTAAATTCTTATGTGTATTGTTTCTGTGCTTGGTTATTCTTTTAACGATCTTGTTATCACCAAACTTGTAGTTTCCTCTATGAGGTGGATCCAGGATGGATGGTAGAGGGATGGGCAACTACAAAGGTGGAACCAAGATAGCCTCGACTCTCAAGTGGATGGTTGTCACGCCAATCGAGGCAATCTTCACTTGATGTTATCTTAGCCTAAGACAACAATGGGGGAGACCCAGATCTACTCTTGATAGGAGATATCAGACCTAAACACCAGATCAAATTAAATGGAGTTGAAGTACGTAAGGTGTAAGATGGAGGGAACCCTAGATCTATGGATGACGTCACTAGGTGAACTAGGGCTTGGATTAGGGTTTATGAGATGTGAAATTTGATCCAAGTTCAAGACACAAGTGACCTATAAGCCCAATAATAGATCCGGGATCAAGGGACTAGCAAAAGATGCAGATATCTGCTGCCTTGGGAAACATGACCAATGCAGGGAGGGCAAGAATAGGATTGGGGCTATCTAGTACCATTGGATAGACTCGAAAGAAGGTATGACAATGCAAAAGCACACAAGCCACAAGGAAAAGGTCAAATCGCAAGAGAAAGAGGCAAAAAGAAGGGTAACACTAGGGTTTGGAGAACAGTGCCTTGGGATTTGGGCCCAATGGAGTCACCCTTAGCCCAACTTTGAAGAAGACCCACTTAGGGTTTGACCCGATCTACAAAACCCAGAAATGGTTTGCCTCGAGATCAAGCGGTTTGATCCATAATATTTTTTGGTTTTTAATATTTAGGGTTTCAAGATGAAAATGAAGATGCCAATGGATTGAGATCTAGAAAAAAAATACTAACCTATAGATCTTAGTTGGAAAACCTTGTAGATGTCTTGATAGTGATGATTTATGCGATCCTGATCAATTTGAGAATATTTGAGGGAGTTTCTATGTCCAACGTTTTCCCCAAAGAAGCCACTGCGTCCTCTCTCTTGCACAACAAACGTCAACTATATCAGATTTGCTGTGTCATGAGAAAAGAACAAATGCTACAGAAAAATAGCAAGATGAAATCATAGATCGCATTGATACTAATGAAAACTCCCCGAAACAAAACGCATCCAAGCCAAGCGAGTTGAGGAACCCCAGCAAAAACGCCCAAGTTGAAGTCGCCCTCCTGTAGACAAGATAATGTTTCTTGAAAAATATATATATCTCACAACAAATACCCAAATGCTAGGAAGCAATAGATTTTCCAATCACCATCTAAGAGCATCAGATGCAAAGGAGATTCAAAAATTTCCACAAGAATAGTTTTTCTATTATCCAGATCCAAGAGCCAAAGACCCCTTACAAATGAGAAGCTCTTCCTTTAAATAGGAATGAGAAAACCAAAATCATAACCACTTTTCAAATGGGTGGCTAAGATTAAAAGATTAAAATGTTCTAATCAATGGTTGAGATGAGCTCAACATAGAGTACATGGATCAATAAAATAATATAATATAAAAATGGACCAAATCACCCTAGGAGAGGGGATCCCACTCAATAAAAAAATAACTAAAGCTCTTGGTGGGTCCAGGGAGTTTTAACTAACTCTCCTAGTGTGTCCCCATGGCATAATAAAATAATATAATTTTTTAAATGCCAAAATAATGCCTTTCTGAGAAAATCGTGAGCCTCCAAAAGCTCCAGAAAATAATAAATCATGCCGGAAAGATGGATGTGGGTCCATAAGTGCTGAAACTGCTAGAGGAGTGGAAGACATCACTCTCATCATCAAAACTCATCCCATGCCATTTCTCTGCCTCAGTAGCCCAAATCGAATTCTTCAATAGCCATTTTAATTATTTTTTATCTGCCTCGAAAAACGTGATATGCCAAAAACTGCCTCCTAGGTTGCCCGCGTTATCCAACTGAGTCCACCAGGATTTTTGGGAGGGGGGTAATATGGTACAAAAAAGTGGCTAGACCACCCTCTCCTCATACAACGCCCTAGGAGATCCAAGAAAATCATCTCCCTGCTCAGACAGGCCATCCAACATGGCAAAATTGCACCAGAATGGTACACTGAGCCAAATCATCCTTGCAACTGCCCGGGACTGAAAACAAGCTGTCTCATTGGACTCGAGGAGTCCAAATCCATCTAAGGTGCATACTCATACACCCTCTAGGTCTTTGCATGATCATCTACAATATCCAATATATACCCAGATAGACAAAATAATAATATGTAAATGACCATATAACCAATAATATAACCTATGCTAACATCCATCCGCTGCAAGTGTTCAAAGGTTAAGACATGCTCTACAAATCATTCAAATAACACTTATAACAAGTAGCAATCACTTCACTGGTGGTCTATCAACCAAATATATATGGTTTTATTTATTAATTATAACTCAGACTAGACTTTCAAGACCATACTCACTTCATAGTTGTAATCAATTTGTTAGTGAAGAGTGAGGGCTAGAAATCAAATGGCTAGGCCAAAGGGTGACTATCAACTCAACGCTGTGACACTTTGGATTTGGAACGGGGATACTCACTCTAGCATATGTAGGACAAGCAATAACACAGGGGATGGCAGTTTCTCACAAAATGGATAAGCTACTTTCAAAGGTGCTTATTCACCTTGACAAATGCTCACAATCCAAATCAATACAAGTAAGGCCAACAATCCTTAGATATAACTTTAGGAACCATTGCTTTTTGGGCCTTTGATTTTCCATAGCCTTGGTCCATGCATTTATTACACGACTTTATATTATTTTAGGGTTCATGCATTCATGTATGTTTAAAAACACTACTTTTCATGAATGTTTTAAGATATTCATTTCATTATACTTCAAAGCCAATTTCATTAGGCTTGCCTTGCATTCATGTATGTTTAAAAACACTGCTTTTCATGAGTGGGATTTTTCATAAGATATTCATTTCATTTCCAAATACATTGTATTGATGGCAGCGCTACTTGTTTCAAGTTTAGCCAACACAACCTAGGCAACTCAGAGCCGAGACACAAATAAACAGGGAAGCTTGTCCAACAAAGAGGCTCTAGTGGGGAAAGGTCTTCCATGCCACAAGTCAAGTAGTAGGTCCGGTTGGAAACATAACTGGAAGGAAATGGATAGATGGAGACAGTGAATAATGAAACCAACACTAGCAAGCCAAAGTATGGTGGGAATGAGTACCTCTATTCTTCTAAGGAGGGTAAAACCAATGAGTATAAATCCATAACTTCCAGGTCTGAGTAGGGACATACATACATAATATCAATACATCCAAGTCCACATATTTATATGACCGCCAGATCATGACACTAAATGCTAATACATGTCACAAAATGATTATAAGAGCAATGATAACCATAACACAAGATAATATAAGCCGAGTCATAAACATGTAAATAATCCATCTGAACCAACTTCTGTCCAATGAGAAAACACTGATAGAACTATGGGCACTACTAATTGCTCTGCAAATGGCTAAATGACTCCATTAGTCCTCAAATTTGAGTGTCCAGAGACTTAGTCATGGCATGGGAGAGTACTATAGTCCATCAATCAAATAATGATCCATCATAGATGCTCATCTCAACATCTTATATGTAGGGGAACAAGCTGAAAAGTGTACTGGAATCTCAAAAATAGAATATGGTAGCCCGACTACTATATATGTGATAACAGATCCTATTATTGTTATGCAAGTAAACTTATACTACTATCTTTATAAAATCTAACAGGATGGAGTCAGACTGGTTGGTTTCAATGACTCAAATTGGGTAGGTAGTGCAGTTGACAGGAGGAGCACTTCAAGGTGTTTTTTCAGTTTGGGTTTGGTAGTAGTGTTGTGGTTCAACAACAAGCAAAAGTCGATTGCATTGAGTTTTGTTAAGGCAGAGTATATGGCCACCAGTTTGACAAGTTGTGAGGCCATTTGGTTTCGCAAGTTACTTGTTGGGCTATTTGGTCAGCTGTTGCACCCGATTGTGATTTACTGTGATAATCAAAGTTGCATCAAACTCTCGAAGAATCCAACATTTCATGACTAGTCGAAACACATTGAGATCAGGTACCACTTCATTAGACATCATGTTTAGAGAGGGGCAGTACAACTAGAGTATATTTCTATAGATGAGCAGGTTGCATACATCCTTACAAAGGGTTTGACGAAGGGAAAGTTTGTCAAATTCAAAGATAAGTTTGGGGTGGTGCAAAACACCTTCCTCACTCAGAGGGAACATTGAGTTATTTATAGATCAGATGGTCTTCTACATAGGTTTGATGTCTTAGCATGTGGGGGTCATAAAGTGAACTGGAAAATTCACCACTGAAAACAATATTGACTGAGTAAAGATAAATATCTCTAAATAAAATTCCCGATAATGATTTATTACAATAGAAATCCTGCATATATATGTTTTACGGGTATGAATATGACTTTTCATAAAGTCATGTTTTTTCATGACCATTTACAATTTATTGTACGATTTTTAGTTTTAAACATTATTATATTTTTATTTATTATTTACTTTTCTTTATATATAGCTCATTATATATATATATATATACATATATAGATATATATATAGCATTTCCCTCTTCTTTTAAGATGCTTTGTCCTCAAAGCAAGGTAATGACGAGTTTTGCTGAATGAATTTCTCTGTTTCCTAGGAGGCATCTTCTTCTCGACAATTTTTCCACTTAATAAGGTATTCTTTGATGATGCGAGAACGTAGTCTTCTTTCTCTGGTGTTGATGATGGCTTCTCGTTCTAATACAAGTTTCTCTTCTTCGTTTAAGGTAGGAAGTGTCGTCTGAGCAGTTTGATGTTGACCCAATAATTTTTTAAGATTCAAGACATGAAAAACGTTGTGAATTCGACTCTTATCTGGTAAGTTCAATTCGTATGCTACTGGGCTAATCTTTTGGATAATTTGGTATGGCCCAAAAAACTTGGGAGATAATTTATTCTTTCCTTGTTGCCTAAGTGACAATTGCTTGTATGGTTGAAGTCTTACAAATACCCAATCTACTATTTCAAACTCTCTTTCTGTTCTGTGTTGATCTGCTTGTTGTTTCATACGATTTTGTGCCATAGTTAAATTATCCTTGAGTACTTAGATTACTTTTTGATTTTCTTCAAGTTGAATTTTTATTGTAGGTACTTTTGCATCACTTTGAGCGAGTTCCTTTCATCTGGGAGGTGCATAACCATACAATGCTTGAAAAGGTGTCATCTTGGTTGAAGTATGATAGGTGGAGTTATACCACCATTCTGCGAGATGTAACCAATGTAACCATCTATTCTGCTTGTCAGTGACGAAACTACAAAGATAGGCTTCCACACATTTGTTAACAACTTATGTCTGACCATTTGTTTGGGGATGATAGGCTGAGCTCATGTTAAGAGTAATCCCAATTTGTTTACATAATTCCTTCCAAAAGTTGCTTGTGAATTTGGCATCTGTCACTAACGATGATTTTCGGGAACCGGTGTAATTTGTAAATATTTTTATAGAATAGTTCGACGGTTTGTTTGGTGGAGTCGGTTTTCTTAATACCCATAAAATGTGAATATTTTGTTAAGCGGTCCACTACCACGAAGATTTTGTCCTTGCCTTCAGATACGGGTAACCCTTCAATAAAATCCACGGAGAGTTACTCCCACTTCTGGTTTGGAATGTGAAGCTGATGGAGTAGTCTTGGGGTCATGACATTTTTTCGTGAAGCAGATGGAGTAGTCTTGGGGTCACAACATTTTTTCGCTTTTGTTTCTTTGACAGGTGTCACACTCAACCACGTACTATTGGATGTCTTTATACATCCCCTTCCAGTAGAAGGATTGTCTAGCATTGTAGTATGCTTTGAAAAAACCTACATGTTTGGTGGCTGGAGAATCATGAGATCCCTTCAACACCTTGGTTTTAAATCTAGATGTAAGGCTTAAGTAGATTCTTCCTTTATACCATAGGATGTCATTTCTACATTCGAATTTTGGACCTTGATTAGGATCATTAATAAGGGCGCAGGTGTCTGGATCCTGGGCATATTCTCCTCGGATTTCGTCCAACCAATCTGGAACAATGACTGAGATTGCATAAGCCTTGACCTCTTAATCTTTTCGGGAAAGGGCATCAACAACTACATTGTCCTTTCCTCGTTTATGTAGTATCTCCATGTCAAATGTAGCAATTTTTTCTATCCATTTTTGTTGTTCCATAGACAATGTTTGTTGTTTATGAGGTATTGCAGACTATTGTGGTCTGTTTTGATCAAGATTTTGCTCGCTAGGAGGTATTGTCATCATTTTGTTAGAGCATGTATAATGGCGAGCATTTCCTTATCATACGTGGATTTCAACCTTTCTCTCTTATTGATCTTTCGACTTTCAAAAGCTATTGGATGACCTTCTTGCATTAAGACTACTCCTATTCCAAATCTTGAGGAATTACACTCAACTACAAAGGGTTTTGTGAAATCTGGGGTTGCTAATATTGGTGTGGATGACATAATGCTTTTTAATGCTTCAAAACATTTTTCTGCGTCATCATTCCATCGAAATGAAATTTTCTTCAGTAAATTTGTGAGGGGGGTCGTCTTATGGGCGTAATTTTTCACATATCTTCGATTGTACCCAGTTAATCCTAGAAACCCTCATAATTTTGAGATATTATCTAGTTGGGGCCACTCAGTGATTGCCTTGATTTTACTGGGATCAACTGACTCCTTTTGATATTATATGGCCAAGATAGTCCACTTTTTCTTTTCCAAAAGTACATTTTGATATTTTTGCAAAAAAATTATGTTCTTCCAAGATGGTTAGCACTTGATCTAAGTGTCGAATATGCTCTCTCCATGCTTTGCTATATACGAGGATATCATCAAAAAATACTAATATGAACTTTCGTAAATATGGCTGAAATAGTGCGTTCATTGCGGCTTGGAAGGTGGCTGGAGCATTAGTTAGCCCGAAGGGCATTACTTTGAACTCATAATGGACCTCATGAGTATGAAAAGCGGTTTTGGCTACGTCTTCTAATCTAACCCTGATTTGGTAATATCGTGATCTCAGGTCTAGTTTCGAGAAGTACTTGGCTCCATGAAATTCATCCATCATCTCATCTCATCGATGAATGGAATAGGGAATTTATTCTTAATTGTGACTTTGTTGAGTCCTCTATAGTCTATGATGTTGATTTTTCCTAAGCAGCATCAAGATCCATTCTCTTGGAGAATGGAGGCACCTAGTCAGTTACTAGGAAGAGGAACCAGTCTAGCACTTGGGGAACTTAGCCTAGAGCTTAGTGGCCATTCTTTGAATGGAGGCACCTGGTCAGTTACCAGGAAGAGGAACCAATCTAGCACCGAGGGAACTCAACCTAGAGCTGAGTGGCCATTCTTTGAATAGAGTCACCTGGTCAGTTACTAGGAAGAGGAACCCGTCTAGCACTGGGGGAACTCAGCCTAGAGCTGAGTGGCCATTCTTTGAATGGAGGTACCTAGTCAGTTACCAGGAAGATAAACCAGTCCAGGACTGGGGGACTCAGCCTAAGGCTGAGGGCCATTCTCCGGGAGAATGGAGGTGTTTGGTTAGTTACCAGAATATCACTAGAAGCCCTAGACCGAGTCTGGGCATGTCATGCACTCCTACCCTTGATCTGTGGGATTTGTGATCTTCTCCAGGGATTAGCTACCCTTGGTTAAGACACCTAGTACCCGATCTTGGTGGCACAAGGAGTTCAAGATAAAAGCATTAGTAATTCTCCCTATTTATGATGATGTACTTTGAGTGGGCATGAAGGACCCCTATGACCACTTGCATTGACCACAGGAAACTTGAAGAAGTCTAAGAGGCTAAACTCAAAAATACATAATGACCCTTTTACCACTAAGAAGTCAAAGTGAAAATACAAAAAAGGTCATTAGTGCCTTAAAAGTAAAAGTTAAAAAGGGTAAGAGAATAAAACCCTACTATTTTATTCCTATTTACAGAGACCACACCAAGTGACTAAAAGGCTATAAAAGAAGTTCATTTGCAAAACATTTCATACATCTTCTCTCCATTGTGTCTGCTCCCTTGAAGACTGAAGAATTTGCTGGTTTTTCTACAACGGTTGGAGATCACTATCCTTATTCCTTAGCATGGTGGTTTTGGCTAGCTAGGGCATCATGCTAGGCCACCTCCCTCCTCAAGGGCAACACCCATCTTCACTCAGGAAGCAAGATAGACCTAGGGCTGCCACTCCCTACTCACGGGCAACACCCATCTTCACTCAGGAATCAAGAAATACCTAGGGCTTCCACTCCCTACTCACGGGAAGTCACCACAGAACTCCGGGAAACCTAGATATGACTTCAGGCAGCAGGAAGAATCCAGAGGCTTACACCGCTGAGATCTGGGCAGCCCGAATTTGATCTCGGGCAGCCTGTTACCCATCATTGGCAGACAGAGTTTTGGGCACGTCTGTTCCTTACTCGGGCAGTCCCAAAATTAACTTGGGAAGCCTTAGAAGTACCCCAGGAAATCTCGGGCAGCAGTCTTTCATCTCGGGCAACGGTATGTAGATCTCGGGCAACAACAGAACCATCTCTGGCAGCACCAGATTGAGTTCGGGAAGCACCAGATTGAGTTTGGGCAGTCTCCGTACTGTAGCAGAAGAAGCTCGGGCAGTTGAACAACTGAGAAAGACATTCGGTAGCAAGAAAGGAGAGAGAAAATCTGGGGAGAAAGCCCTAATTTGATTTTTCTGTGTAATTTGTTCTTGTGGAAATTTTTGGTCAAACTCTAGGGTTTGACAATTTTTGAAGAACATTCATCTCAGAATTCTGAGATTCTTTTTTCTGCTGTTACAAACTCGGTCATCTCATTTAAGGGATGAATTACTAATGCTTTTGGGGTTTTTGTGGTTTAAAGGTGTCTTCGTGAAAACATCTGGTGTTCATGTGTGTTGATGTATGTTTATCTACCGCACTTGTCTTATTGTTATCTATCTTACAGTTTGCAAAATTAAAAGAATATATGCAAATGCTAAAATTCAACATATGCACAACTTGAAAGACCCATCCTTCTTTCGAACGAGCACTACTGGAGCGGCATAAGGGCTTCTGCTCTTTGAAATCACTCCACATTTTAACAAATCTTGGGTCAACCTCTCAATCTCTGTTTTGTGATGATGGGGATATCTGTATGGTATGATATTTACAGGCCTTGCCCCTGGCTCTAGCTCAATTAAGTGCTTTGTCTTCCTGTTTGGTGGGAGCTCCATTGAAAGCTCTTGGAACACCTTGTCATGTTTTTGGATTAGCTCTTGTATCTTTGGAGGGTTGCTGTCAACTCCTTCACATGCTAGCAGCTCCATCTCTTGACAATGAATTATGTAAGCAGGAGCTCCTTTTCGAATTAGCCTTTCCATCTGATGTGATGTAACCAATTGAGTTTTGGGTGGTTGGAAACCGTACAACTTGTATTCTTTCCCTAGCCAATAGAAGTGGATGAAGTGCTCTTGATGGTTAGCGAAGTAAGTACCTGTTGAGGCCTGGAAAATCGCAGGCAACAACAGCAAGGGATTCTCCCCAGTAAACGTTCCCAACTAGCTCGTTACTGTTTGGTATGGGGACTCCGTCCGGTTTACGGTCCGGCTACCGTAGGTCAAAGTAACCAAAAATAAAAGGTTTTACCGGTTGTGGCCCCGTCCACTGTGTATGTTTTTAGTTTTTCGTATTTAAGTATGAGATGCAAGTGCCTATCTAACAATGCAGATTGTTAGAGAATACGAGGAGCGGTCACAATGTGATGCGCAGGTTCTTACCTCTCGTCTTAACTCTCTCGCATCTAAATCACACACAACAAGAAAAAACTAACTATCTAACCTATCCCTAGGGAGCAAGATTATCATCATCAATGAGTAATGTATTTATGCGCATGCATTAAGAAAAATCACAGATAGCTGTTACTTATTTCAAAATACATGAACAGTAATAGATAAATGAACAACCAGATAACTAATTGTTTATGAACAACATTCATTACTCATAGTGGAAATTTCATAGAATAAACTAGAGAGCATTCATACAAGAACATAGGTTCAAAGAGTTAGAACGATCTCACAGTTCATGGACACAAAGCTGAAAACGAAATAGTTCACATTCAACACATCCATGGCACAACATTTGAAAAGTTCCACCCAACTTTCTCCAACAGGAAACTTGTAATTTTTATTGCAAAAGGAAATAGTTCTTCTTACAACATGTTCTCACAAATTTAACTGGGAAAAAGTCCTTTATTCTATCTAATTCTCCTATACTTATACTACAAGCAAAACTCTTGGGCTACCCCTCGATAACCTTTGGGCTCCCCCAGCCGTTTATTCTCAAAATTTTGTCCTTTTGTGAGTGCTCATGATTCATACAAACGTTACATTTCAGATTTACGATTTAAGAGCACTTTTATGAAAAGGGACCAGCTTGGTAACTAACAAACTTTTCCAAGCTTGGGCCTCTGCTTCTATTTATTATGCCCAGTAATCCGTTGGTCCCTTGCTAGATCCTGTTGAGCTTAGACCTGACTTTTTTCTTCTCTATCCTCATCTCTGCTTCTGCATTTTCTTTCTCTTTTGTCTTCTAGACATCTCTTCTCTACAACAGCAATAACCCTGTCATGAATAACCAGTCCTTAAATCACTTAGCGTTTGACAAAGTAACACAAATTGTATCAATACATGCATTCTGTGAAATGAACTACAAACAAATCTAAAGTATGAAAAGATAAGGCAAAGAGAATCCTGCAAGCTGGGCCTGAAAATCCTCTAAATCCACTATCCGAACTAAAAACACAAGTCCGAAAAACAGACTTTTATCTCAATCCAGGCCGCAGACCAATTCGACATCCTTCGATGAAAGCATGAAGAATGACAAAGTAACCACCATTCCTCAAAACACCAAACCCCCAAACTGCGCTATTCATCTCAGAAACCTTGACTTGACCAGTGCCCATGGGAAAACTCTGCCATCCCATAAAATAGAGTGACAACACAACAAACGGCGGGAAAACCCTACCGACAGTCGGAAGTAAAAAACACTAAGCATCGGAGGATCAGTTCAATGACGAGCCGC
>LPNX010666324.1:477325-491270 GCA_001517045.1 Pseudotsuga menziesii
CCCAATATTATTCAGATAAACAACAATAGTAAATGAGCAGAGGTTCCTTGCTTCTGTCTTGAAAGAGGAGGAAGGCCTCCTATTTATACAAAAACCAGGCCCCAGGGGGGAATTAATGAACTAAAGATCAAGCTTAGTGATAAGCCAAGTTGAAGTGAAATTGAACTAAGCTAAACCAGAGTTGAAGGAGTGATTGGTGGGATTGATTTGAGTTGATTGGATTTAATACAAGGAGGAGGTGCCACATATCCATGTGTACCCACCAAGCTCCCTTCCAACCCAATCGCTTGCTTCACATGCTGGCGTCCATCCCTCAATATTTGCGATCTCCTCATCTACCCACTCGCATAGATAGACAAATAATACACCACACCCAAAGTTAGAGTGAGTTACGGAGAGGGGTCCACTTCATTACACACTAGCGCAACCCCATCTAATGGTTTAGCGTGAGCTTCATCCTCACCCTCACGTCACCACCATTCGCTAGCCATTACTTGGACCAAGGGTATTACCATTAAAATATGATTTCATAACGTGGAGGGGGTCCACCTCATCCTACTCACCTTATTTTCCAATAGTGCGAATGTTCATCTAGCTAGTGTGAGTTTTGATGTCACCCACTACTTCATCATAATTCGTAACCATAACTTTGACGTCACCCTCTCCTCTTCCTTATTCGCATGCATGGAATTGTATACCATGGTTTAATACTTGCCATTACACTTGAAGAGGGTCGTAAAACAATGGGGGACCCATGCCAAATCATCCCCACCATTCAAAAATTAACTTTGACTTTGAATTTGACTTTTTTAATATTTGGACTTTAGTGCACTTTCTCCAAATTTAGCATTTAAATGCTATTCTGATGCTCTGTTAGCCAAATGATGCCTTCCAGGATGCTTCAGTTGTCCGAAACATAGTGAAAGTGGCTCTTGGGGTAAAGATGCTGCCCCGGGCTTGAAAATGAGCCCAACCACTCCAAAAATGGACTCTGGATCATACTTTTTAAAATTTTGAATTTTTCCATTTAAACCATTAAAAAATGGCTTAAAAAATGGAAACAAATCATTTTTTCTCGAAATCAAACGAAACTCTAGGGGGACCTAGTACATGTTCATACAACTCAATTCAAATGCCTAGCATGTTGAAAAACACTGACACGAAGGCTCTAATAACCTCCTAAGGCCGAAACACCAAGACAACTACCTCAGCTTTGGAGGTGTGAGTGATAAACTCAGAAATTATTAGTCGTTTGTTCAACAACCAATAATAACCAAGGGAAAAAACACTTCGGGCTAGTCGGCTTGATGCTTAAGTTCGGGAAGTCGAGCCTTTTATAAAAAATTAAATGCTAGGACATTTTTTACAATTTCCCCAAGGGGGTATGAACATGTGTTACACATTTTTTTCGAACAGACTCCCAGAAAAAGGTTGGCGGACTTCTGAACTCCAATCATGAACAAGTGTACTTGTTCGATACTCTGGCGGCTCACCGAAAATCCACTAAGTGCAAAATTAGTGGATAACATCTGGCTCCAACCGCGGGACGTGTGCTCGATCTAGTCTCTTAAGCAAGGAGAGCATATGAGAACACCAGAATCTCCGGTTTCTATATCCTGTAAAAACATCTCAACTTGACAAGAAAACCTCAGTAGCACAAGTTTTATGAAAAAGAGCCATTGATCCAAAAGTTGCTTTATTCAAAGGAATGACAAAACTTAACTGGAAATTTATTTATTCCTAAGTATAGAAAGAAAATGCTAAAGGTAAATGCTCACTTTAAGGAGCCTATTTTTAGTTAGCCACCTAAGCATTTTATTAATGTAAAAATGTTTTTCCTTGTCTTTGGTTACCAACCAAAACAAGAATATTTTATTCAGAAAATGCAAACCTGCATGATGATCCAGAATGAGCGGGCTGGATGGGAAATCATAGGCATGAATAACGTCGTCAAACTTCTTCCCAAATTGGTAGGTGCTCGCGCAGGATACTATCCATGACTGGATAGGACTGATATGCAAATCGGCATGATGAGGCAGGTCGACTACACCATCATACTGATCATCAGGGCTTACCGAATGATAACTCATTGTATCAGCCCTCAGCTGCTCCAAATCATAAGGAACATCTATATGTGAAGGTGATGGTTGAGAAAAAACTTCCTCTAGTTGCACCCCATCTGATTCTTCATTGCACTGTTTCTTCAAGTCCTCATTATAGATACTCAAATACAACTCTGACTGATCATATGAAAACTCTGACTGTTCTTCTTTACAACTTTCATAAGTCTCAGAATAAACACCCCCCTCGCTGGACACATCATAGATGGGATTCTCAAAAATATTTTCAAAAGTATCATAGGTTGGATTTTCAATAAAAGTCCAATAGTCATCATCGCCATCTATATCAGATATGAGAGATGCCTCATCACTGGTATCAAGTCCCTGGCTACACTCCTCATTCTGCTCAAAACAATCTTCTTCAAAAAGCTGGGTTTCAAAGATATCATAGGGGACCCAACTTTCCAAATATTTGTCATCAGGTGGAGAGCATGGAGGATTCTCATCACACAAAACTTCTAAGATTGGATTTTCAATTAAAGTCTCGTAGTCATCATCCATGTCAGGTGTAAGGGACTCTTCATCACTTGTATTATGCTCTTGATTGTACTCTCTCGCTTGGCTCCAGGTTCCTGTGGTGACAGGATGGAGTTGCCCAACTGTGTTAATGTAATCAGGCTCTCTTGAATATTGTTTTGCCTCTCTCCAACTTTCTCTGAAAATATTATGCATGTCACCTACATGGTTTATATACTCAGGCTCGCTTGATGATGCTTTAGGACCACAACCCTCTGGAAAACCATGCTCCTGAACATAGCATGCATAATGGCAAGAAGATTCCTCATGAAAGTCAGCCTCTAATTGATGAGGAGGCCTTTGTTCATGGTTAGGTGCTTTTATTTGCCAATTAGTTTTTGGAAGGAATGTTCTTGGGGCAGGCCGTGACTGCGCTCTTTCCATACTGATAACCTTGTCCAGCATTTCTTTCATTTGGGCTAGATGCTTGTTTTCCATTCTTTCAAATCTTTCCTTCATTTCCATTATTTGTTTTATATAGTAATCCTCTTCTTTATGCTCATTTGACTTTAAAGGAGTCGAGGACCTTGAATAACCAGGAAGGTTTGATTCACCTGAAGACTGCATATTTCTGTCTATTTTGACTGCCATTTCTTGTGCATTTAGAAGAGTAGTGGGTTCTTTATCCTTGATCTGATATTACATCTTTCCACTAAGTGCTTCAATGTAATAAAGCAAGATAGATGGTGCAGGTGGTTTGTAAGTGGCAGGAATGGCATTTGATAGTTCTGTGAATCTCTGGTTAAACTCATCCATAGTCTGTTTTCCTTCTTCTTTATGTTTGTCAAAGAAGCGATCTAATGCCTAGGTTCCTTCTTTTCACCAAACTTGTTAGTGAAAGCAGTATTGAAAGCCGCGAGTGTAGCAAATGAATTGTCTGGTAAATTGGTGTACCAATCACCAACCCTTCCATCCAAGGAAAGAGCGAAAAGTTTCATGTAAACATCATCATGTTGATGTGCAGGATCACTGATAAAGGCATTAGCACATTTGGAGAAACTTCTGAGATGCATGGTGGAAGTGGTGGCATTAGTGCCAGTGAACATAGGGAGCTTCTCTACAGCTTTGTCTGGAAGATGATGGGGTTGACCTGCTATCTGAGAGAAGTCGAGTTGAGTAAAGTACTCACCCATTATGTCAGAAAAACAGTTTTGATTATTATTTTCTTGAAACAAACTACGGATGTCTAAAACACACTCAGATCCAAGATTCTCAAGGATCCTACAAGAAGCTAGCTTATTCAATCTCCTCATATAAACCTGTTCGGGCTCGGGGATGAAATTGAGTAATCCTTCAGAGTTTCTTTTAGTTGAATACCTTGGTAAGTTATTTGACAGTGGAGTCGCTAGATGGATTGAAGTCTAATTTCAGAGAGTTGACTTGACTAAAAATCTATCAAAAAGATAAACACCTAAGAAAAAACTAATGTTAAAGTCGTCCAGGAACAAAAAGATTTGTCCCTGACAATGACGCCAAAAATGTTGCCCGCCGAATGTGCACACCGTCAGCCGAGAATCTTTCGAACGACTGTCTCCCGACAGAAGGGAGAGGTGTGGCCTTGGGGGCAAGCAAAGAGCCAGGTGCTGTCACCTGATCCTAGCTCCTCTGTTTAGGCTAACTCCTAACGAAGCCAAGGGGGGTAGTCCCTACGAAAAGTAACTAAGGTTATTTGTGTTTTAACCATTTTTAGTGTATGATGCAGATGGGTGTTGTTTAGGAGTTTTTAGGTGAAGAAACTTACAATAAAATACCCAGTAAACACTTGCAAATAGAATTAAAGATAACCAATCACATAATAATTGCAGATTAAAAGCAAAGCATTCGTGATACGAAAATATGATAACTAGCAATGCTTTAGACAAATAATAAGCAAATTAAACTGAAGACCAGTGCCAAATAGGGTGCAAGAGATTGATTTGCGAGTGCTTCTTGGTAAGTTTTAATGTAAGTTTTTAAAGGTGAGTTGATTATTACAGGGAAAGGGGATCTCCAAGATATACCTTGCGGTGCTAGAGATATGTCCGGAATTTAGGCTTTGGTGGCTCTGTACAAGGACATGTTGGCTGCCAATGTCCCAAGGGCGTGTTCAACACTACACCAACCAAGGATATAGCCTAACGGTGCTCCCAAGATCTAAGTATAGTGGTTCCAACGTCCCCAGGTGGAATTTGCCCACACAAAATCTAATTGAAGCGCCGTATTTTCACTTATCTTTGTTGGGTTTACTTTTATTAGGGTGACTTGGATTAAAATATGTGAATTGGAAAAGTCTACGGCTGCTTCTGGGTATCCCAACTGGGTAGAGCATACACAGTGTAACACAAATGTTTATTCCGATTTTAATTAGATGTGAAGAAGAACCATTGTAACAGCTCATCCGACAAGGAGCACTTTTGATCCGCCTTAAGGAGAGATTCAAGAGATTTATATGAAAGTTAAAACAGTACAGTTAAGCTAAAACAAGAATGAAAAGACTCTCCGACAGAGAGCGATCTTGACTTGCTTTTCAGCGAAGTTCAAGAGTCTTTGGGTTCATTTTATTAAACAAGTTAGGAAACGAGAGAAATAAAATACTACTAATGCAAGAAATATGTTGGCCAAACTTATGCGTCACTTTTCTGATCAACGTCCACTAATCGGCAAACCCTTTGGGTGGAGGTGAGAGCATAGTTCGTGGCGACGAAGAATGGTTTTATCTCTAAGTTATTTTTGCAAAAAGTAAAACACTGAATTAAACAAAAAATGTGAAATAAGTATACACGTTGCACTAAAAAGTGAGTGTGTGAAGTGGTGGGGTTAGAAAAAACAATCTCACGAAAAATGACACAAGACGCAAATCCCCCCAAGGGGAATGGGATGTGGGTGTTGGTTACCCCACTCCTTTCGTTTAAATTCTTTTACAATTTCAATGACGAAGATGGAGTGTTTCTTAGTCCAATAAACTTGGATCTAAGAGCTTATAATAGTGGATTAAGAAACTATATTAAAGTGGGTGTCCACCGGCTTGTTCTGAGGCCTCCTTGATGGTTTTGGTCACTCCAAAAATCCAATTTTGCACGCAGACCTGCTAAAAACCTGCGAACAATAAACGTTAGAAAATGATGGGAAAGACAATGAAAAATAAAAAAAATTGAAAAATTTTTATACTTAGAAAAATTTTCAGAATTTTGAAGTAAAAGCACGATATTTCCAAGCCTAGATCTAATTAAATGATGTAATTCTTTGAAGACTAATCAGATCTAAATACTTAAAGAAATATAGATTCCAAAAATAAGCATGCAAGAATAAATCTATCTCTTAAGCATCATTAACAAGTAACCGGAAGAAGGAGAAATTTTGAGTTTGAAAGAGGAAGAAGAGAAAGCTTTGCTCAAGCTTGAACCCTTCTGAGATTCGAAGGCATGGCATTCATGGGCACAAGAACATGTAGACTCCTCAAGGTTTGAAGAAGAGGGCGATGCAATGAGCTCTTCCCCTTACTCCAACGTTGTAACCTGCAAAAAACCTGTTCACACTTGCACAAAAAGGATCAAATCTAGTATATTTAACAAATGGAAACCAAAAGGAGCATGGATATAGCTTAATAAAAAATTTCACTTTCGAATCTCAATAAGCCAAAATATCAGTAAATAAATTAAAGCGTCAAATATTTACCCCACGTGTTTAATAAAACCCTCCTAGCTAGGTCGATTACCAATTTACTGCAAGCATAAACAAACTAGAACAATATTACCTCAATGAGCATACACCATTCACTATGAACATCAACACCAATGGACCTCCAAAGTCTCAATATTGTTCAGATAAACAACAATAGTACATGAGTAGAGGTTCCTTTCTTCTGTCTCGAATGAGGAGGAAGGCCTCCTATTTATACAAAAACCAAACCCCAGGGGGAAATCAATGAACTAAAGATCAAGCTCAGTGATAAGCCAAGTTGAAGTGAACTTGAACTGAGCTAAACTAGTGTTGAAGGGGTGATTGGTGGGATTGATTTGAGTTGACTGGATTCAATACAAGGAGGAGGTACCACATATCCATGTGTACCCACCAAGCTCCCTACCAACCCAATTGCTTGCTCCACATGCTGGCATCAATCCCTCAATATTTGCGATCTCCTCATCTACCCACTCCAATGGATAGACAAATAATACACCACACCCAAAGTTAGAGTGAGTCATGAAGAGGGGTCCACTTCATTACACACTAGCGCAACCCCATCTAATGGTTTAGCGTGAGCTTCATCCTCACCCTCATGTCATCACCATTTGCTAGCCATAACTTGGACCAAGGGTATACCATTAAAATATGATTTCATAACGTGGAGGGGGTCCACCCCATCCTACTCACCTTATTTTCCAATAGCGCGAGTGTTCATCTAGCTAATATGAGTTTTGACATCACCCACTACATCATAATTCGTAACCATAACTTTGACGTCACCCTCTCCTTTTCCTTATTCGCATGCATGGAATTATATACCATGGTTTAATACTTGCCATTACACTTGAAGAGGGTCGTAAAACAATGGGGGACCCATGCCAAGTCATCCCCACCATTAAAAAATTAACTTTGACTTTGAATTTGACTTTTTTAATATTTGGACTTTAGTGCACTTTCTCCAAATTTAGCATTTAAATGCTATTTTGATGCTCTGTTAGCCAAATGATGCTTTCCGACATGCTTTTGTTGGCCGAAACATAGTGAAAGTCGCCCCTGGGGTAAAGATGCTGCTCCGTGCTTGAAAATGAGCCCAACCACGCCAAAAACGGGCTTCGGATCTTACTTTTTTACATTTTGAATTTTTCCATTTAAACCATTAATAATAGCTTAAAAAACGGAAAAAAAATATTTTTTCTCGAAATCAAACGAAACTCTAGGGGGACCTAGTACATGTTCATACGACTCAATTCGAATGCCTAGCATGTTGAAAAACACTGACACGAACGCTCTAATAACCTCCTAAGGTTGAAACACCAAGACAACTACCTCAACTTTGGAGGTGTGAGTCAAGAGGGTATGAACATGTGTTACAAATTTTTTTCGAATAGACTCCCAGAAAAAGGCTAGCAGACTTTTGAACTCTAATCATGAAGAAGTGTACTTGTTCTATATTCCGGCGGCTCTTCGAAAATCCTCCAAGTGCAAAATTAGTTGATAAGATTGTGCACAGGCGTCAATAGTTCCAATACCAATGAACTGGAAAATTCATCGCTGAAAACAATATTGACTGAATAAAGATAAATATATATTAATAAAATTCTCGATAATGATTTATTACAATAGAAATCCTACATATATATGTTTTACGGGTATGAATATGACTTTTCATAAAGTGATGCTTTTTCATGACTAACTACAATTTATTGTACGATTTTTAGTTTTAAACATTATTATATTTTTATTTATTATTTACTTTTCTTTATATATAGCTAATTATATATAGATAACATAAAGTGACTTTTCCACTACAATTTATTGTACAATTTTTAGTTTTAAACATTATTATATTTTTATTTATTATTTACTTTTCTTTATATATAGCTAATTATATATAGATAACATAAAGTGACTTTTACTTTAGTGTGAGAATTAACTGACTTAAGCTGCGATAAAGTGAGAATATATCAGAATTATTGATCTTATGATGTCAAGATCTAATCTCGACCATTGGATCATTTGACTTTTCATTTTCCCATCTTGAAGAGACAAAATGAGATCTAAAGAGGAATTATACACTTTTAAATTGAGAGAGTGTAAGAGCTTAAGGAGAAGAGTGTAAGAGAGACTTGCAACAAGAGAAGAGGAGCACAAAAATTTGAGGGAGAGGCACATTTCCCAAGACTATACAACAAGAGAGTAGGCACATTTCCCAATATCATAAAACATTTATTGCATAAAAAATTGCATAGATTTCAAGATGAAAGGGGATCGTACAACATGAAAATTGAGGCATCGTTATTTTGCTTGTGGGATAGTTTGTATAAACCATACAGATCTGTACGACATTTGTACAATACGGTTTTTTTGTATAGTGGCACAAAAATCGAGGAGTGCTAGCTTTCATTCAATGCGCAATGTTGTTGGAAGGAAAGCTAACCCGAGTTAGATTTCCTTCATGGTGCAATGTATTTGATGGCAATGTGGTTGTGTTGGATGGCAAACTACCATAAGAAAGCTAACACGCGTTAGCTTTAATTCGCTGGGCAATGTTGTTAGAAGGAAAGCTAACCTAAGTTAGATTTCCTTCATGGTGCAGTATATTTGATGACAATTGATTTGTGTTAGATGTAGAACTACCATATGAAAGCTAACACACGTTAGCTTTTGTTCACTGTGCAATGTTGTTAGAAGCAAAGCTAACTTGAGTTAGATTTCCTTCATGGTGTAATGTATTTGATGACAATATGGTTGTGTGAGATGGAAAACTAACATATGTTAGCTTTTCTTCACTGTGCAATGTTGTTAGAAGGAAATCTAACTCGAGTTAGATTTCTTTCATTGCGTAATGTGTTTGATGACAATGTGGTTGTGTGAGATGAAAAGATACCACATGAAAGCTAACACGCATTAGCTTTCATTCACCGTGCAATGTTGTTAGAAGGAAATCTAACCCAAGTTAAATTTCCTTCATGGTGCAATGTGTTTGATGACAATGTGATTGCGTTAGATGGAAAACTACCACATGAAAGCTAACCCGTGTTACCTTTCATTCACCGTGCAATGTTGTTAGAAGGAAAGCTAACCAGAGTTAGATTTCCTTCATGGTGCAATGCGTTTGATGACAATGTAATGCATTGTCTTGGCGCGTTAGGTTTCATTCACAGTGCAATGTTGTTAGAAGAAAAACTAACTTGAGTTAGAATTCCTTCTTGGTGCAATGTATTTGATGAAAATGTGGTTGTGTTAGATGGAAAACTACCACATGAAAGCTAACATGCATTAGCTTCCATTAATTGTGCAATGTTGTTAGAATGAAATCTAACTCGAGTTAGATTTCCTTCATGGTGCAATGTATTTGATAACAATGTCATTCTGCTAGATGGAAAACTACCACATGAAAGCTAACACACATTAGCTTTCATTTACTATGCAATATGGTTAGAAGGAAAGCTAACCCAAGTTAGATTTCCTTCATGGTGCAATGTATTTTATGAGAATGTGGTTGTGTTAATGGAAAAATACCACATGAAAACTAACATGCATTAGCTTTCATTCACCGTGCAATATTATTAGAATGAAAGCTAACCCGAGTTATATTTCTTTCATGGTGCAATGTATTTGATGACAATTTGGTTGAACTGCCATATGAAAGCTAACCCATGTTAGCTTTCATTAACTATGCAATATTGTTCGAAGGAAAGCTAACCCGAGTTAGATTTCTTTCATGGTGCAATGCATTTGATGACATTGTGGTTATGTTAAATGGAAAACTATTATATGAAAACTACTTGATGAGATAACAATTTGTTGGCTCTATTTGGCAGATCAAGGTCCTTTTAGGTGTTAAGAAAGGTCTTGTGTATTCTAGTAGTGGCATATTCAATCCCTATAAGAAGAAAGGTGTCACCCAAAGCATGATGCTGAGAGTAGAGGTAGGGAGATAGTTTGTGGAACACAGTTCTACCATACTACCTTACGATATTCAACATTAAACATTAAATTGTAGTAGTCATTTGAGATTGAGATAGACAACTAAAAGTATGCAATTGATGGTGTCCTTGCCCATCATGGACATATGGTTTCCTACCATAGCAAAACATAGTTTGTATTAAATACCCAATATTTATCAAGGAGCTCTACTCCATTGCTAAATGCTTTTGATAATCTAAGCACTCAATCTGAGCAAGTAGACAATTACACAAATCGACCACCAGCTATCTAATTTATGTAGACACAGGAAAAATTAAGGAATAACCACGACCGAAAGTGGTCCATTATTAACTGTTGCATTAACCAATTGCTAAACTTTTGTGGACATGATACTTTAGATTGAACCCAATTGTATGGCATCAATTCTCACTTTGTTGATACATATAAAGAAATGGTTATTAGAAAACATTTTCACAATTTCACCTATAGGATGGAATTCCATGCCATCTAGTCCATCTTTGTATTCTTTCAATGGAACATGAGAAGATGATTTGGGAGGGACATTCTAGTTTGATGGCAAGGAATTTTCAGACAGTTCCAGACATGTCAAAGTACTTCTATTGGCCCAAGCTCCACAGAGATTAATGCATACATCATATCATGTATCATCTATGCCATTGTCAAGCCAATGATTAAGAAGAAAATAATGTTCACTCATTGCCTGCTACTGATCAACCTTGCGAGCTAATATGCATGGACTTTATGACTAACTTATTCTCAACCAAGCATGGTCACGAGTGTGTGTTTTTCTATTATTATGAGTTATCCAACATGGTAATTTTGGCACCCCTTTAAGAAGAGCATTACAGTAGAAGGTATTGCTAAGCTCTTCATAAAGAATGTGTGGGTTGACTTTGGATTACCAAAGACCATAGTACATGATAGGCACAATAGGTGACTCTCTTTTGGCCTTGCTTTTGTTCCATGATGGACATGATTGAACAATGTATATGCCAAGGTAGTCTTCAGGATGATCGCACATATCTTGACAATGTACAACTCAAAATGTCCATTTACATAGGATGATAGGTTGATTATGTTTTAGATAGCTATAAATTATAATAGGACTGTTCAGAATTCTCTTAAGCATATTCCCTTCTAGGTGTGATTGGGTTTCTAATGATTGGCCCTAGTTGATGTAGCTTTTCCCATTACATCAACACAAGTATCTTCATATGCTCATAGAGAATCAAACAAACAAATCTGTTTTGAAACGAATCTAGCACATTTAGATATGCAGATGACATCCTATATCAAAGTTGTGCCTCTTAGTGATTGTTTGACATCTCAAGTATTTGGTAACCGTAAGATGGATTGAGTTCCTTCCAAAAAAATCTTTTAGAATCCAATTCAAATGATATCTCTGATTTGCTAGTCTCATCATTCACATATCACACTACATGACTTAATGGAATTGGTAACATAGAAGGAGCCCTCATGGAAGAGGGCAACAATGTGTCTCGACTCTTTTAAGTAATTCATTGGCACTCGGCAAGGCTTTGCTAATGTTGGTAGGAGGTTCTCCAACTCCAACCCATTAAAGGTGTTTGCTTTCAAATACGAGTGATTCTACTAAGCTTCCCAGCTAGATTTTAGAGAGAGGAAGGAGGTATTTTGTTGAGGAGAATTCACTTGTCCTTGATGTGGTTGTATCCCTAGATGGGATTGAGAATTACAACAAGATCTGTCACCACAAGATTTTCCTACACAAATTTTGGTGTTATGTTTCAACACATGTTCATGGATATTGTACAAGGTAGACTCAACATTAGAGAGTTCACTTTGGACATATGGGTACATTGTTGAATTTGGTGAAGTCTCTGTAATTGCTTGTCTCAATCAAGCCAATGAAATGCATGAATTCCAACCTAAGGTGCATGAAACAGGGAAATGTTGGAAACACGACCCCACCAAATTTTGGAAAAGGGGAAACACGATGTATATATATTATGAGGCAAGGACATTTATCATAAAACATAGACCTGAAATTATGAATGACATTTAGTTGCAACTACAAGTGATAAAATCATAAATGATAAATGATACATATAAAATTTAAATCATACATATAACATCACATTTTATTCATGAACTCAAGCATATATCATTTCATTCATGCATGTAGTAATGTCCAAAGATTGCCTTGATAAACGAGGATATAGAGTATATATCCAAAATTAGCCTTAATAAGCGTTGTTGGTGCTCGCTGCCTCCACAACCCAAAACATTGCCCCTCCAAATAGATCTCAACCTCTTGTGGCCGTCGGTGCTCAAGTCGGAAATCGCACGAGTGAAGAGGAGAGTGAAGTGTAAGTTTATTTATAACATAGCAAACACATATTAGAATGTGGGCATAAAACCTAACTCCGTGGGCGTAAACCTAACTATGTGGGTGTAAAGCTAACTCCCATGACCGTAAAACTTAACTCCGCGGGCTATTTTAAACTGAAATGCGAAGGGAAATGCCTGAAAAGGATGTGAAACACGTTTCAGTCTGCACAAACACGTTTCAAAATCGGGAAACACGTTTCGTACGGACTGAAACGCGTTTCACGTCTGTACCATACGCGTTTCAGCGTTTCCTCTCGTTTCGGTGGGTAAACCGATTAAAAAATGACGTTTCCTGCAACTTAGATTCCAACAATACCCACCTATAGGCTAATCATAAACTTCAAATACAGTTTAGAGATTGTTGCCGCCTAATTCACACTTTAAGGAACAGGAAAGTCACAACCTGCTATGTGTGTCCTTGGGGGCAAGCGAGAGCTGGGGACCACAGTCACCACAGTCCACAACTCCTCTGTTTAGGCAAGATCCCAACAGAGCCAAGGGGGGAAGTCCCTACGGAAGACTAAGTTCCAGATTTATTAATTAAGTACAAATTAAAGGGATCTTTTTAAGGTCGTGAGGCTAAGACTTTATACTATCTAAGGAATGACAAGCATCATGCAAATGCAAAGATTTCCTTTTAATGACAAGCAGACCTTGAGATAAATGAAGACTAGTGCCTATTAACAAATGGAGTCTAAGGATAAATTACAACTTTACAAATGAAATTGAAATCTAAGTTAATTAACCCATAGTTTAGGTGTTATCTTAATCAAAACAGGTTACAATATGGACAAATGAATACTATGAACAATATAAACAATAATGAATGAACAGTTAAGCAGTATTAACAATATCCACAGTTGTATGAGATGTTATGAACAGATTGAATAAATGGAACAATTATTAAGCTTTTACCCAAAAATGTTGAAACGAAATGAACCAATTGTGTTACACAAGATCTACAGATTACTAAACAATGTGATTACTTAATCAAATGAATTAAAGATGCCACCACAAGATTTTGAGAAAAACTTGCAGTGAAATAAAATGTGAAAGTGCTTGCAGTAAAAACCTTGAACAGCAAGGCAAAGATGGATAGTAGTGACCTGTGTTTGTAGGACGTTTTGCAATGTCTCTTGGTTCGTTTTAGGTAGATTTTATTAAGGTTTTTCTTCTTGAAGTTTAGTTTTCGAACCGGTGGTGTGACTACCCCAAACTAGTACTTCTCAAGTCAAAGAAGGAATGCTGGTGCGCTCAACAAAGTGGGAGCAAAGCCCACCCGTAGCTCCCAGGTCAAACCCCAATGCCCCGGTGCTCAACAAGGA
>LPNX010666324.1:495910-535100 GCA_001517045.1 Pseudotsuga menziesii
TGTTGTTCTTGACCTTGGTCATTTTTTTGTAATAAAACACCAGCAATGGTGTCTTCAGATGCAAAGGAGAAAAGATAGAATTCTTTAGTGTAATCTGGACTGATTAATACGGGAGGTTGGCCACATGCATCTTTTATTTGTTGGAAAGCTCTTTTTCCTGTCTCATCCCATTGAAACTTGACATCATTTCTAAGCAACTTATTCAAAGGCTTAGTTAGTTCTGCTAGATTAGGAATAAATCTCCTAAGGAAATTAATTGTACCAAAGAAGGATTGGAGGCCTTTCTTTGTATTAGGCAAGGGGAGTTTAGCAATGGCCGCAACTCTTTCTGGATCTATTTTGACACCTTGCTTGCAAATTATGTGACCCAGTAATTTTCCCTCAGTAACCCCAAAAAATGACTTGGCTGGATTTAAAGAGATCCCAAATTCTCTGCATCTTTCAAAAACCTGTTTTAAATGCCCTATGTGACTTTTCCCATCCTTAGAAAAAACCATTAGATCATCCTGATAAATTTCAATAATTTTCCCAATTAAACCTCTGAAAGCATAGTCCATTGCTCTTTGAAAAGTAGCTCCAGCATTATATAAACCGAAAGGCATTCTTATATATTCAAAGGTTCCCCAAGGAGTTGTAAAAGTTGTTTTGTGCCTATCTTCTTCTCTAACACTGACTTGGTTATAACCAGAAAAACCATCAAGCATTGAAATCATACCAGATCCTGTTACTCTTTGCAATAAAGTTTCCATTTTAGGGAGGGGATAATTATCTTTCTTGCACATAACATTTAAATTTCTGAAGTCCACACACAACCTGATTTGACCATTCTTCTTTCTAACCACCACCAAATTGGAGCACCAAGCAGAATGTCTAGTGTGGGCTATTATTCCAGCTTTCAACATCTTTTGAAGTTCTTGTTGTACTAAGGGGGCCAATTTAGGATTTATTTGCCTAAGTTTCTGTCTAAATGGTTTGGCTTCTTCTTTAAGTGGAATAGTGTGCTGAATCACATCTTTCCTATAGACTTTAAGCTCGTCATATGTGAAGGCCAAAACATCCCTATATTCCCTTAGTAAATTAATAATCTGTTCTCTTTCATCTTTGGGTGTTGATTTCCCAATTTTAACCATCCTAGGTTCTTCCTTTGTGCCTATGTTCACCTCTATGTAATCACTTGGCTTTGCACCTGATTCTTCTTTAGGTTTATGGCCATCTTCTCTATCAAATGCCCTTTCTAAAAACACAACTTTCCTAGGGGCTGGATTAAGCTTTTGACTTTCTTCTGCGTAATAACAACCTTCTTCCTCTTCACTAATGTGAAAGTCAGCAAATTCTCCTATATTACTCAAAAACTTAATCACTTGTTTATCATCATCAAAGACCTGCCAATTATCTACATTATCTGGAATTGAAGGCCTGAAGATAACTTCCATTTTAACTTCTTCATCTACTAACTCTGGTGGTCTCTGAAGGGTGGAAGCGGCAACTGCCAGTCTATCTGCCTTAGCATTAAATTCTCTAGGAATTGCAATAAATTCTATGTGATCAAAGCACGGAACCAGATCCAAAATTGCGTCCCTATACCTTCTTAACCTTTCTGATTTGCAAGCAAACTGTTTATTAACCTGTGAAATGATCAAATCTGAATCACCTTTGACCTCTAACTTCTTGATACCCTTATCTTTACACACCTCTAAACCAAGGAGCAAGGCCTCATACTCAGCCACATTGTTGGTGGCATTAAATTCTAGTCTATAGGAAAAATTGAATTCCTTATGAGAAGGGGATTCAATAACTATGCATGCACCTTTACCAGCTCTGGAGAAGGCCCCATCAAAGTGCATATGCCAAATTTGATTAACTCTTTCATCTTCATTTGATTCTTCAATAGGTCCCAAAGAGTTAGCCAAAATTGCATAATTTCCCAAGTCATAAGTTTTATACTTTATTCATTGCTTGGATTTCTTGGGTCTTCTACATGGTGTCTCATCTCCAACTCTCGATTTAATCTAACAAAATTCCCTTCAGGAGTTGGAATGGTGGCATAAGTCAAGTCCATTTGAATATTTCCTCCTAAGTCTGCTCCAGTTTTTCTTGAGAGTAACATACCCCAAGCATCTGGGACATCTATCACTACTATGCCCATTTCTATTTGAATGTCTGGAAAAGCTGCTAAGTGTACTTGTAAGCCTTTAATTAAACCACACACTTCAATCATCTTACTATCCATTGCACAAATGTTGTGATAAGGCCTTGAGATCCTTAGATTTAATTGTTCCATAACTTTTTTAGTCATCACATTTGAGCTAGCCCCTGAATCTAACACGCAGTTGTGTAGAATATGATTATTTACTAACAACGAGAGGAAGAAAGGTTGGTTCTTTTCATTTCCTTTGTCCATACTCTGAAGAATGACAGGTGCGTCATGGTAAGCTATGGCTTTGTCAACATTATTCTGATAAGGTTCTTTTATAGCTTTGAGTAATTTTCCCTTTTGAGAAGGGATCTTCATGATTTCTGCTACAGAGACCAACATCTTAGCATTATTTAACCAACCTCCTAGATCAATGTTTAATTGTGTATTAGGAGCAATTGAAATAGGAGGGGGAGGAGGTAACTTAGGAACATTGGTTGGAGTTCTTTCTTGACTTTGATTCTTCTTACCATTTCTTTGGTAAGTTATTCCTCTATACCTAGAGAAATCTGACACTTGCTGCTCACTAGGCTTAGGGCCAAAAGCTGCTTCTGCTACTTCATTTATTGATTCAACACTTTGACTATTCTCAACTAGATCCATCCATTCATGCATGCCAATATCATACTTTTGCCCACACATGTTTACTTGTTCATTCTCTGTTTTTTCATTCATTTTATCATTTATGATTTGCAAAAAGACTTGACAAGTGTTTTCTTCATGAAAATCCCCACAAGGCCTACAATATGGAATAGCTTGATGGTCAACCACATTGGTAGACTCTAGAGGATTAGGGGGCCTTTGATCTTGAGGTGGGGGTCGTCTTTGGTTTTGCCACCTATCATTTGGCTTGTTGGATAGAAATTATTTCCTCTGTTTCTTTCCAAAGAGACTACCTTGTTTTGTAATGCTGTCTGGTTTGCCTGCATGGCAGCTAGCTGATTAGCATGATTCAATTCCATTTGTTTAATCAATTGGGTGAGCTTATCTATGTAGTCACCTTGAGGTTCCTGGTTTTCAAACTTAACTTTTTTTACTTCATTAGCCTTTGAAGAACCACCCCTTGAAAATCCAGGAATGTTAGATTTACCAGCAGCGTGCATATTTTTATCTATCTTGATAGCTTTTTCTTGTGCATCCTTAAGATTTGCAGGTTCCTTATCCCTTATCTGATATTTCATTTCTCCTTCAAATGCTTGGATGTAATAAATCAAGAGAGATGCTTCTTGGGGCTTGATGTCTGCAGGTAGGCTTTTTACTAAGTCATTAAACCTTTTATTAAATTCTTCCATGGTCTCATTCTCTTGCTTGTGACTAGTATGCAAGGCTGCCAACAAGAAATGGTTATCCCTTCTATCACCCCATCTATCATTGAAGGCTTCAATAATTTCTTTGAGAGTTTTGAAATTATTGTCATTCTGATCTTGAAACCATTCCATGGCATCATCTTCTAAAGACAAAATAAACAACCTCATCCATGCACTGGTTGAACTTGGTGATGTGAGACTTGGCACTGATGTCATTATTACCTTGAAAGGAAGGTAAATTTTCTATAGCTTTATCTGGCAAATCATGAGGATAACCAATGATGTTAGAGAAATCACATGGCTTGCATAGATCATCCATTGGTGAGGGCTGGTTGTTTTGGGCAAACAACAAATGGATATCAGAGATAGCCTCTTCTCCAAGATTTGCAAGGAGTCTACCTCCTCCTATATACCCTTTCAGGCTTGGTGAGGGAGTTGAGTAGACCACCTGAATGGCTCCGGGTAGAATACCTCACTATATTTTGAAGTGGAGTCGCCACTTGGAGAAAAAGATAGCTCTAATATGGGTAAATAAGTTATTAAAATTAATTAAAGAATTTTATTAACAGTTTAACGAATTGAAGAATTAAAAACAAGAAATCAATTAATTAAGTCGGACCAAGGACAAATGACTTGTCCCCGGCAACGGCGCCAAAGATGTTGCCGCCTAATTCACACTTTAAGGAACAGGAAAGTCACAACCTGCTATGTGTGTCCTTGGGGGCAAGCGAGAGCTGGGGAACACTGTCACCACAGTCCACAACTCCTCCGTTTAGGCAAGATCCCAACAGAGCCAAGGGGGGAAGTCCCTACGGAAGACTAAGTTCCAGATTTATTAATTAATTACAAATTAAAGGGATCTTTTTAAGGTTGTGAGGCTAAGACTTTATACTATCCAAGGAATGACAAGCATCATACAAATGCAAAGATTTCCTTTTAATGACAAGCAGACCTTGAGATAAATGAAGACTAGTGCCTATTAACAAATGGAGTCTAAGGATAAATTACAACTTTGCAAATGAAATTGAAATCTAAGTTAATTAACCCACAGTTTAGGTGTTATCTTAATCAAAATAGGTTACAATATGGACAAATGAATACTATGAACAATATAAACAATAATGAATGAACAGTTAAGCAGTATTAACAATATCCACAGTTGTATGAGATGTTATGAACAGATTGAATAAATGGAACAATTATTAAGATTTTACCCAAAAATGTTGAAACGAAATGAACCAATTGTGTTACACAAGATCTACAGATTACTAAACAATGTGATTACTTAATCAAATGAATTAAAGATGCCACCACAAGATTTTGAGAAAAACTTGCAGTGAAATAAAATGTGAAAGTGCTTGCAGTAAAAACCTTGAACATCAAGGCAAAGATGGATAGCAGTGACCTGTGTTTGTAGGACGTTTTGCAATGTCTCTTGGTTCGTTTTAGGTAGATTTTATTAAGGTTTTTCTTCTTGAAGTTTAGTTTTCGAACCGGTGGTGTGACTACCCCAATCTAGTACTTCTCAAGTCAAAGAAGGAATGCTGGTGCGCTCAACAAAGTGGGAGCAAAGCCCACCCGTAGCTCCTAGGTCAAACCCCAATGCCTCGGTGCTCAACAAGGAGGACGTAGAACGCCTAGAGACCCACCACAGTCTTCTACCCCAAGTCGCTTCCGAGTCACTGTTTTTAATTAACCGGACAAATAGCAAGATGGATGCCTATTAAACTAAAACTCCTCTATCCCCTGTCGTATCTCGCGAGTACCCCGAAGGGTGATAACCGAGTAGAGGAACAGGGGCTAGTGAAATTATTGTTGGTTAATTTTAGGGGTAAATTTTAATCTTGGTGATTAGCATGCAAGGTCAATTTTATACTATCAACAAGATCAACCAAGCGGTATCCCTTATGGGAGATGCTGGTACTTGATCTTGAATTGAAAAATAAAGTGTGAGAGTTTGTAGCAGCAAAATAAATGTTGTTCTAATTAAGCTAAGCCCCCACTTATCCTGCTTTTCATACCCAACTTGAAGTCCCTAAAGGGAGATGACAAGTGGGCAGAGGATGCACCGGATCGGTGGGTTGTATGGTTACTCCTTTTGACAGAAAATAAAATTAAAACTACTTTGAAAGGAAAAAGCAACTAGCTAAACAATGCCTAACCGCACAACAATCTCTGTCACAGAGATGGTGGTCTGTAACAGAGATAGGTGGGTAAACAGAAGTAAAAAAAAGATTAACCTAACCTCACTTCAATCTCTGTGACAGAGATGGTGGTCTGTGACAGAGATAGGTGGGTAAACAGAAAGGAAACTTGCATAAAATATAAATCTAAGCAACTAGTTATCTACTTCCTACTCTACTTCTTAATCTATTTACATATAGATTACAAATGCTTTACAAACTTTTGTAGAATACCCCCAATAGAACTTCTCGTTGGGGTTTACAAATATCAGAAAATAAGAGAGAAAGGTGAGGGTTTGAACCCCTTTTGGAACCGATTGAAGGTTGAGGTATTTCTGGGCCAATTCGGGCAGCACCTCCCTTTCACCTATGTAAAACCTGTCACAAACCAGCAAGCTTTACTTGCTGGAAATCACAGAAAACTCAAAGAAATTGTCAGAAAAAAATTAGTCCAAAAAAATCACTAATTTATGGCAAAAATCTGATTGAAAAAAAATAACAGAAATATGATGTTTAGAGGGCTGAAATGCTACTAAAATATCAAATCTGAAATGTTTGAGTAAGATACTAAAGATTTAGGCCCTAGAAAATGGGTTTTTACCACTATACAATGGTAGAAACCCTAGATCTAGAACCCCCAAAGAAAAATCTGAAAAAACAAGAAACCCTTAGAGGAGCCCTTCTTAGCTTTGGATCCCTGCAAAACAAATCTATTAGAGCTGCAAAAAGTAAGCAAAGAGATGAGCACAAAGAATAAAGCCTACAAAATACTTTGTAGAATCTTACCAATCTACTCACAAATAAAGATAGAAATACTTCTACCTACAAGTCTCTCCACAAAATACTTCGTGGAGAGCTTCTAAGCTAAACAAATGCAGCAATAATTGACAAATCCACAAGGTTACCTCACTAATCCAAGCATGAAATGAGAGATCCACACCAACTGTTTGCCTCCAAAGCTTTCTTCTATTATAACCCAACTAGGGCAAGATTCAATACAACAATGGCAAGAGGCTTGGGCCAAATGCTTGAGAAAATATGAGAGGAGAAGAGGGAAGAATTTCAGCAGCATAACAATAGCATGAGAGTAGTTGTCAAATGAGGGAGTGAGACCCTCATTATATGGTTGAGGAGCAACCCCAACCCCTTGAAGATCAATGGCCAAGATTAGATCTAGATCTAGATTAGATCTCCACCACTAGATCTAGGTATTTGACTTTGCATCCTCCTCAATCATTCTACACCCTTAGATCTAGGGTTTTGACCAAGCATTCCCCTTAGATTGCTTTTAGGGTTTATAGTGTGGGCCCAACCTAGGCACCTCCCTCCAAACTAGCTCTCCCTCTAAATGTGGCGCCTCCCTTATTTCATGTGACGCCCTCCTAAATGGGTAGCGCCTCCTCTATATGTGGTAGCGCCCTCCTCCACAAGCTAGCGCCTTCTCCAAGTATAGCACCCTCTTCATATTGACGCCCCCTTTGGAGGAGTCTTCCACACTAGCGCCTCCCTTATTATGGTAGCGCCTCCCATACTTGGTGAGGGTTTTAACCACTCTAAACATTTACTTGGACCACCTCTTAACTAGGCTTTAGACTTTAGCCCTTTGCTCCAAGATAAATATCTAACCTTTAGACTTACGCTAAATAATTATTTCACCTTAGATTTAATTTTTCAATTTAATTTTTAAATTTTTCCAATTTTGACTTAGGAAAAATTAAAAATAAGCTTGGAAAAATCATATCTTGGCCATGGGGGGGTGGAAAAATTTGAAATAAATTTTCCTAGGCTTAGCAACCCCCAAACAAAATTACCATGGCATTATTTGATTTTTTTCTTCAAAATCAAATAATATGATTTTTTGACTTAGGGAAAATAATTAATTCCCTAGGAAAAATAGACCTTGCTTAGCCAAAAATGGTCTATCTCCTCAACCCCTTATCAGAATGACATGGGACTCGAAGCAGTGGCTTAGCGGGTTTCATAGCAATTTACCTTGCATTCATAGCCCCTATTACAAAATGCTAGTGCTTGAGCAATTACATTATTACATCAAAACTTAGTTAATTAATCACCAAGGGGTGAAATTAATTAACTAGAAAAATAAAAATACAACAACATAACGAAACTCCGCAAGACTCTATACAAATGTCTAGCATGGTCACGAATAACATTTTGAACCCTTAGCCACCCCATGGAGTTGATTGTTAGAACGCCCGTCACCACTTTGGAGGATTTTGAGTGAAAAACCTAACCAATTAAAATCGTTTAAAGAACAAGATTAATTGGAAGGGGAAAAAACACTCAATGAGGGGACTTCCCTAACAACCAGTTCCATGGTGTGGCGTCCATATCATATGACCCACACTAGCACATAGAATTACATTAATTTTCCCATGCAGGGGAGCGGACATTTTGTTTTACAAAGCGGCAATTGCCCTGCAGAAGTGAAAAATCCTTAGATTTTTCCAAGGTATAATTTGTACAATTATGTACATCTTCATGTACATGAAGTTGCCACCTAGTCAAAATAGGCGGGCAACAGAGATCTATTGTATTCAACAGTGAGGTGAAATCTTCAACAGTTTGATTGTGTTAGAGGATTGACTACATTCACACGATGTCAAAATTTCCTCTCTATATTTACCCTGTTATGTTCATATAAACTGAGATCACTATAATAGGAACAATATTCTGAGCTAGCAATTGTTAAAAAAATTTATTAGAGGCGCTAGAATTGACCGTTAACCTCCAACGCTATAACAGATCAGATCTTGCTGAACCTTTGCTAAGCAATGCAATATCATATTTACTACTGTAACCAAGATTTGTTCTATCAACAATAAATCTGTCGATTCTCACACTACCATATAGATCACAAGAACTATGAAAATCAGTGCATATTGTTGACTGGTAAGGAGTGCTTCTCACCCATCGCTAGACAAACAGAGATCTTGTTTGACTGGCAAAACACACCTCTTTTCATACCTTGCTAACAGAAATAGAGACCTAATTTGTAAAATAATCCTCCTATAAAGTATTACAGAGCTACCAACAATCAAAACAGTCACAAGAACTCTGTAAACTATATATTACATAATACTAGAAATTAACACAATCATTAAGAACCATTTCACAATGCAAAACCCCGGGAATAAGAAGATTCACATATATAGTGAACTTCTGAGCAATTCTCTGATTCATTCATCTGTCATGGCAAATCCTTCAAATCCCACATAGCACATGATTCAGATCTTGTTTTTATACAACTATCCTACTGAGATCAATTCCACTAAGATTGGATCGAATCAAGTTATTCTAAGTACAGATCTATTGGATCCTATATTTCATCAACTACTAATTACTCAACCTATTACATGGAAAAATGAGAAAAAAAAACTCTTGTTCAAACTAATATAATTTTGAAAGAATCAAATTTGGAGGAAATCATTTCCCTCGAGCAAATTCTTGCTTATGAAATTCAATTCATATGATTGATTGATAGGATGCTCCTGCATCAGATTTACTCAGAGGCTGGATTTCATCTGTATCCCTGTACTTGCTTATAGTGCGTGTGTTTATTATTGCTACTATCTGTCTTGTGTGATGCCCATTAACATTCAAAATGTGTAACCACAGGTTCAGCCGCACCATCCAATACATTTTGACAAATCCTAGGCACTGCATAGTTGCAATCCTGTAACTGCTGGCCAATTACGTTAGTAGAATCCTTCTCTTTTTCTTTTGCAAGGAAAACCTGACGGGGAAACCAAAGGGTTGCTTCCTCACATTAGTGTATGTCATCCTTAGTAAATCTGTCTGCATAGACTGTGCACCTAACCGAAGGGGATCCGAACTGGGCACATGCAGGAATGGAACTAGCCAAATGCCCAACAACATTGATGACAACCGGTTGAGCTGATCCCTTAGGATAATCAGTAGAATCCTTTCATCTACACAGAGTCCACATTTGAACATCTCTATGTGGTTGTTTGATCTTCCAAATTTCTGCCTTTTCTACCCACATGACTTGTCTTTGCACTTTTTTCAAGACAATTCCATGGAGATTGACATCCTGATCTGTTGCATACAAATACTATGCCATAAAATTTAAAGCCAAAGTTCATATAATCAGGATAGTTTCTGTACTGTTACGAATACTATTGAATAACATTTAGGGCCAAACATCATATAGTCGATGACCTTCGACATTTCACAGTTGTTTGTGTGGGATAGTTTCTGCACTGTATGGCTCACAAGGTGACTCTGCAGGGATTGACCTCTCAATCTGTTGTTTACAAGTATTACGTAATAGCCCATTGTTCATGATATATAACCATTTGAGCAAACATTCACACTTTTGTTGGCCACAAGCTTTTGGTAGTTTCTGTTCTAGGAAAGGGCCTATGCCATCTGTGTGTACAAGGGGAGAAGTTGCGATTGATCTCCTGGTCCGTGATTACAATTGCCATGTAATAATCAGTAGAGTATTGTTCCACATTGTTAATATAGCATTCTTCTGATAGCTGTAAGAGACCCTGAGACTAATGCTAAATATCTTGGCGTGGATGGATTGTCTTGGGAGTTCTATTTGGATTTTGACTATGACATTGGATTAATTCTTCCAGTGTCGTCAAGAAGCATTGAAAGTAGGTTACATTGGGGAGCATGTAAATGTAGGTATTATTAACTTCATTCCTATCGGGATGCAAAAGAATATTATCTGTGGCTGGTGACTTGTTACTTTGCTCACTGTGTCTTAAGAAGTGTTAGCAAAACCCTTGCTGTTGTTGTAATGATGGTTAGTCTCAACTTAACAGTCATTTGTCATTTATGAATCACCCGTGGTGATTGTAGCTCACATTGGTGGTCGGTATGTTCCCTTAATAATCCCTTTTTAATGGGGCTGTTAGAAGGTTGTCTAGTGGTTTCTAATTAGTGTAGCTAGCTAGCTAGTGGGTATGATTGCAAACATGGCTTTGTAAATATAAGAAGTATCTCTCACAAAAAAAAACTAATCACTATATAAAGTGTTGTCTTGAACCCTATTGTAATACACACCATGGATTCATGTAATGAAAGCAAAATCTTTTAGAGTTGAGTTTTTTCTCCACTATCCATCCGTTCTAAACTTATATGTATCTGATATGGTATTATTTACATGTGTGATGTGGTATCATTTATGTATTATGTATTTATTGTGATTAGGCCTTTTTGTGCCATGTTTTTCAATATGGTATCAGAACCTGTGAATCGCCCTATGATTTTGGTGTATTGTATGGTACAAGCACGTATGGAAGTGTCCGACCGTTAACCAGTTGCGACTGTGAAGTTTTTGCAAATTGGTTAAATGTATGCCCGAGTTTTCATTATACATTGGCAACTTAAGAACAAGACGAAGAATTGAAGCTAATGTGCCTATTCATGAGACTGCAGATCTGGAAATCCAACCGCATTGTCTATTCTGTTGAATTTGTCAATTGGAAATGGATCAGTGCATTCAGTACCATTTGATCCTTACAACCCTTTACATGATTTTCAGGGTCATGTTGATCTAGCTCGTGTTGTTCAGACAAGTATCTAAAGCTCGACTCCCCTCTCATAGTATTGTGAAGCAACAATGAATTTCTTTTCCTATGGACGTCACTCGAAGTGTGTTTGGTGTGCCCTAAATCTTCCTTGGTGTGTGCATTAGTTTATCTTATTTTTTCTGAAGGCTTTTTAGTGTACATTTTGCAGTTAGATCTTGCATAAGAACCAGAGCCATATTTTAGAACAACCAAACTTAGTACTCCAACAAATACCAACCAAAGCCAACCAAATAAAACTAGACAATGTTTTTTCTGGATTTGAATCCCTACGATTTGAATGAAGATACTATCTCTCTTGCTTTTTGGCCTCAACTTTCAAACAAACCTGAAATGCATGATTCTTTATGGCAGAACTAACTCTACATTTTTTGTCTAGATTATTGAGGACCCCACAACCATTCATATAGGCTGCAAGTTATAATGCACTCTCCACATATGTAGTGAGCAATCCCGTTGACCTGCTTTTGGTCATTTCTTGGACATTAATAAACCTTATTTTCCCAAAAAATAATTACTATTTCTATTTAAACAGAATGGAAATTATATTGCATCCATGCACTATGGTAGAGCTAATTAATTCCATAAGGGATGACAACATTTCAACTTGGATCTGGATACCTCCCAAAAACACCACTATGAAATACATCATAAATTTTTCCATTAAATATGTCAAAAAAGACCAAAAAATTGCTTACCCTATATCCCTTCCCAACAAAGACCAAATGTGACTGAAGTCCTATAACAGAGTAGCTCATAAATAATAATCTAGAATAAGTTAAAACCTAGAATAGAATATAGGTTCTAACCAATTTCTTTTAGTGGTCTGGAACCATACTTAAATTCCCCTTTTCTCCAAGTTTTTATCGATTGTTAGTAGAGGAGAGTTGGTGTAATGTCCCCCTCTAATTAAGCATCCAAAACACCCGCTAACCTACTTAATTCCCATAGGTTCGAGCGGGTACTACATGAGAGGGAATTGACTGAGGGCATTTGATACTTAAAGCATAACAAGACATTCATTTAGTGTCAAGTCATCAGTCGGATAAAATAAGCCTTATTTCTTTAGGCTTAAAAGTCAACAGCAAATTAGAATTGCATGCATGCAAATGCGAAGCATAAAACCTAAAAGTGACATGCGAACCCTAAAAGTGCATGAAGTTCTATTTAAGAGGGTGATTACACTAAAGAGGGTATCTATTAGTATTGTTGATTGATTTTGGAGTTTCGAGCAGCGGAACAGTGTGCAGTTGCGACAGTTGGGGTTGGAGACGATGTCTTCAGCTAGCGAGGTTTCAACAGTGAGATATCTGCCCTAGTCTCTTATTGGGATAGATCATCCAGGTTTATCCACAACATTCATCATATACTTCAATATTCGGAGATCCAGCACATTCCAAAGGGTTATTGGCAGATCAAGGTTTTGCAGCCGGAAATAGCGGGGAAACCACAGAAGGATTCGCTCGGACCACAAAACCCAGTCTTTCCTTCGCATGTCAGCTTCCTCTTTCTCAGCAGGCCTATCCTACGACATACAGTGATTATCAGCCATCAGTTTGCTCATCTGGGGCAGCTATCAGCAAATAGAGAGCTTAGGGGCGTGAGCAGCAGAACCACAGATCAATTCGCTAGGGAATTTAGAGGCTGCCAGACCTCTGCATGTGACAGTCTATCTCTCCAGCATCAGCAGACGGACAAGCCGACGAAGTTTCAGCTTGAACTGACCTCTCCTCCTACAAAAACGTCACCTTCAGTTTGGAGGGTGCTTACGGTACTACGGGGCAGTAACACGGGAGGAAAGGAGCACTACTAGCCCACCTATCTGAATCTTTATGCATGCATCTATCTCTAGAGTCATTATTAGCCGAGATATCAGTGGTAAGTGTTAATTTCTCTCTGTAAACCCTAACCCTAATTCAGCTACATTTTAGGGCATTTTTGCATGGCAAGTTTGCATTTTTGTATGAGATTGAGGGTGCGAGTCAGCACTACAGTAGAACATTAGAGAATATCAACATTTGGGATATACAGTGGTATCAGAGCATGTTCCTTGCCAGTTGTGGGCTTGAACATGAGAAGTAGATGAATACATAAGAGGACCCTTTTGTAACCTATAGGAGAAGAAGGAGTAGGTACATGGAGGAATTTGAGGATATCCAACTAGAAGATACCAAGTTAGACATGGACCCAACAGGTATACACTTTGATAAGGGAAAAGGAATGGGAGAAGATGAGGACAGAATGGAGTTTCTCAACCTAGTAAGCGCATTGCAAGACTTAGCCGAAGGGCCAAAGGACGTACTTAATGCAATCAACAGATTATCGGCGAAACCAGAACCAGGTAATAGCAGTACACCTCTCTCACCGATAGATAGAGGGTCTACAAGCAGTAGTGGGAAACATGCATACACCAATATGCATAACACACCCCACATATATAACATACCTTCTAGGAGGCCTACTATGCCTCACTTCTTGGCGGATGCAGTAGCAGGTTTAGTCATGTAGGTAGAGCCTAGTGAACCCTTTGGGGCTTATTTGTAGGAATACAGGGACTTAGGGGATGAGTTTCATGCAGCCATGTCTTTTTCGGATTTTTGCAACATGAAGAGTAGGAACAGGCCCAAGAATTTCAACAAGGGATTCAATCATAACTATGAGTTGCATAAAACCTTGGGCAGGTTGACCATCCCAAACTTTGATGGGGCTCGCAGAGGTTTAGTGAGGATATGGGTTCAGAAATTGGATACCTATTTCCAACTCAATCCCATGACAGAGACAAAGGCCATTAAATTGGCTACCCTCCACCTGGACGGAGAGGCTCATGAGTGGTGGTACCACGAATTAGTGACATTCGGTCACAACACCATCCACTCCTATAGTGAGTTCACTCAGAAAATCACGGAGCGGTTCGACAAGAAAGATCCAGAGATACATTTCAGAGAGTTGGCTCAACTCAAGCAGACAGGTAGCACCGAGGCCTTCATCTCAGAGTTCCAGAGGGTAGTTGTTATGGTGAGAGATGTGTCGGAGAGCATGTTGACTATGTTGTTTACTGAGGCCTTGATAGAGCCACTACGTGGGTGGGTGAAAGCCTACAAACCCTCCACTCTACAGGATGCCATCAACCGAGCTAGAGATCTCCAAGACTCAGTCCCAAAGAATAGGTTCCCACTCAAGACCAACTTTCCAGTTAGGGACAAGGACAAGAAACCTTTCCAGCAGTACTTACCGAAGAAAACATGGTTAGACGATGACACTAGGAAATACTTGAGACGGAAGAAGTTGTGTTTTACTTGTCAGGAACCATGGGTTCCAGGACATAGGTGCTCAGGAAAGGCCAAAGCCCACTACATAGAGGTATATTTAGATAGTGAAGGGGAGGACTACGAGCAGGAAACAACAAAAGAATTGCGGGCAGCAGAGGAGGAGTCACTCCAGGGTGATACACCAGAGGGAGTTATTGCTACGCTATCTGGAGTACCTAGATTCCATACTCTCAGGGTCAGGGGAATAGTACAGGGCCATAGAGTGGGAGTATTGATTGAAGGGGGAGCAACCCACAATTTCATTGATGCAGCTTGGGTGGCCAAGAGGGGTATTCCGACAGAGAAGTTTGAGGGATTTACTGTAGCAGTAGCCGAAAACTCTAGCATGGAGTGCAACTATTGGATTCCAAAACTGAATGTCACATTAGGAAACTACCAAATGACAGATTCATTTTATGTAGTGTATGTGGAAGATACACATGTAGTATTAGGCGTTCAATGGCTTTATTCAATAGGGAAATATACTACAGACTACCAAGCAATGGAAATGGAATTCCAGGGACCAGATGGGAAACTGGTAGTTTTGAGGGGCATGAACACTTATCTCCCAAAACTAGTCTCTTCATAGAGAATGGAGGTAGTGCTCAGGCAGGATTACATAGAATGGTCAGTAGAATGTTTAGTCACCTTTAGGAAACCTCCAAAGAACAACACCCAACACCCAGCAGATATTCAGGCCTTATTGCAGAAGCACGAAAAGGTATTTCAGGATCTTCCAGTAGGTAAATCGCTAGACAGGGGATTTGAGCATATCATTGAGCTGGAGGAGGGGATACAGGAAGTCCTCACCACTCCTTACCGGTAGCCCAAAAGATATAAGGATGAGATCGAGAAGACGATCAAGGAATTACTAGAACTAGGATATATTCGTCCTAGTTCTAGTCCCTTTGCATCATTAGTGGTCTTATTTAAGAAGAAGGATGGCACCTTGCGAATGTGCATCGACTACAGAGCACTCAACAAAAAGACCATAAAAAACAGGTATCCCATTCCCAGGATTGATGAACTCATGGACGAGCCGCGGGGTGCCAAATACTTTTCAAAGATTGATCTTCGCTCAGGGTACTACCAGATCCGAGTAAGGGATCAAGACATTTCCAAAACATCTTTCTGTTGCCACTATGGTCACTATGAGTTCTTGGTCATGCCTTTTGGGCTCACTAATGCTCCAACCACCTTCCAGTTGTGCATGAACCATACTTTCAGAGCTCAGTTACGTAAGTATTTGCTAGTATTCTTTGATGATATTTTGATTTACAGCAAAATGTGGGAGGAGCATCTGAAACATTTAGACGAAGTATTGGGCATTCTAGAAGAGCACTCGCTTTACGCAAAGATGTCTAAATGTGAATGCCCTCATGAAGGAGATGTTGTATCTAGGGCACATCATCAGTGTAGAAGGGGTACAAGTTCATATGGAGAAAATTCGGGCTATCAAGGATTGGCCCACGCCAAAGACAGTTACTGAATTGAAAGGCTTCTTAGGCCTTTGCACATATTATCGGAGGTATGTTAAGGGGTTGTCCCAATTCACTGCACCACTCACCGATCTCACAAAGAAGGGGGCATTCACATGGACATATTTGGCACAGAAAACCTTTGAGGAAATGAAAGTCATCATGAGTTCTTCCCCGATTTTGGCACCACCAGACTTCTCTCAGCCATTTGTAGTGGAATGTGATGCGCCAGGAGAAGGACTAGGGGCAGTACTGATGCAAAACCATCACCCGATTGCATTTGAGCGCAAAAAACTGAAAAACTATGAGCGCCACTACTCCATATATGAGAAGGAGATGCTAGCCATCTTACATGCTCTCACCAAATTCCGACAGTACCTGGTGGACAACAAATTCAAAATCAAGACAGATCATAACAACCTCAAGTACTTCTTGGAATAGAAGGCGTTGAATGAGCACCAATAGAAATGGGTCAGCAAGGTGCAGGCTTATGATTTCGAGATAGAGTACGTGAAGGGTAAGAACAATGTGGTAGCTGATGCATTATCCAGACGACCCTTATCCAGACGACCCGCTTCATTATCTCTCATGAGTATATCCACAGATTGGAGGTCTCTTCTTTTAGTAGAGTACTCCAAAAACAAATTTGCTTGCGAGTTAATGGATGGACAGATTCAGGATGACAGGTACAGAATTATAGATGACATCATCTATTACAAGGGCAGGATATACCTCGTCCCAGAATCAGCCTTAAAAATGAAGATCATATAGGCATCACATGACTCACCATTATCAGGACATCAGGGTTTCTTGAAGACCTACAGGCAAATCTGAGAGAGGTTCTCATGGAAGGGCCTCAAAGGGGAAGTTATGCAGCACCTCCGGGAATGCAGCATCTGCCAGCAGAACAAGATCGAGCACATTCATCTGGCGAGGTTACTTCAGCCACTGTCGATTCCAAAGCAGAAGTGGGAAAGTATTTCCATGGACTTCATTATAGAGTTGCCCAAGGTACAGGGACAAGACTGCTTATATGTCGTGGTAGACCGGTTGACCAAATTTGCCCATTTTTTTGCTATCTCATCCGATTATTCAGCAACACAGGTAGCTGAGTTATTTTTTAGGGAGGTCTTCAGATTACATGGCTTACCCAAGACCATTATCAGTGATCGGGACAGTAAATTCACCAGTGCCTTCTGGCAGGAGCTATTCAGGTTAGTAGGGACAGAACTTGCTACAAGTACGAGTTATCAACCGCAAAGCGACGGGCAGACAGAGATTGCCAACAAGTGGGTTGAAGGGTATCTGCACAACTATGTAGCATGCCAACAAAGGACATGGATTAAGTGGCTACATTTAGGGAATACTGCTACAATACCACCTACCATATTTCTATCTGAATGACACCTTTTAAAGCATTGTATGGCTATGAGGCACTGAACTTCGCAGATCTAGCTTTTGGAGACAATAGAGCACCCAAGGCCAAATATTGGATACAGGACAGTCAGGATATCCTTAAGGTCCTGAGGGAGAACTTATAGGCAACATAGAATCAGCAGAAACTATACGTAGATAGACAGGGTTGAGAGGAGCTTCGAGGTAGGAGATCTGGCATACTTACGACTACAACCATACAAACAATCTTCTCTCAAGAAGAAAGGAAGGAAAAACTAAAACCTCGCTTCTACGGTCCTTACAAGGTAATTCAGAAGGTTGGAGAGGTGGCTTATGAGCTAGAACTCCTGGAGGAAAGCAAGATTCACAATGTATTTCATGTGTCCAGTCTCAAGAAAACATTAGGACAACACATTGCTCCATCCACTGAGTTACCTCCCTTAGATGATGAAGGGCTGTCGGTACCGATTCCGGAGAGAATCCTACAGGTGCAAGAAAGGAAGCTCTGAAACAAGGTGATTCGAGAGTATCAGGTGAAATGGAAGGAATTACCTATGGAGGATGCCACATGGGAAGGAGAGCAGGTATTGCAGCATCCTAGTTTGCAGTTGCTTGAGGACAAGCAATTTCAAGCGGGGAGGACTGTAATGTCCCCCTCTAATTAAGCATCCAAAACACCCGCTAACCTACTTAATTCCCATAGGTTCAAGCGAGTACTGCATGAGAGGGAATTGATCGAGGGCATTTGATACTTAGAGCAGAATAGGACATTCATTCAGTGTCAAGTCATCAGTCGGATAAAAGAAGCCTTATTTCTTTAGGCTTAAAAGTCAACAACAAATTAGAATTGCATGCATGCAAATGCGAAGCATAAAACCTAAAAGTGACATGCGAACCCTAAAAGCGCATGAAGTTCTATTTAAGAGGGTGATTACACTAAAGAGGGCATCTATTATTATTGTTGATTGATTTTGGAGTTTCGAGTAGCAGCGCAGCGTGCAGTCGCGGTAGTTGGGGTTGGAGATAATGTCTTCAGCTAGCGAGGGTTCAACAGTGAGATATCTGCCCTAGTCTCTTATTGGGATAGATCATCCAGGTTTATCCACGACATTCATCATCTACTTCAATATTCGGAGATCTAGCACATTCCGAAGGGTTATTGGCAGATCAACGCTTTGCAGTCGGAAGTAGTGGGGAAACCATAGAAGGATTCGCTGGGACCACAAAACCCAGTATTTCCTTCGCATGTCATCTTCCTCTTTCTCAGCAGGCCTATCCTACGGCATACAGTGATTATTAGCCATTAGTTTGCTCATCTGGGGCAACTATCAGCAAACAGAGAGCTTGGGGGGCGTGAGCAGCAGAACCACAGATCAATTCGCTAGGGCACTTAGAGGCTGCCAAACCTCTGCATGTGACAGTCTATCTCTCCGGCATCAGCAGACAAACAATCCCACGAAGTTTCAGCCTGAACTGACCTCTCCTCCTACAAAAACGTCACCTTCAGTCTAGAGGGTGCTTACGGTACTGCGCGGCGGTAACATTGGAGGAAAGGAGCACTACTAGCCCACCAATCTGGATCTTTATGCATGCAGCTATCTCTGGAGTCATTATCAGTCGGGATATCAGTGGTAAGTGTTAATTTATCTCCGCAAACCCTGACCCTATTTCAGCTACATTTTAGGGCATTTTTGCATGGCAAGTTTGCATTTTTGTATGAGATTGAGGGTGCGAGTCAGCACTACAATAGAACAGTAGAGAATATCAGCATTTGGGATATTACAGTTGGCATGTGGTAATAGTTAGCAGGATGGAGTCCATGTGTTATCGGTATTTCTGAATTGATATATTTGTATTTTGATAAGCAAATATTTGACCATTCTTTTGACCTGCACTATTCCACACCTAAAGGTTCTCCTTCGGCTTCTCTAGAAGATACTGAATTTATCCTATCAGGACTGCTCTGAGACTTACAGGACTGTTCTCTGTTTTGTGTTCACGCACAGAACAGTGCAGATGCATTTTATTGAACTTGATATTCATAAAGAGTCAATGTTCTACTGTACAAGGCAAGAACTTGATTATTATTTAACAGAGGGTACTTAACCATAGGAAATTGAACCTTTTTGTAACCCACTCTTCAATCCTTTCTTGCTAAAAGTATGTGAATGTTAACCATTTTTTTTTTTCCTGGGCCATGGGTAGGCATCCGAGTCAGCAGCATTGGGCTCCACTGAGTCAAGTCTCTCTGGGAAAATCGCCATTTTTGTTGGCTCGGTGGAGTGATTTAATTTTGTTAGACTTAGATGAATCAGTGACTGGTTGGGACTGATTTGGACCCAAAACCGTATTAACTCAGCCAAGTCACTGTTTTTTGTCTTCCTTTTCCAAGTCACTGATTTTTGTCTGACTCGACCAAGTCAATGACCGGTTTGGACCAAAAACCAGTTAGATTGCGGACAAAATTGAAAAATGTGCATTAATGACAACGACTTCAAAAGAAGATGATAACATTTTACGATACAAAATTTTGAAATAGGAAGCCAAGATCATCAAGTATGAGATATTGCAGGAAGCTTTGAAGTTTAACATTGAAGTACTTCAAAACAGATACAAAGTATACAGAGAAAACAGATTCAGTGCAAGAACATCAAGCATAACATCTCTGAGGCTTACTAACAAACATAAGTAAAAAAACTTTGTGATGGAACCCTTGGGAATTTTAATTCAGTTTAAGCAAACAATGGGATTTGTGAAGGAAGGTAGTTTACCGAAATCAGTACTAGGTGTTCACATAATACTAAGAAAGTGAAGCTAAGAACAGAAGCACAATGAACAAGCCCTAGCTGGATCTGTATATGCAGGAAAATTTAGACACCGTCCATAGATGAATATTGACAAAACCACAAGAATCAAATACAACTTCAACAGTTAACTCTAGAGATGTCACATCAGCCATATATTGGACTATGAAAATATGGGCCATATGGGCCATCATTAGTATATGCTATATAGGTTCATTTGAATTTTCACCCTACCTAGTTATCCTTTACATTTGCACTTTGAGAGTATCATCTCCATTTGAATTCTGAGGCAGCAAGGATGATAGTCATCTCTAGTTTTTGTAACTTGTTGCATGTCTTGTTGAGGTTGCATATGTACTTTTCTTTTGCAACATAGTTGCTTTATAATGTATCAATTCTTGGACAGTTTTGGTTCTTTGTAAAGCTATCAAGCCTTATTCTATCATGATCAAGCTTGTTATTCTGCATCCAAGATTGCTATTGGTAGTCCTACTAATGTACTTGCAGGAGTTTGCTATCTTACACTGACTTCATTTCACTCTGTAAGTGTTTAAAGTCAATGTGTAGTGCAAATCTTTCTTACCGTGTCAATTTTCTACTGTGTTTTTTACTTGTGCCTCAGGATAATTCATGCATAGTAGATTTTGAATCTAGTGCATATGGGATTCCATGAGTTTTAACATGGTATTCTTCATTCTATTCACTTGAAGTATGACATTGGTCATTTGTTGTTCTCAGGCTTTCCCAAGGGTTTCGTTGGAAATAAATGCTTATAATTATTTCTTTTGATTTTAGGCTTTAGCAGCACTAAGGTTGAAAATAGGGGTACTGTTCAGCAGCGTGCAGAGAGGCTGTTTTTTGACTAAGGTATGGATAAATATGAGCTGATTTGGATTGGCTTTCAAATCCAAAATAGAAAAAGATCAAATACAAATGTCTTCAATCTTGTTTGTAACTCACTTCCATAATAGAATGTGTAATAGGGTTAAAACAAGTTTATGATAATTGCATTGTAGTATGGGGCTGTTTGGCATGTGAGAAGAAATCAAGAAAATATAAAAATATTTCTGCAACTTTCTGATATTTTCATTTAACATTACAAATGTTGCTTAAAAGCTAGAACTGAATGCCTAAGATGATTGGCCTACCTGGGAAATAAACAAGAAGTACTTTGTACTGATTCTTACAGATATGAATGCTTCATTCTTTGTAGAAGAATGCAATATACAGAATAAGTCCATTCTTTGCTCCTGTACTGGGGCATTAATTGAAGGGTTGCTTATGCAGGTTTTAACCCACTTAATGTTAGCATTAATTAAGCTTAAAATGTGTGTTAGTTAATACTTATTACTGACAAAGGCGAGGAGTGATTGAAAGGGCATGTCTTTAACAATTTAAAATATATAGGCCTTGTTTCTATTGTATCATTCACCAATGAATTATATATAATGTCATATTTTCTCATAGTCTGCCAATTGGTTGGCAACTTGGCGAACCTCCTAACATGCTGAAGCAAAACTCCCAAAAACATTCCAAAACCTTCTTAACAGATTCGCTCCTATTAATCATATCCCAAGGCAAGCTATGGCCTTCCCATTCATAATTTTGATGATCTTGAATCCCCTTCAAAGATGACTTGTTTGAAATTGAGCTTGAGAGGGTCTGTGATCCCCAAATCCAAGGATTCAAATTCTGCCTGGTTATTGGTCTTTCAATCCTGAAAACTTAGAGACAGAAAATTAGTTTTTTTGTGATCTTTGAAAAGCCTTCCTGCCCTCTCATCCCTGGATTGCCTTCAGAATCTCAGATGCTTCACTGAAGTGAAATTTTACCAGTCCTATTCGTGGTCAGCACCACTCATCCACTCGAGCTTGGATGCCTAATTGTTGTCCACTAATGGAAACTCCAGAAGTTGTATTAACTCATAGTCAGGATTACTATTTCATGCTTGGAAGTTCCATTTCTGCCATGATGGCTATGGCACAAAAGATTATGCATTAATTCATTCATTAACTTGTAGAGTAATTTTTTCAAGGTTCCTTTTGTCCCATGGTATAAAATACTATTAATGACTTTGAAAATCATTGATACTTGAATCACTTGAAAATCAAGCATCATTCATGAATGAGCTCTTGGTGTCTTCTGAAAAATGATTCAAATCCCATCTCCTTTTGAGTTCTAAGTTGAGAGCTATGAAGATTCTACAGCAGGTTGTTGAATATCTTAGGAAAATTGGGGTTTTTCAGAACCCTTGACTTGAAATTAGAATAACTTTACAACCATTGCCTAAAGTGGTACAGATTGTGACTGAATATTCTGTTTTGTCCTTTTCCAAACATATTTTGAATCACTTCAATTGGATCCACCAATCAAAATGTATGCACAATTGAAGACGATGTCCTGTTTTTAATCCTTCTCCAGGATTGCATTAAAGTTTAACATTGCATGGGCTGTATCTCTGTGAAATTGTGGCAGTTTCCGTGAAATGTTGATCAATGTAATTCTGAATTAATTGCTTTTGAACGGATTTAGTTGCACTGAATTTGTGTTTTGTGGCTACAGAAATAAAGGAAACTCCTCAAAATTTTGTTTTAGAATCAACTCTGTTTGATACAACTTTTAGCACTTCAAATTATACAAGAATAGAATGCATGACACAAACTAACGAAAAACTCATGAAATATTCAGAAAATGATCCGGATTTATGCAGGAACGCAACAGAATACACAAATAACCATAGAAACAAATATGCAGCGGAAATAACACTTCATTTCATTAATCAATAACTGAAACTTGTTTACATATAGAATGGAAATAAACTAGCTAGAGTGCTGGTAGCTTATCTCTGAGAAGAGATGTAGCTGCTACATGCCTCTGAACTCTGTGTTACAATGAGGCTCGAAGGCCTATATATTATTGAGAAACAATGGAAACCCTACACATCCAAAAACCTAACCCTAGGAGGTGAAACGCCAGAATATGGGCCCCATTGGGCAACTTGGTACATCAATTTCCCGGGGTCGTAACTTTAGCATACTACCTCCATTTGACGTGCATGATACATCGTTAGAAAGATCTGTTTAAGGTCTACATCCATAAACAACAAATATCGAGTCCGGAACGGACTCATATTTGCCCGACCATTCGATGCCGAAAAAACGTCGTTTAGGGCCTCAAAACGGCTCCGGAAGTTTAGGGCCCGAAAACTGCCAAAAATAGTAAGTTGTGCTACAATTAAGGAAACTAGAAAACTGAAAGAAACAATGGTGGTGGTCCAATAGGAATAGGTGGGTGGCCACCAATATCCTCCTGGATTAGAAAAGGACAAATATTGAAATACACAAAAAGTCAAATACTAAGTTGCACGATACAGGGAAACATGTATGAGTTTCTGAAATGGAGACATGTTGGAAATGCGACCCAAAAAAATTTAATAAGATGCTTTTGAATATCCTTGTCCAGTAAACATGCCTCTTTCCAATATGGGAGAATTAATAATGAATTGTAGCCAACACTTTGGAAAGAACCTTTTGGTTAAGAGGTGGTGGGGTCAGGTATATATTCACGGGTTATGTGTGGGAATGGGAGATTTGAATTTTGGTGGTGGAAATTTGGAATATCATGAATCTCATTTATTGGTTAAGGAAGATGTCGGTACTATGTCCATTTAGGGGGAAATGTAATTACAGGGATTTGAACTTTAGTGGGGAATATGATGATCTACTTTTTCTGCAAGAAGCTAAGGGTGGGTATCTATTTTACCTAATTTACTTTGTACTTGCAATTGGCCTCAATTTCAAGAAACAACATATTTGCTCGGGCAATAAGGGTGACACTTCATAGTGAAGTTAATAAGTGGACAAATTTGAGCTGAGTTAGTCCATTTTTTTGGGCGAAATCATTTTTTGAAATTTTGATGATATGGCTCGTCTTAAATGAGCCAAAACCCTTTTTTCTAAAGGACAGAGTTCTAGTTCCAACAAAATTTTGATCAGATTGGAAAGAATTTTCATATGAAAAGGATTGAGTTTGTAACTTTGTCCACCTACTAACTTGTTCCATAAAAGTAATCTATGAAAAATATAAAGTGATCTATGAAAAATATAATGTTTGGTGGGAGAATATCCTCACCGCTATTTTATCAATTACCTTCAAATCAAATCATTGATGCTATTTTCCCAGCACCATTTGTTCCTATTGAATTTCTGTTTCTCCTCCCACTCCTTGTAAACTGAAAGAAAAGTAAAAAGGTCTCCATATGGATGACAGAAACGAGGTTTTAAACAATCAGAATTTGATTTTTCTGCCTCTCCAAACCTACAAAATATACTTCTTGCATTTGCCATCAAAGCTGCAAGTACAAGGCCTTCCCTACCCAAACGCTGAGATAAGCTGTCCAGAATAAGCTTTCCTAACTGAAGTTTTACACCCAGCTTGATGAGCTTCAAACCAGATTGAGTTAATTTTTTTAGACCTTTCTGGCCACAAACCACTGCACCTAACTGGACTAAATTTTTAACACCTACACTTATTGCCTCTTGGCTTGGGGCTTGAACAAAATTAAAGGATTCAAGGTCCTGGATACCCAAAGCAAGAAGTTTTAGAAGGGAAATGCCTAGGTGAACTTCCAGGATCTCTGGATCTCTATGGGGTGCCATAGAGTTAAACTCTTCTTCTGTGTAACTAAGGTAGCATATCCCCCGTTGGGTGCAACCAACACGACCAGATCGTTGAACAGCTACACTCTAGCTGATTTGGACCACCCTCAGCACATTAGTACCGGTTTTGGGTTCAAACCTGCTCTCTTTTGCCATGTGAGCCCACCACAAATATGTTCCCAGGAATAGTTAGAGATGTCTCTCCACATTTGTCACAAAAATAACTTTCCTTAAACCTGCAGGTGCATCTTCAAATACATGCTTGTGTTCTTCCATTGAAAGCTTCGATGCAAAGCAAGTGTCAATGCTGAAGGTTTCTAAAATGATTCTCGAGCCCACTCTACTTCCACTTGGGAAGTTAAATATGCAAGAAGAGCTCCCTGTTCTTCACTGGCATGATTCTCAGCAACAACCTTTATCACTTGAGTGACATATGAAGGAACACTCAATTGGGCATGCTTCACAGCAGAGTTTTGTGAAGCTTCTGCATAATCCCTTGCAATGTGCTTAATATCTACAGGAAAATTTCTTCCAGTTACATGGAAAATGTTGCAACCACCAAAATAATCTGATAATGTATGTGCATCTGCTGTTGCAGACATTATGATAAGCTTCAATTCTGGTCTCTTGATCAAGCATCTTTTAAGCAATGCTAAAAGAAGGTCTGTGCTTAAGCTGCACTCATGAGCTTCATCTACTATGATACAGCTAATATCTGCCAACTCTGAATCTGACATACATAGTTGAAGGAGTACATGGTCAGTCATATAGTTAATCTTTGCTAATGAACACTTTCTGGCTGGGAGTGTATGTAGTGCAACAATTAACAGACTGTATGCCTCCGTAGCACCATTTGCATTTTACCACAACTCTTTGTTGTAGAGACATTGCGGCAACTTTCCTGGGTTGTGTGCATACCAAGGAACCTTTGATGGCAAAGCCCGAGTCTGCAAGATACTGCACCAACTGAGTACTCTTTCCAGAACCTGTCTCTCCAATCAGTACCAGTACCTGTCCAAACCATTGTTGTATTATAAGTATCTAAAAGATTGGTTACTACATAAATTATAAATGTTAAAAAATATATTTAAATAAAATTGAAGCAAATAGTATAAAATGTGTATATTTATTATGAAACTTAAAAGTACCAATAAATTATTGACCAAACTCATGGCTGCCCAGTACAAATGACTGTTTACACACAAAATTGTAATTGTCTACTGCAAAGTTCAATTAAGAATAACAAATAGATTGTTATCTTTGTGTACTTTCTAATTAAGTCCCTGACATGCAGGGAATTGTATTGACACTGGACAATTGCCACTCACTGTCATCTGCCCAACTTCCTCACTGTCTTTGGTACATTTTAACTTTAACAAGACAAACAGAAGATGCAGAGGCTCATCATTCACCATGAGTCTTGCCATTGATATAAAGCCCCCTTATTTGAGTCCACGAAAGATGATCCTTTGAGCATACGATACAATAACAATAAAGCATAAACTATGTCCAAGTTATCGATTTGAACACTTGGATTAATAACTACACAATAAACACCACCAAATATAATCTTGCACTTGTTCCTTCATCGATTGCTGACAAAAATATTATTGGAGGTGTTGCAGTATTTTTTTTAATGCCAAAGTGACCCCCTTGGGAAGGAGTAAGCCTCTTTGATCAAGACTTGCCCAACCATTCCGACAGGAATACAAAGCTCACTCAATTTGTACAGTAACACACCTCTCAAAATATACTCCAAGAAATGTATTCGTTAAATCACAGGGGGTTGACTAGTGCTTCATGGATCAGACTGAAATGAGGATCGGTTGTGTAAATATATTTCCTGTCATCATATGCAGCACACTGAATGCCAAGAATGCCGAGAACCTTAGCTGGAGGACAGCGAACACCCACTTTGTCGCAAGCTTCTTTCTTGTGTTTGATAACTATGGAACTACAGGAGGTATGACTCCCACTTTAGGGCACATTGTTTTTGAATATTTGACTGGCAGTTCAAGAAATGAAGCAGATAGTGCTTAGTATGCAGAATGTTCTCTTTGCCAGGGAGATAATGGTGCCATTGCTTGAGAGCATCAACCAAGGCCTATAGAAGTTTGTATTAATATCTGCTAATTGGTCTTGGCTTGCATGTTTTGGAAAATATGATACTGGATGTACCCCTTGCTTAAGTACCCTGATTGCTGCACATTGAGAAGCATCAACCTTTATTTTGAAAGGCTGTTGGAGATCAGGGAGAGCTAAAATGGCATGGAGCAAACAGTATCTTTCAATCTTTGAAAAGCCACTTCAGACTATGGTCCACATGAGAGTGTTTTCTTGTTAGTCAGCCGATTCCTGATGCAAATGATGAGCTATGTCAGAATAACAAAGAAGGAACTTTCTATAGGAGTCAATGCCACCTAAAAAACTCTTCATGTCTAAAACTTTTAATGGAGTTGACCATTCTTTTGAGCACCTTCACTTTATCAGGATCTCCGTGGACTTCATGTTCATCAATGACAAACCCATGGAACTTGAAAGGAATCTAACTAAAGGACTTTCATTTTTATTTTCACTTGGAGCTTATGTTGATGGAGCAAATCTGTCTTAGACAAGAATGTTATCTAGGTAGACCACCATAAAGGAACCAAGATGATGCCAGAAGATATCGTTGATCATGCAGATAAAAGTGGCATGTGCCAAAAGGCATGACCAACAACTCATTTAGTCAGAACTTCACCTTGAAATCTCTTTTAGGTGTCCTAAGGCTACATCCAAACTTGGTAATGGTTCGAAGCTAAATCAATCATGGTCAAAGATGTGCCCCCTTTCAATTGATCTAAGGTCATCAATCTCAAAAAGGGGATAAAAAGATTTACCATTATTTTATTCAATTCCCTGCAATCTATGCAATGTCTCCATTCATTCTGATCTTTCTTGGGCACAAAAAGAATTGGAGAACCACAAGGAGAAGTGTATAGCCTGAATTTGTCTTGTTCAAGTAAACTGCTTGATTTGGCTTTCAATCAACACTTGCTATGCTGTAGTGCAATAAGGAGGTTGATTTAGCAACTGAGAACCTTGAACAGTCTATATGGAACGTTGTATTACTTGCACAGGCAGGAGCTCTTTGGGCTTTTCAAACACATCAACATAGGTATCCAAAAGTTATTGCAACTTAGCACAAAACAATTTATAGACATTGTGTTCTTTTGTTTGTCAAACAACACAATGAACCATGAACGTATGCATATGAACTTGCTTGACAATTCTCCTTCCAGATAACAAGATATTAAGAGAAGACAGAAGCAAATAGAATTTACCATCTTTGTGCAGTGAATATGTCGTGTGATCAATTCATAGACTACCTTGAAATTGTAGTGGTAAGGAGCACCAATAAGGGGTGCCAAATTCTGAAAAAAATATGCTACACTACATTCAAAACAATGGTATAAAGTTACAACAAGGAACTATTGTATTGAACCACAAATTGTCAAGCCATAACTGCCTCATGTGAAACTACAGCTATGCCCCATGCAATCCTGCTTATTCAAACCTTGAAATTTTGATGCTACTGAGTGAGCTGTTTGTAAGATTGGCACAACAGTCAGAAATTCCATCAACAATAATCAGCATTAGACGTGTCTTTCTTGACTGTTCTATGGATTGAAGTTTTGAACCTTAATCACATGAGCCATCCAAATCAACATTTAGATGGAGGAATGCAAAAAGGCATTTACCCATGGTAAGAAAATTGTGTCTATGGTGGGTTTCTCTTCCTAAAATGATTGTCTATCTATATGCACCCATTCTGCTGGAAATGACCTCAGATGACCTTCCAGAAGGTCATGTGCCCAGAACTGCTTTTAGAATATGATATGCTGTTGCTGGTTTAAGAAATATCCCCTGTACCATCTACTGCATATGGCTCTTAAAGACGGACAAAGGACTGATTGAAGTAATGCCCTATATCTTTGTATATATACCATCCTAGATCCATCTAAACTTCGAATCTACCAAATGCTGAGAAGGATCAAATCCCTAGAAGTGCAAACCTTAACTCAAGTTTTTCACTCTGAAATAAGGTTTGCACCTCAAGGGATTTCAAATTTTCATCCCTTTTGGCGTTTGATAGTTCCAGAGTTAAGATGGATCTAGGCCGTTAAATTTCAAAGATAATCTTGTATGAGTAGTGATGACATTTCCTTCAATTCGATTCTTGGACTTGTTTCCAATCTGTGAAACTAATACTTTGAGTATGACAACCTGAATCCTTTAAATGGATTGATAGCTATTTTTCTATCCCCTTAAAAAAAAATTGAACGCTGGTTAGTAACCTTTTGTGCATTCTCAAAAAACTTGTGGCTATCCTCTTCAATATTGATGAATGCTGTATGGATCTTTTCTTGCTGTCAGAATAGTCCTGAAATTGGAGATTTCATAATCTTGAACTTCTATCACATTTATAATCTTAACCTACATGTTACCAAACAATATCATGTGAAAGGCTATACCATGGAGGCTTTTGTGATTGGAGTTCTCAGGTGGATCATCAATCATTTTTCAACTTTCTAAGTGGTTACCATGTTGGACTTGAAGGTATCTATTTTTAAAATATACTTTCAGTGTTTATAGTTATCCTCCTTGAGCATTGATGTTTATTGGTGGTGCATTCTGGAGACTTGAGCAAAAACTTAACTTCCAGAAAGGATTGTCACTAGAATTTGTGAAAGCTTGATGTGGAGCTGAGTTTGATTCATGAGATTGGGGTGTTGCTACAAAGTCTAGTAGTGGTGCATAATGACATCCATGCTTGAAATCAATATAGACTGTAAAATTTGATGTAGATAGTAAGCTTAGATGTTGCAACCTTCTTAAATTGATTATAATGTACGTTATGCCAACACCAATGTAGAGTGTGTTGCAAGTATGAACCTAGCAATTCTTTGAGTATATACCTTTTTGAAATATGAGGTTGAATATTACCTCACGCTTAAGTCCTTCCAGATCCTTGAAAATTATGTAAGGAATCTTCTAAGAAAGCTAACAAGGCTTATACTGATCTTGGAATGATGCAAAGGGAAATCACAAGAGCAACATTTTTTTTCCTCTTAGAATAGGCCTGCCATTTCTGGTTTTCACCTTTGTTTTTCCTCATGGTCCCTCAAGGAGGTTTTCACCATGAGGATATTATAACCTTTTTTTACTCTATAGTTCAAGAATATCTAGGAAACATAGTTTTAGGCCAAGATCTATCCTATGATGCCTCAAAAGAGATTTCATCATAAGATTTTTAATTTTTTTTTCCTTGAGATGTGTTTTTTTGTTTTTGTTCGTACTGAAGGCAAGGATGACATGAATCAAGTTCAATTGTGGATGTGTTTCACAATTCCCAGGCTTTTTCTTTGATGTTAGACAATGCTGGAGCTTATCCATGAATGATGCCTTTTCCAGTTGTTAAGCTCATTTGTAGTAGCAGAGGACATTTAAATCTGTGAGGTTCTTCTTGTGAAACATTCTCCTCATCATAATTTTAATGGTCATGAATACTTTAATTCCATATGACTATTTCTATCTCTAGGCCATGTTGCTTGGAGAACTTTGTTTGCACCAATGCCCCAAAACCTACCAAAAACCCTAGTTTATGAGGTTGCAAGGTAAGGCAGCCTTGGGCTCATTGCGTTGGAGGGCGAGGGGTATCTTAACGAAATTCCCATGTCCCGGACCCAACGGAGCTAACGATTCGTTGATTCGAGCCTTGGATTGTAATTAATGGCGAGTTGAAGCTCACACCAAAGAGCCATTCAGGGACATATGGACAATTGGTCTAGGGGCCTAGATTGCAAACTGAGCTGCATAATCAAGTTTTGCGAGCTCGAACACGTGCCTAGATGTAGCGAATGTGATGTAGCTATCCACAATTTCTCACGGAGGGCATTTGTGAATTTGATCCTCTAGTGCAAAAATTGCATTGGACCTCATTGACCAAAACCCTAATTTTTGAGATCACAAGGTAAGACATCCTTGGGGCCATTGCGTTGGAGGGAGAGGGATATCCTTGCTAAATCCTTATGTCCCAGAGCCGACAGTTTGTCGAATCGAGTCTCGAATTGCAAGTTATGGTGAGTTAAAGCTCACATCAAAGTGACATTCATGGACACATCGACAATTAGTCTAGGGGCCTAGATTGCAAACCGAGATGCCTAATTGAGTTTCACAAGCTCCAAAACATGTGTCTAGGGGTATTAGATGCAATGGAGCTATCCACAAGTTCTTGGGGAGAGGTTTCATGAATTTGACCCACCAGTGCTAAAATTGCATTGGGTCTCGCTAACCAAAACCCTTGTTTTTGAGATCGCAAGGTAAGGCAGTAATGGGGCGATTGTGTTGGAGGGAGAGGGATGTCCTAGATGAATCCCAATGTCTTGGACCCAACAAAGCCTATGGTTTATAAATTTGAGCCTCGGATTGCAAGTTATGGCGAGTTGATGATCGAATCAAAGTGTCATTTAGGGATACATGGACAATTGGTCGAAGGGCCTAGATTGCAAACTGAGCTGCATAATCGAGTTCTGCGAGCTCCAACATGTGTGTCTAGGGGTAGTGGATGTGATGGAGCTATCCACAAGTTATTAGGGAGGGGTTATGTTATTTGACCCCCCAGTGCTAAAATTGCATTGGGCCTCACTAACCAAAAACATAGTTTATGAGACCGCAAGGTAAGGCAGCTTTGGGGCCATTGCGTTGGAGGGAGAAGGGTATCCTAACTGAATCTCTATGTCCTAGGCCCAACAAAGCTGATATTTCGTCAATCCGAGCCCAAGATTGCAAGTTAGGGCAGGCCTAGATTGCAAATTGAGATACTTAGTCATGTTCTGTCAGTTCGAATACGTGTGTCTAGGGGTAGTGGATGTGATGGAGCTATCCACAAGTTCTCAGGGAGGGGATTCGTGATTTTGACTACTTAGTGCAAAAATTGCATTGGGCTCACTGACCAAAACCCTAGTTTTTGAGATCGCAAGGTAAGGAAGTCTTTGGTCCATTATGTTGGAGGGTAAGGGGTATCCTTGCTAAATCTTTGGGTCCCATACCCAATGGAGTCGATGGTTTGTCAATTTGAGCCCCGGATTGCAAGTTATGGCGAGTTGAAGCTTACAACAAAGTGCCATTCACGGACACATGGACAATTGCTCCAGGGGCCTAGATTGCAAATTGAGATGCATATTCCAGTTCAGTGAGCTTGAACACATCTATATAGGGGTAGCGAATGTGATGGAGCTATCCATAAGTTCTTTGGGAAGGGATTTGTGAATTTGACCCCTTAGTGCAAAAATTGCCTTGGGCCTCACTGACCAAAACCCTAGTTTCTAAGATCGCAAGGTAAGGCAATCTTGGGGCCATTGTGTTGGGGGGCGAAGGGAGTCCTTGCTAAATCCTTGTGTCTTGGATCCAACGAAGTCGACAGTTTATCGATTCGAGGCTCGAAATGCAAGTTATGGCAAGTTGAAGATCCCAATAAAGTGTCATTCAGGGACACATGGATAATTGGTCCAGGGGCCTAGATTGCAACCTGAGCTATATAATCGAGTTCTGCGAGCTCCAACACATGTTTCTAGGGGTAGCGAATGTGATGGAGCTATCCACAAGTTCTCGAGGAGGGGTTTCATTAATTTGACCCCCTAGTGCTAAAATTGCATTGGGCCTCACTAACCAAAACCCTATTCTTCGAGATCATAAGGTAAGGCGGTCTTGGGGCCATTGTATTGGAGATCGAGGAGTATCCTAGCTGAATCCCCATGTCCTGAACCCAACATAACCGATGGCTTGTCGATCCGAGCCCTGAATTGCAAGTTATGGCAAGTTGATGCTCGCATCAAAGTGTCATTCAAGGACACATGGACAATTGGTCCAGAGGCCTATTGCAAACTGGGCTGCATAATCAAGTTCTGTGAGCTCCAACACATGTGTCTATGGTTAGCGGATGAGATGGATCTATCCATAAGTTTTTCGGGGAGGGGTTTAATGACTTTTACCCCCAAGTGCAAATATTGCATTGGGCTTCATTGACTAAAACCCTAGTTTCTGAGATCTCAAGGTAGGGCAGTGTTGGGGCCATTGCATTGGAGGGAAAGGGGTATCCTACCTGAATCCCTGTGTTTTGGACCCAACGGAGTTTATGGTTCATCGATCCAAGTCCCATATTGTAAGTTATGGCAAGTTGAAGATTGTATCAAAGTGTCATTCAGGGACACACATGGACAATTGTTCCATGGGCCTAGATTGCAAACTGAGCTACATAATTGAGTTCTTTGAGGCCCAACACATGTGTCTAGGGGTAGTGGATGTGATGGAGCTATCCACAAGTTCTTGAGGAGGGGTTTCATGAATTTGACCCCATAGTGCAAAAATTACATTGGCCCTCACTGACCAAAACCCTAGTTTTTTAGAATGCAAGGTAAGACAACCTTGAGGCTATTGTGTTGGAGGACGAGGCGTATCCTAGCTAAATCCCCATGTCCTGAATGCAATGGAATCGACAGTTCATGGATTCGAGCCTCAAGTTGCAAGTTATGGGAGTTAAATCTTGCATAAAATATTATTAAGTGACACATGGACAATCAGTTCAGGGGCCTAGATTGTAAACTGAGTTGCATAATTGAGTTTTGCGAGCTCCAACATGTGTGTCTGTTGATTTTTACCTAGAGAAGTGTTTGTTTGCTCATACCTTGGGGTGGACAAGAACACTTTAAATGTGGTCCCTAGCCATTTATAAAATGACATTGACTTTATTGATATAAAGTCACTTTATAAATGAAATGTGAGTAATTAAGTTTTAAGTGACTTTAATGAGATTATTAAATGTGTGTGTAATTAAGTCTCACATTTATTATTTAAAAAGTATTTAATTGTTTTTTAATGAGAAAAAGGTGAGATGTGATCTTGGCCCTAGGATCTCATCTAATCTCATCCATTGGATTTGAGGAGGAAGTTACTCACACAAAAGGGGTGAGGGAAAGGAAAATTGAGGATCATTGTTCACTTTAAGAGATATTTTTCAGAGAGAGAGCAAGAGAAAACCAGAGGGGAGAAACCCTTGCAAATTTTTTCTAGAACCAGGAAGAAGAGAAAGGGCACGAATTTCGAGACTTTACCAGCAGAGTGGTACGAGTCCCGAGGCAGCCGTACAACATTAAATGCAGCGATCGTACAACAATTAATGTAGGTCGTACAGTCCGTACAACATGGATTTCGAGGAGAGAGAAGGCACATATTTTGAGGCTGAGTTTGCACAGAAATCGAGGCAACTATACAACATTTATTGCTGTTCATACAGTGATCGTACAACACAGTTTTTGAGGCTAGGTTTTGCACAAAAATCGAGCAACCGTACAGTCACATGTGTGGCAAAAATTCTTGGGTTTCGTACAACATATATTTTGAGTGTTTGGTGGCATGTTTTTCGAGAAGGAAAAGAGATACGTACTGCTGTAATTTGTTGAATAATTTGTCTCTGAAGAAATAATAAAATCTCTCTGCAAACAGGTTTTCCCTTCGGGGTTTTTCTTGGGTCATCTTGACCAAAAATCTGAGTGTTTAAATTTCATGTGTGTGGCTGATATTAAATTTTTGAGTAAGAATTTAGTGCTGCCATAAATTTTAAAAATTCAAAAGAAGAAATAAATCTCATGTGTTTTTGTTTTCAGCCATAAATTATTAAATTTTTATGCCCATGCTAACATTGGGGTTTGGGCATTAAACAATGAAGAACTAAAACTGAAACCGGGTTGGGGTTTTGAAAATTTTCATGGTATCAAAGCTGTGTGAAGGCTGAAAATTTGTACACAAAAGAAATTTCAGATTGGGAGGAATAAGGGAAAACAGGGTTGAGCAGAAAAAAGGTACTTGAACATCAGAATAGAAGACAGGTTGGATGGGGCTGGAAATTTCAGTCCTTGGAAGGCTAGAATATTGCCGATTTTATAGGACAATGAACTATGGGATATAGTGAACAACACTACTGCAAATCCAGTGACTGTTCCCGCAGATGCATTGGCTAGGGCCGCATTCGACAAGAGGGATATAAAGGCCAAAATAATCCTTCTTAATGCAATAAAAGATCATGTGATTCCACACATTTCAGGTAAAGATCATGCCCATCAGATGTGGACTGCTTTAACTAACCTATACCAAATTTCCAATGAGAATCGAAAAATGGTATTAAGGGAGAAGTTAAAGAGAATTTACATGAAAAAGGGTGAGAATATGACCACTTACCTCACCAGGATTACACATGTTCGTGATGAGCTTGGAGCTATTGGGGAGGTGATATAGAGTGATGAGTTGATGCGTACAACCTTGAATGGTGTGGTGAAGCCATGGGCTGTATTTGTGGAGTCAGCGGTTGCTTGTGAGCACATGCCTTCATGGGATCGTCTTTGGGATGATTTCATACAGGAGGAGACTCCTAGAGGATATGTACAGGGCAGTACATCTCACAACAAGAATGACGAGGAGAATGTGGCATTAGTAGCAGAGGGGAAGAAGAAGAAGTTCAAGAAGGGTTCCAAGGGTGGAACCAAGCAGCAGGATGGAGAGAAGAAGGATATGAGCAAAGTGAAATGCTTTGATTGTCAGAAATTTAGGCATTATGCTAGACAATGCCCAAACAAGAAGAAGAAGAAACATCAGACATCAGCTTTAGCAGAGATTAATGAGTATGCTACTATATTTGAGAGAGATTTTTCTCTCTTTGTTGGTGCTTGCGTAGAGAGAGCATTATTCATCACTAGCAGGGACATTGAGGGTCACATGGAGGATTCGATGATTGTTGGGCATTCATTGAGTGCTTCCACTACTTCCTCCACTTGATACATTGATAGTGGAGCTTCGAGTCATATGACAGGTGATCGAGACATGTTCACTGAGATTTCAGAGACAGACTTGGAGTTGGAGGTTGTATTGGGCGATGATACAGTGGTGAGAGCAGTTGGGCATGGGACAGTCCGCTTTGACAGGGAGTCCATGCAGCCTATGTTCTTGAGGGATGTCTTGTATGTCCCTGGGCTGAAGAAGAACCTTTTGTTAGTTTCCACGATTGAGGACAGAGGCCTTGGGGTATATGTCCTAGATGGGAAAGTTCACATCTTTCCCAAAGCAGAGGGTCCATCTGCTTCATATGCGATTGGGGTAAGATGCGAGAAACTATACAAGCTTCTCTTCCAGCCACATCATGCACTGTCACACACTCAAAGCAGCATTGAGTTGTGTGATCTATGGCACATGAGGATGGCCCACCTTCATCATTCAACTTTGAGGATGCTGAGAGACTGTTATCACATATATAGTAGCCAGGATACCATATTTTATTTTTCAGATACAGTACATTTTTCAGCCAGATCTCTTACATATGAGATGCTGAGATGAGTAGTTTGGACGGATCATTATTTTCTTAGTGGACTATTATACTCTCCCATGTCAGGACTGAGTCTCGGGACACTCAGATTCGATGACTGATGTAGCCATTTAGTCATTTGCAGAGCAGTTAGTGATGCCCAGATTGGTATTAGTGTTTTCCTAAGTTGCGTTGGTCTCGGGGACGGGGGGACGTAGGGGACGTGGGGACGAGTTTCTGGGATGGCTAGACCGCACCCCCAATTTTTCAGGGGACGACAATTATATAATATAAAATTTTAAAATAGTATATATATAATTAAAAATAAAAATTATTTACATTGAGATAAATCATAAAATAAAAAATCTTTGCAGCAGAATATTAAAATAGCTTCAATGAATTTTTATCATAAAACAATGAAACATTGAAACATCAAAACATACATGTTTGCAGCCTTTGATTGAGCTAAATGAGTCACAAAAATGAAAAATCAGAACATTGTTGCAGCATGAAATTAAAATATTTGCCGTGTAAACTTTATAAAAAACGGAAAAATTCAAAAACATAAAAATTTCAATTTCAATTTAAAAGTTAAGAGTTATGAATCATTCATGAAACATAAAAGACTAAAGTCTACAAATGTAATCACATAAATATTTTAGTCTTTAAAGTTTAAAACTTGAAATTCATATGCAAAAGAAAGAGTCTATCTAAGCATAAATGAAGTGTAGGGTTTTAAGTTTTTAAATTTTTAAATTTTAATTAAATTTTTTAAATTTTTTTATCTTTTTTTTTAATTTACAGGAAAGGGGACGCGTGGGAGTTCCGATTGGTCTAGGGACTTCGGGGACGGCCCCGAAAAGTCCCCTATTTTTTGGGGTATGTTTAGGGTACGGCGAAAAAGTCCTCGAGTCCCCAATGGAGTCCTCGACCATTTGGGGACGTTTCCGAGGAGTTCCAAAGTCCCCGGAACGCCGGAATGCAGGGAACGGGTGAAATTTTAGGGGGGACGGGTCCCCGTGCAACATAGGTGTTTTCTCATTGGATAGGTGATGGTTCAGATGGATTATTTGCATGGTTATGACCAGTGTAGTTAGACTCGGACTCGGTAAATACTCGGCTGGATTGGGACTCGGCAGACTTGGCGACTCGGATAAGACTCGGCAAAGACTCGGCAAATATGAAAAAAATAAATTTTGTTTAAAATTATTGTTTTATTTTAATTTTTGTGTGTTTTTGGGCCTTTTGGCAGCCTGTGGAGGTTGCCATCATGGCCTACAATCCTATAGGCACTGTCAGCCGTGATGGAAGCCTCCACAGATTGCCAAAAGGCCCAAAAACACAAAATTTAAAATAAAAGTCATTTTAAATTTTTTATGTCATTTTTGTATGTTCTATTTTAATTTTTTTTTGTGTATTTGGGCCTTTTGGCATCCTGTGGAGGCTGCTATCACAGACTACAAGCCTGTAGGCTTCCCCTTATGGCTGCCTATCGCCCCCACTGAAATTTTGACTTTTCTAGATCTGACTTTTTCTGGAAAATAACCACTTGGGTTCATAGATCGGGTCCTCCTCACTCCAAAATACCTCCAACGCTGAGCTAGTTGCTGCCAGGTGGCCCTAGATCTGAGAAATTGACTTTCAGCACCCTAGCACTTAGTCATTTTTTGACTTTTCTGGATCTGATTTTTTTTGCATTTTTCCAACTTGGGTTTGTAGATCAGGTCATCCACATCCCATTTCTCATCCAACGCTGAGCTGATGCCTCCTAGATTGTCCTAGATCTGAGGATCTGCCCCTCCACACCCTAGAGCTAGCCCTCCTTCTGCTGGTTTCCCCTGCAAACTGAATTTTCTGGGCCAAACATTATTCTGGGTCCATAGATCAAGACATATCCCAAGTGGGTTCACTCTAACGTTGTGTAGATACTGACTCCATTGCCCAAGGCCCAATAGGCACTGATCTCCAAGCCTAGTGCTAGCCTCTTTTGACCTCTGTTGACTTTTCTTTGATGACTCAGGTACTTTGACATTGTCACATCTTTCTTTGAGTCTATCCCTTTGGTACTACATAGTCCCAGCTCTGTCCTTACTCACCCTGCATTGGTTATGTTTCCCAAGGCAGCGGTTATCTTCATCAGTTGCTAGTACCTCAACCCCAGATCTTGTATCCATCCCATAAGTTACCTTGGTTCCACTTTGGATCGAACTTAACACTTCCAAAACACTAATCCAAAGCCTTGGCACACCTGGTAACATATCCCATAGATCTAGGGTCTTCAATTACCTCACACCTTACGTACCTCAAGCCTACATGATCTGATCTGGTGTCTAGGTCTGATCTCTCATGTCGGGAGTAGATCTGGGTCTCCCCCTTTGTTGTCTCGGACTTAGATAACATAAAGCGAAGACTGCCTTGATTGGCGTGACAACCATCCATTTGGGAGTCCAGGCATTCTTGGTTCCACCTCCTTAGCTGCTTATCCCTCTACCATCCATCCTGGATCCACCTCACATAGGAAACTACAAGGTTGGTGATAACATTTTGGCGTCGTTGACGGGGAGGTAGAGGCCTACCTTGGTTCAACATACCTCACCTTTCCCTACGACATATCTTTTAAATTACTTGTGTGATTCACCTGGCGACTCCACCCTGCGACTCCACTGAGGACCGGACCCAACGTATTATTCTTAAGTTCCTAGAACATCTCATAAATCACAATGAACTCGAATTTATTCGTCCAATTTTTCAATGAAATCAAGGAAAATCCAACCAGGCTTAAAAGGAAACTTCTATCTCGTCTGGATTTCTCTGAAATCTATGAGGCACCTCATCCTATGCCAAAAAGATACATTAAAGGGTTGCCTCGTTTCTTTGCAAATTCAA
>LPNX010666324.1:535163-605291 GCA_001517045.1 Pseudotsuga menziesii
GGATTCCATGGGCGCAGAACATGAAGATGTCTATATGCGAGCCCTTTGTGAATCCTTAGGAGGTAACGCCGATTATTGGTTATACACGTTAGCACCAGGATCCATCACTGTATACAACATGTTAAGAAATTTATTAAGAAAAGAACGAGGCACAAGCATTGATAAATCCATACATCCAAATAATGATTGTGTTGTTGAGAATCAATCTGATGAAGATGATCAGGATAACCATAATGAGATAACTGACGATTTTCCTCATCAAACTGATTCCTCCTCTCCCGATCCAATAGTGGACATGCCTTTGAATGACTCTTCGATGCAAGAGAGTGACGATGATCAAATCTCGACCCTTCAGGATTATGACCTTGATATTGATACAGAAGGGGAACTTATTAAAATCTTGTCACCATTAGCTCAGGAAGGCAAAAACAAAGAAGGAGAACAAAATGATCACTATCAAGAAACATCTTTAGTTGAGCCTTCCATTGGTGAGGTCATTAAAGAGCCTTTAAAAGAGCAACTCCATAGTCATTGCCTAATTGATGATAATTTGAGTCAGTATCTAACCTATCTGAATCTGGATTCAGACCTTGATCATATCACTGCAGAAGAAGAAAGGGTTGAAATTAATCAAACTTCTATTGAAGAACAATCCTGTGGTCATAGTGTGATTGAAGAGCATGCTTGTAAGAGGGATAGGGAAACTGAAACCGAACCTATTGATGTTTTTCCTTATCTAGAGCTTAAAGAAGAACAATCACATGATGATACGATTGTAAGTGAACTTGATCAAGAACATTGTAATGAGGATCCTTGTCCTGATAGTATCAATAGAATTCTTCATCCAATCTTTAATCAGAACATGTTGGTTCAATGTGTGGATACTGACCTTGTTTCGAATCTTGAAATCACTCCTGGAATTATTTTAAAAGCTCTTTCCTCTCGTCAAATTCTGAGATCAATTATTTCAAGTTTGGGAGAAAATTTGCAATCCACCCTCCCATCCCAACTTTTTGAGTTTTCTGGTATGGGTTTGTCTTTTAATCGAGTTGATACTTTCCAAATCTTTAATCAGGAGTTCAAGCATTATCACGTAATTGTGGAAAAGGCACTTCATGTCTCTTCTCAGTCATCTATAATAAATAATTTTTTTCAATTTGTAAGTATGTATTATGGATGGTTGGAGAAGGTGTATAAAGATCAATTTCGTCTTTTCTCCATTTTTAAACAACAAATGGGCTTGATCTCATTCACAGTTTCATTGCATTACAACTTGTCCCCATTTGATTTTCCCATTTCTTCTGGAGTGAATAGAATTGAATGTCCTAGTAAGGTAGAGGAGAAAACAAAGAACTGTTTGGAGTGGTTGAATCATGAGTCATTTTGTCTCCTTCCATCAAGAGCGTGCTTGCATACTTCTTATGATCCTGTCAGTATCTGGATGGACGAGTTTCTAGAAAGTCAATTTCAGCCTTGGCATGATTTCATTCCAGATATTTCTTTGAATTTCAAACAACAAGTTAGAATGGTTTCAATTTTCATATACATTACTTTCAAACCATCTCGGGCTTGTTGGGTCATTAACTGTAAAGAAATCTCAATGGATTCGTTTAGCAAATGATTGCATTGGATTTACGATTTTACCTAACACTTGTCTAAATTGGTTAGAGTAGGGTAGGTAGGACCTGAATAAGCCTTTCTCGACAGTAGTATAGAATCTTGCATCTTTGCCTGAAGCTCGCCTTTGAAGCTCTTAATATAGTTTTGATTTTTGTTATCCTGCACAATAAAAAAAACAAACTTTTCTTGAAAGTTATGGTTATAGATTAGATTTACTTTTTGCTTTTCAGTTTTATGCATGCTTATTTTCAGTACTTTATTTTTATCCACATATTGTTCTGACGACCGGTATGTGAGTTTGGTATGGCTCTGGACATGCTGCAGGTAGTCGGTGACATTTTGGTAGCGGTTGCAGAGCTGGAAGGATTGATCGAAGATGCGAGAAGCAGAGTACGAGGACCAGAGATTCTGAGGTTCTCAAGCCCTCTTTTCAGCGGAGCACTTGTCCCAGCTGGAGCCAGATGTTATCACATATATAGTATCCAGGCTACCATATTCTATTTTTCAGATACAGTACATTTTTCAGCCAGATCTCTTACATATGAGATGCTGAGATGAGCAGTTTGGACAGATCATTATTTTGTTAGTGGACTATGATACTCTCCCATGTCAGAACTGAGTCTCGGGACACTCAGATTTGAGGACTGATGTAGCCATTTAGTCATTTGCAGAGCAGTTAGTGATGCCCAGATTGGTATTAGTGTTTTCTCATTGGACAAATGATGGTTCAGATCAGTGTTGCAAACATCGGTGCGGCGAAAAAATCGGCAGGGTCCAGGAAACATCATTTCGGGATATCTCGGCAATATATCGGCAAACATCGGCAATAAATCGACAAACTTAAAAAAATACAAAAATATTCAATTTCACCTTAAGAAAAAATCGGGAAAAAATCAGCAATATCTCGGGATAAGTCGAGAAAAAATCAGGAAAAAACGGCAAAATCACTGGAAAAAATCGGCAATATCTCGGGATAAATCGGAAAAAAATCGGGAAAAAATCGGCCCGATTTTTTCGGCGATTTTTTGAGAAAAAATCGTCGAGCTGAAAAACTCGCGATTTCTCGGACATCGGCGATTTCTCGGCCGATGTTGGTAACACTTGTTCAGATAGATTATTTGCATGGTTATGACTCGGCATTTATTATATTGTGTTATGGTTTCTCTTATACTCATTTTTGTGACATGTACTAGCATTTAGTGTCATGATCTGGCGGTCATAAATATATGGACTTGGATGTATTTGTATTATGTATTGATGTCCCTACTTAGACTTGGAAGTTCATGATCTATACTCATTGGTTTTACCCTCCCTACGGAGAACAGAGGTAGTCATTCCCACCATTTTTGGCTTGCTAGTGTTGGCTTCATTTTTCACTGTCTCCACCCATCCATTACCTTCCAGTTTTGTTTTAACCCAACTTACTACTTGACTTATGGCATGGAGGACCTTTCCCCGCTAGAACCTTTGTTGGACAAACTTCCATGTTCATACTGTGTCTCAGCTCTGAGTTGGTGAGAGAACTTGCCTTTGGTAAGTTGGATTGTATGCCTAAATCATTTTGGTCGGTTGTCCCGATGTTTGGCATTGTGCAGAACTCCCCCTAGTCATTTGAGATGTTGTTGGCTAAAACTGAAAGCTCATGTACTACTTGTATTGGAAATGTTTATGCGCCCATGAAAAATATAAATGAAAACTGTGTTTCTTAACATATGTGAGCAAAGGGCAAGAGCAATGAAATGCTAAAATACCCCGTGAAGGGTATAAGAAAAGGTCCCAAAAGCAATGGTTAAATATATGCTATATCCAAATATTGCTGACCTTATAAATTTGATTATGTCCCGGATGAAAGCTGCGATTAGTTGTGCTTTTAAGCACTGGTGAAGTCCCAAAGGGTCATATAGGCCAAAAAGGCCATCGAAATAAAATTGATGGTCCTAATGAAACTGGATCAAACTTAATGTAGACATGATGCCTAAGTTGAATAACCGCTCTCTGAACAACTCAACCATTTGTGAGGCACTGTCATTCCTTGTGTTGTTGTTTGTCCGGCATGTGGTTATAGTGAGTATTCCCTTTCCATATCCAAAGTGTCATGATGTTAAGTAGGTAGTCATCCTTTTCCCTAGCCTTGTCAATTTCAGCCTTCAGCCTTCACTAGCAAATTGACTACAACTATGAAGTGAATATAGTCCTGAAAGTCTGGTCTGAGTAACAATAAATAAAACCCTATGTGTATTTGGTGGATGTACCGCCAGTGGGATGACTGCTACTTGTTGTGATTGTTGCTTAAATGATTTGCAGAGCATGTCTCAGCCTTATAACACTTGCAGCAGATGGATGATAGTTCGAGTTATATTATTGGTATTTGGTCATTTACAGATGATTATATTGTAGAGACCTGGAAAGGGTATGAGTATACACCCTAGATGGATTTGGACTCTCTGAGTCTAATGAGATAGTTTATTTTAAGTTCCGGGCACTTGCAGAGATGGTCAGGCTCATTTTACTCTTTTGATGTAGTTTTGCTTCACAGGGTGATGTGTCTGAGTAGGGAGATGTTTTTATTGGATCTCCTAGGGCTCTGTATGGGGCATAGGGGGTGCAGCCACTTGATTGTACCATAGTACCCACATCCCAGAGAGCTTGGTGGGCTCAGTTGGACAACGCAGGCACCCTAGGAGGCTGTTTTGGCAGGTTCACATTTCTCGAGGCAGAGTGAAAAATGATTAAATGACTATTGAAGAAATTGATTTGGGCTACTGAGGCAAGGAAATGACATGGGATGAGTCATGATGATGAGAGTGATGTCCTTTGCACCTTCTCCAGTAGTTGCAGCACCTGATTGGGCCCACACCTATTTTTCGGGCATTTTTATATTATTTTCTGGAGCTTTTGGGAGGCTCATGATTTCGTGGAGGCACAAAGTCAAAAAATTAAAATATTATATTATTTTATTGTACCATGGGGCACCCAAAGGGAGTTAGTTAACACTCCATGGACCCACCATGTGTTTCATTTATTTCTTGTTGAGTGGGGTACCCTCTTTATGGGTGATCTAGTCCACTTTGGTACTTTATGGTTATATTGATCCATGTATTGTATGTTGAGCTCATCTCAACCATTGATTAGAACATTTATATCTTTTAATCTTAGCCACTCGTTTTGAAAGTGGTTAGGATTTTGGTTCTCTCATTTCTATTTAAAGGAGAAAGCTTCTCATTTGTAAGAGGTCTTTGGTTCTTGGATCTGGATAATAGAAAAACTTTTCTTGTGGATATTTTTTTGGATCTCCTTTGCATCTGGTGTTCTTAGAAGGTGATTGGAAATTCTTTTGCTTCCTAGCATTCGGGAAATTGTTGCAAGATCTATATATTTTTGGGAATCTTTGTCTTGTCTACAGGAGGGCGACTTCAGCTTAGGCGTTTTTGCAGGGGGACCTCAACTCGCTTGGATTGTCTTCGTTTTTTATCAGGGGGTTTTCATTAATGTCATTGTGATCTATGATTTTCTCTTGCTATTTTTTTGTAGCATTTAGCTTTTTTCTCACGTGGCAACAAATCTGATATGGTTGACATTTGTTGTGCAGGAGAGAGGGCGTATTGATTCCTTGGGGCAAAACGTTGGACATAGAAATTGCTCAAAGCTTCTCAAATTGATCGGGACAGCAGGGTTCATCATCATCAAGGCATCTAGAAGGTTTTCCAGGTAAGATCTACAGGTTGGTTCTTTTCTTCCATGATCTCAATTCATTATACCTGCTTTTTTTCAATTTACTGAAAACTCCAAAATATTAAAAAATCCAAAAATACTTAATCGGGGAACCGTTTGATCTTTGGACAAACCAATGCCGGGTTTTGTAGATCGGGCATCCCTCTCACCATTTCATCTTAAACGCTGTCCAAAAGGTTGTTGGTTTGCCCTAGATCTGAAAAACTGACTATTAGAACCCTAGTACCCCCACTGAAATTTTGACTTTTCCAGATCTGACTTTTTGTGGAAAATAACCACTTGGGTTTGTAGATTGGGTCCTCCTCACACCAAAACACCTCCAACGTTGACCTAGTTGCTTCCAGGTGGCCCTAGATCTGAGAAACTGACTTTCAGCACCCTAGCACTCCTAGTCATTTTTTGACTTTTTCAAATCTGATTTTTTCTGCATTTTTTCAACTTGGGTATGTATATCAGGTCATCCACATCCCATTTCTCATCCAACGCTGAGTTGATGCCTCCCAGATTGTCCTAGATCTGAGGATCTGTCCCTCTAAACCCTAGCGCTAGCCCTCCTTCTGCTGGTTTCCCCTGCAAACTGAATTTTTTGGGCCAAGCACTTTTCTGGGTCCATAGATCAGGGCATATCCCAAGTGGGTTCACTCTAACGCTGTGCAGATACTGACTCCATTGCCCAAGACCCAACAGGCACTGATCTCCAAGCCTAGCGCTAGCCCTCTTTTGACCTCTTTTCCCTGAAAGTTTACTATTCTTTGATGATTCAGGTACTTTGACATTGTCGCATCTTTCTTTGAGTCTATTCCTTTGGTACTACATAGTCCCAGCTTTGTCCTTACTCACCCTGCATTGGTTACATTTCCCAAGGCAGCGGTTATCTTCATCAGTTGCCAGTACCTCAACCCCAAATCTTGTATCCATCCCATAAGTTACTTTGGTTCCACTTTGAATTGAACTTAACACTTCCAAAACCCTAATCCAAAGCCTTGGCACACCTGGTAACATCTCCCATAGATCTAGGGTCTTCAATTACTTCACACCTTACGTACCTCAAGCCTACTTGATTTGATCTCGTGTCTAGGTCTGAGCTCTCTTGTTGGGAGTAGATCTGGGTCTCCCCCTTTGTTGTCTCGAACTTAGATAACATAAAGCGGAGTCTGCCTTGATTGGCGTGACAACCATCCATTTGGGAGTCTAGGTAGTCTTGGTTCCACCTCCTTAGTTGTTTGTCCCTCTATCATCCATCCTGGATCCACCTCACATAGGCAACTACATGGTTGGTGATAACAGAGATATGACCATAGGTTTGCCAGATTTTAGCACAGAGCAGAGTGGTGTATTCAAAGGGTGTGCTTTGGGAAAGTACACTAAGACTGCTTTTCCGAGCAGTGACAGCAGATCAAAGGGAATGCTTGAGTTGATACATTCGGATTTATGTGGTCCCATGTCTTCTGCCTCATTGACAAGTTTTGAGTATTACATTATTTCATCGATGACTTTCCAGGAAGACCTGAATCTATTTCCTTAGAAGCAAGAAATCAGAGGAGGTCTTGCTTCGGTTCCAAGAGTTCAAATCTCTTGTGGAGAACCAGACAGGAAAGAAGATCAAGGTACTTCGATCAGATAATGGGGGTGAGTATACTTCTCTTGCTTTCGATTAGTTTTGTTGACGGGAGGGTATCAGGAGGCAGTTGACAGTTCCTTACACTCCACAACAGAATGGAGTGGCTGAAAGGAAGAACCGTGCGATAGTGGGTGCAACTAGAGCCATGCTGAATGATCAGAATCTTCCTTTCTTTCTATGGGCAAAGGCCTGTAGTACTGCTGTTTATGTGCAGACCAAGAGTCCGCACCTTGCTTTGGGGTGTAAAACTCTTGAGGAAATGTTCATCGAGAAGATGCTTGAGATGGGCCACTTCCGCATCTTTGGATGTCTTACATACTCACATGTCCCTTCTGAGAAGAGGACAAAGTTGGAGGCTCTTGGAGAGGGGTATTTTTGTTGGATATGACGAGACTTTGAAGGCTTTCCTCATTTACCTTCCTGCATAGAGGAAAGTTGTGGTGAGGAGGGAGGTGAGATTTGAGGAGGGGCGAGCCTTTAGGAGATCTCGAGATTCTGAGATAGAGGAGCAGCAGGGTACTCCAGAGGTGACAGCATCACAGAGTTCAACGAGTTAGGCCGCAGGGTCACAGCTTACAGGATCATCAGTTTCAGGGACTCAGTCTACAAGTACTTCTGGTACAGGGACAGGTTCACGGATCACAGGTTCATAGGTTACACCTTAAGGTGATTCAGATACACATGGTGCAAGTTCTGGTTCACCACGGATAGGATCTCAGACCGATGGTACTTCTCCAAGGAGACATTTGTCTGATGAGGATGTAGAGGAGGGTCTGCAACATGATGCTTCTTCCAAGAAGAGAAATCCAAGTTGGCTTAGGGAGCTTGTGAAGGAAGCAGAGGAGTCTATCGAGCCACCCAGGAGGGAGGTCAGAGAGAGCAAGGCACCTAAGAGATTTTCCAGCTACATGGCACAGGTGACTAGCTTGCATGAATTCGAGCCTACTACTTATGAGGAGGATTCCGTACACCAGGTTTGGAGAGATTCCATGATGGAAGAGTACAATTCCATCATGAAGAATGGGGTGTGGGAAGTGGTTCTGAGACCAGAGGGGAAGTCAGTTGTGACTTCCAAGTGGCTCTACAAATTCAAGCATGCTGCAGATGGAAACATCGAGAAGTACAAAGCTCGATTTGTACTGCATGGGTTCTCACAGATAGAGGGAGTTGATTATGATGAGACATTTGTCGGTTGCCATATTTTCTTCGATCAGAGCAATGATCTCTGTCGTGGCAAAGATGGGTTGGAGGATCCATCAGATGGATGTGAAGACTGCTTTTCTCAACGGTCTTCTACAGGAGGAGGTATATTTGGAGCATGCACAGGGCTTTGAGCTACGCTATTGGGAGCGGGGATCGGGAGTGGGAGCCAAAAGAGAAATTTTCAAAAGATTCTGTTTTGGGAGCGTTTTTTATATAATACATATTTTAATATATTTTGATGCATATATATTAAAAAAAACATCTATTATGCCAAATTAGCTATAGAAAACATAGATATAACCATTTAATACACATATAACATCAACCATCTAGGAGCTATGACTTTAACATTGTCATCAAATGATTAATCATCAACAACATCAACCTTCAAATTTCAACATATAATATTTGCCATCAACAAACTCTAACAGTCTAACAAATAACATCAACCATGACTGCTCCTGTTGCCTTATCGTTAATGATTGCTCATGTTGCCTTACAATTAGCAGCATTATCTGTGATGGCTTGAATGACATTGTATGGCCCAATTGTTTGAATGGTTTCAAGTAAAGGTTGTGCAATATTAATGTCAGTCTTGTAGCGATCTGAGTAGTCATGAGTTGAAAGGAAGACCACACCACTAGCAGACACACCAAGACTATTTATCAATGGCTTGCCTTTAACATTCATCCACCCATTAGATACAATGGAAACCCCATAGTTGGACCAATCATTCTAAGAGCACCATTGATTTTGGCTCTTTCCTTGTCAAAGTCCCACGGTTCTAGCTTTGTCATACCCAAGGATCCTGTATCCTTTAGGGGCACCATTGATGGCTTGTACCATTTCATGCCAATAGGGTGAGGGAAGAACATTGAATGGCACACCACATGCATAGAGAACCCTGTAAATTTTTGAATCCACATCATCTCTGCAACCAAGGTCAAGGAAATCTGATAGTGTTTTTTGCATGGGCAAGAATCCACTAGCATGGGTTGATGATGATCCAGATCCACTACTAAACATTCTCTGTGGGGATTCAAATTCGACCCTTGATCTCTTGGAATTGTTTTGAGCGGCCTCTTCTTCCATCCTGTATTTGTTTCTTTCTTTAGCTGACACTTTGTCACATGTTTTGACTCCAGTAGCCTTACCTTGATCACATGGCATAAGCCCACACAAATGCTTTCTCACACGGATATATGAACCGGTGTAAGTTTTATTACAATGGAGGCATGTAAACTTTGTGGTTCCACCCCTTCTCCCTCCCCCAAGCCTTGTCACATACTTCCACAAAGGTGTTGTGTCTTTTTGTTTTTTCCCCTCATCACTCTCAATTTCCTCCTCCTCCTCCTCCTCCTCTCCCTCTCCCTCCTCCTCTCCATGGTATGTGCCACTCCCTATCTCTTCCTCCTCACCATTGCCACCACCAAATCTACTTCCCACCGCCACCATCATGAGAAGAATCAGAACCAAAAACAAAAACCACATACCCATCATGCTTCTTGATTCAATATGAGAATCACTTCTTTCCTGCAATAGAATGATGGAGAAGAAGAAATTGGAAAGAGTAGGAAAAACACATACAAGATTTAAATTTTTAACATAATGAAATATTTTTTTCAAAAAAAAAAGATTGGGTTTTTAGAGCCTACCTTTTTAGCTCTTCAAGGATGGTTGAATGTCTCTATGGAAGCCTTCAATCTTCCTTCCAAGCTCTCACAAATAGAAGCTTTCAATCTCCCCTTCAATCTCCTACAAATTTTCTCTCAAACAACTTGCAAAGCCACTCAAAGCCTTAGCAAGATAAATGAAAACAAGCAAATGAGGAATAGAATGAGTCCAAATGGAGTCCAGTGGTGTTTATAAAGGCTAATTGAACCCTAGCCAATCACTAAAAACCAATTTTTTTTTGCAAAATTGAGAAAAATGAAAAAAAATTCTTTTAACACATGGAATCGTTGAGGGAGCATTTTTTTTTGCTCAGGATCGCTGAGGGAGCGATGAGGAATTGCTCTGGGAGCGTCGCTCCCTCATCGCTCCCTCAACAATTCCGGGGATGGCAGAGAGCGTTTTTTTCCCTAGGAATTGCGATTCCCAAAAACGCTCCCAGTAGGAAATGATGAGCAATTGCGATTTCGAGAGTGATTCCTCATCGATTCCTCCTGGAGCGATTCGTTGGGCTCCCTAGCGATTCCCCGCAACCTTGTGGAGGACTGTAGACCTATGTCTACACCCATGATCACCAACTGGAAGAAGCTTGATGCTTCTGAGGGAGAGTTGGTGGATCTTACTTTGTTTCGTCAGCTCATTGGTTCGTTGATGTATTTGGTCAACACCAAACCATATATGAGTTTTGCGGTGAACACTCTCAGTCAGTTCATGGTGGAGCCCAATAGAGTGCACTGGATAGATGCAAAACATATTTTGAGATACCTTGCTGGGATTGTACACTATGGTCTGGACTATAGGAGGTCAGGTGGAGTGGACTTGGTTGGCTTCACGGATTCAGATTGGGTAGGCACTGCTTCGGACCGGAAAAGCACATTTGGTTGTTGTTTCAGGTTGGGATCGGTTGTTGTGTCGTGGTTCAATCGAAACAAAAGTTCGTTGCTTTGAGTTCTGCAAAGGTTGAGTACATGGAAACCAATCAGACTAGTTGTGAAGCATTGTGGCTTCGCAAGTTCATGGTTAATTTATTTGGTCAGGAGCAGAGGCCTACTATCATTCACTATGACAATCAAAGTTCCATTAGGCTCTCTAAGAATCCAGTGTTTCATGACAGGTCAAAACACATTGAGATCAGATACCACTTCATCAGAGATTATGTTCAGAGAGGAGCTATTGAGCTACAATACATTTCTACAGATGAGCAGGTGGTAGATATTCTCACAAAGTCTTTGGGAAGATGAAAGCACATACATTTTAGAGACAAGATGGGAGTGGTGAAAAACACCTTCCTCGGTAAGAGGGAGTGTTGATTTGTTTACCTAGAGAAGTGTTTGTTCACTCATGCCTTGGGGTGGACAATAACACTTTAAATGTGGTCCCTAGCCATTTATAAAGTGAGATTAACTTTATTGATATAAAGTCACTTTATAAATGAAATGTGAGTAATAAAGTTTTAAGTGACTTTAATGAGATTATTAAATAGGTGTGTAATAAATTCTCACATTTATTATTTAAAAAGTCATTAATTGCTTTTTAATGAGAAAAATGTGAGATGTGATCTTAGCCCTAGGATCTCATCTAATCTCATCCATTGGATTTGAAGAGGAAGTTACTCACACAAAAAGGGTGAGAGAAAGGCAAATTGAGGATCATTGTTCACTTTTAAGAGAGATTTTTGAGAGAGAGAGAGAGCAAGAGAAAACCAAAGAGGAGAAACCCTTGCAAATTTTTTCCAGAACCAAGAAGAATAGAAATGGCACGAATTTCGAGACAACTTTACCAACAAAGTGGCATGAATCTTGAGGAACCCATACAGTATTAAATGTAGCGATCGTACAACAATTAATGCAACTCGTATGGTCCGTACAACACGAATTCCAAGGAGAGAGAAGGCACATATTTCGAGGTTGAGTTTGCACAAAAATCGAGGCAGGCGTACAACATTTATTGATGTATGTACAATGACTGTACAACATAGACTTTGATGCTGGGTTTTGCACAGAAATTGAGGTAGCCATATAGTCACACGTGTGGTAGAAATTCTTGGGTTCCCTACAACATATTTTTTAGTGTTTGGTGGCACGCTTTTCGAGATGGAAAAGAGATAAGTACTGCTGTAATTTGTTGAATAATTTGTTGAAGAAGAAATAATAAAATCTCTTTGCAAACAGGTTTTCCCTTCAGGGTTTCTCCTGGGTCATCTTCACCAAAAATCCGAGTGCTTAAATTTCATGTGTGTGGCTGATATTAAATTTATGAGTAAGAATTTAGGGTTGCCATAAATTTTCAAAATTCAAAAGAAGAAATAAATCTCATGTGTTTTTGTTTTCGGCCATAAATTATTAAATTTTTATGCACATGCTAACATTGGGGTTTGGGCATTAAACAATGAAGAACTGAAATTGACACCAGGTTGGGGTTTTGAAAATTTTTAGTGTCTAGGGGTAGCGAATATGATGGAGCTATCCACAAGTTCTCAGAGAGTTGTTTCATGAATTGGACCCCATAGTGTAAAAATTGCATTGGGCCTCATCGACCAAAACCCTAGTTTTTTTACATTGAAAGGGCAGTCTTAGGGCCATTGTGTTGGAGGGCAAGTCATATCATAATTGGATCTCGATGTTCCAAACCCAACGATGTCGACAGTTCATAAATCCGAGCCTTGGATTGTAAGTTATTGCGAGTTGAATCTCGCATCAAAGGGTTATTAAGGGACACATGGAGAATTAGTCTAGGGCCTAGATTTTGGGTTGAGTTATGTCTAGTGTGTTGAAGTTTGAGTTAGGTTAGGGTTAATATAAATAAAATTAAAAATTTATACCTTAATGCATAAATATATCTAAAAACAAAGCTAGATTCAGAGGAGTACTGTTCTAATAAACTCTAACATAATTTTCATCTTTAACACTCTGTTGGTTACTGCGTTAATGTTGGTCCTTGAGGTGGATCAATATTTCCAATATATAAAATATAAACATTAACAAAATTACAATGAAACTAATAGACTGTAATTAAAGAACACATGCTAAATAGATTTGGTTTGAATCTGCCTTATACTCAGACATAATATGTCAACTCTTGTCACTACAAGGACAAGTTGTTATAAGTCATACTTTGAGAGAGAGAATCTTAATGTGTTATGGGTTTAGGTTAGCATAGGATAACAACATTGATATTCAGTCCCAATCATAGATAGGCACCCTAAAAAAACCACAACGCCCTCTAGCAGACTTACTGGCCTATAATCTAGGGTTTAACAGAGTCATAATTAATCTAGAATAGGGCACCACAGTCCATGGACAAGCTAGGAGATGTATATTCATGGCCCAGACAAAAATACGGACACAACCCTGTCAAAAAATTAACTAGACAGTCACGACCTATTAGAAGGAGATAAATGTTGAATTTTAGCATTAGCATGAATACTTAAAAATTTGCAGACCAACTTTAAACAAATGATAAGTGCAGTAAAATAACATTCATCACATCAACACAGTGGACACAAGAGTTTTTCACTGGGGAAACCTTTAAAGGACAAAAGCCCCCAAAAGCATTAGTAACTTATCTCGTAAATGAGATGACTGAAATTCTTCAAAAAGATCCACAAACCCTAACAGGGTTTTCCACAATGACAGAAGATCAAATTTCCAAATTACATAAAAATGCCCAATTAGGGCTTCTTCAGAAAATCAGAGTTTTCTTTCCTGCCCAATAATTACAGGCTGCCCAAAATTCTTTGTGCCTGCCCAAATTTGATCTCCCTGTCTGGCTGCCCATCCGTACTTCTACTGCCTGGTCGTACGTCTGCTACCTGACCATACTCCTCTATTCGGCTGTACTTGCCCGACCTGTTTCTCTACCCGGCCTGCTGCCCGAGATCAGACAACTCTGTCTGATGTTACACGGCTCGGCTGCTCTGTTGTGCTGCCCGGAGGGCAATGTGCACAGGACGAATCCTATGGGGCCTGCCTGGAGGCTTTCGGGTGTGCTGCTTAGTAGCCCGCGACCCTTAGTAGACAGCCCAGGCTTGCTGTTGGCAGCCCGTGGCTCCTGCTAGCTGTACGGTGCTGCTGTAGCAGCTCGGGAGCACACTTAGGCTGCCCTGAACCTGCTGTTGGCAGATCGTGGCCAGCAAACGGGCTGCCTGTGGAGAGGGCACCCTGCCCAAAGATAGATCCGGCTGCCCAGATCGGTGAATAAGCTTTCCATAGGTCAAAGAAGTTGCCCGGAGGTGGAAGTGGTTGCCCAGTGAAATTTGATGCTGAAGCTGAGGATTTTATAAAACCCTTAAGACAGAAAAACAGAAACCCTAGTTTAGGGTTTGTCTTCTGGATGATGAAGCCCTAGCTAGACTCATCCATTATCATTACTAAGAACTGCTTATTATTGGATGGAACAGATTTGTATGTCCAGCCCCAAAGAGAATTAATTTAAAATTGAGAGATATTGGTTATTTTTGCTAATGTGATTGGTTTAAACCTTTTATCTCCTATAAATATCATTATTTACATTCATTTGTGAGATATAGATATATATAGAGAGAGATATCTCTATATAGATATATATGTGAGAAATATCATTGGGCTTGAATAATTATATCCAATTTGTCAATGATAGTCAATGCTAGTTTATATATAGAGATATTTCTGTGTAACAAGAACTTGTCCAATCTTTTTTTCAGATTTAATTATTTCAACTACAACAAAAGAGGAAACACCAACCCTTTTCTGTAAGAGGTGGCTTATAGCCTTGTAGGATGAGGTTACAATTGAGGATAATTTATACAAAAATCCACTAAGAAAAATATGTACGGATTATACCATATATCAAGGGGAAATCCATTTAAAAACAACCAGAGTTTAGTAATAACTGCTTCTCAATAAGTATTAAGAATTAACAAAGTCACTAATCAACATCACTAATTCAATCCTCGAAAGCTTTTCAGCTTTTATTTCAGTGTCTTTAGAAGAATAATGAACAGCCTGGAACATGGAATAAACAAAACGTTTGTGCTACAAGTACATCACTGGACAATGCACACTCAGTAACAAAAAGGGACTACGGCTACCTGATGACCCTTATGAAAAACTTTTTTCTTGTATTCGATCAAAAGCAGAGAGTTACTACAGTGAGGTTTGGTGAGAAATTCCAGCTTAAAGATACAACAATGAATCAAAATCGCCCAACAAAGAGGACTTTACATTTTATTCTTGATGGAGAGTTAAGGAAAAGTATAATTTAATTGATTATCCTCACCAAGGTGCTCTCTCTCCCCTTTACCAATATGCTCCTTCACAGATTATGTTTGAATATCACTTGAGTCTCTAAAACTATCACACGGATCCTCTCTTTTGTTAAGATTCATAGATGGAGTTGTCAAGCAGCTGGTTAGAGCATCAATGGAAACATTAACAGATTCCCCTTTTTTCAGTGTCCACTGCACCAAGTGAAACCTTAGCTGTTTGCACCTCATTGCTTATTAGTTGTTTCAGAGTCAGTTTGTCCTAATCCATTGCATTTCTTCAATATTCTAGATTGTTTGATGTTGATTTCCACTAGAGTCTCTAATGCAATCAAGAGGTTCCCATGAATTTATTGGTTTAGGAGTTGATGTTGTCAAACTTGAACGTAAAGAAGCAACTCCAGTAGAATTATTAGTTGGTTGTAAGAAATTCTCTAAAGCATTCTTATGTTCAATTTTCTCGATATTGCCCTGAACGTGTCCTGAACTTGTCTTTTGTTGCCTCTATGCTTTTGCTGTTTAACCCTGACCCAAGAAGCAGGGAATTTTTTTCCCCACCCTTATCCTGTGAACTTTCTTGACCCTTTTGATTCTCTTCCATTGTCAACTGTTTTCTTACTCTTTCACTCTTGTAACTCCCATTATTGACATTTATGCAAGAAGACTTGTCAGTGCCAATGTGAACAATGTTATGTTCACTACTTTCCTTGAGAAGGTTATCATAATTCTCTACCAGAAGGTTGCCACTATAGCAAGGCCTTACATTTTCAATAATCCCTACACAATCATCCAACCCCCCAAATCTATTATCTGTTGTAATCACATTGTTACCAACTTTATTGATAGAGCCCATAGCACATGACATAGAGCTAGTGTATGGGCGTTCTATTTGCAATTTACCGGGCACTGAATTCAGATTGGAAAGATCAGGATTTTGTTCCTTTCTTACTATATTTAGATGTTCTCCCTTACATTCACTAGGATGCTTTACATCAACAGTAGTTTTTTTTACTTTTCTTTGTTATAATTTCATGTTGGAAATGTGTATTACCTGAGGATAAATATGGTGCTTCAGGCGGAGAAAAATCTTTTTTTCCTATTATGGCTTATGTTCTCGATAACATTTGTAGAATTTGATTGAAGTTTCCCAAAACTGAATATAAGATAGTATTTTATGATTCTGGATATAATTTGTAGAATATGATTGAAATTTTCTTTTAAAACAGAATGTAAGACGGTGTTATGAGATTTGGGTTCCTCTAGTTAGTAAGATGTCCTCATGTGGATTTTTGAAATGAATAATGAAATTGGGTTTAGACAACAATTACAAATGCAATAACCAGTGTTGTTGAAATGCATGCAATATGGAAGCGGGCAAGGTAGTCTCCAATCTGCAGGTGTGAAGCCTAGCTGCACCTGTAAATTCACTTGTTTTACATTTTCTTTATTTTTCAGTGATTATCCATTGTGCTACTCTCAGATGAGATTTGGTTGCATTCCTTAATAGTTTCGTGTATATTCATTCAGATTGCTCGCCTAGGTGCACAACGATGTGCTCATGGACAACTTTCAAGAAGGCGTGCTTGTTCTATTGTAATAAGTGTTGTGCAAAGTGTCTCTGTGTTCCCCCTGGAACGTACGGGAACAAGCAGACATGCCCTTGCTACCACAACTGGAATACCAAGAAAGGAATCCCCAAATGCCCTTAGAATTTGTTAGAAATCCACTTGTAGCACTTGTTGTTCTAGTGTATGACTATGCCTATGGCTCATTCTATCAATTTGGTCTCTCTAAAACTATGAGAGCTTATTAAATTGTAAATACTCTTTTCTGCAATGAAAATTTGGTGTGGAGGTTATTGGACTGCAATTACTACTTTTTTTACTTGAAATTTGGTGTGCAAAAAGTGTTTTGTTTTATAAAAACTTAAATTTGTAACAATTTAAATGTTTTTTAATTCTATATGTGCAACTTCGATCTAGTTGAGAACGATTGGTGATAGAAATTGATTTACAACTGCCACAAAATAAACATCTGATCATTACATTGCAATTGAAAGATGGCTAGTTAAGAAGGTTTTAGTCAATAATTTTGCATATTCCACAGCTCCATGTTGTGACTGTGTTTAACTCAAATTGGACTATAATGGTGGATGCCAATCAGTTGTGAGGAACAGTTGGATAGGTAGACAAAATGGTAGATTGGTCCATATGAACGCGAGGCATGGAAAGTTGCCTGTCTGAAGTTAACACAATGGTTGAAGCTGGAAAGCTGCAACAATCAACCATCTAAGTTAACCAATGAACATGGATAAATCTTTTTTTAAATTTTGATTTTGGCCCAACAAATATAAATTTTCCTCTGATAATTGAATTAACATTACAAGACTAACCTTCCTGCATAATAATTTGGATCATACCAAATTTTTAGTGTTCACTGTTCACCATATGTACCCAAAATAAGAGCTTGCTACAACAATCTACATGCTTGACTTTCTATATTGGTCAATAGAATGTCAAAAAAAAACTGGGAGTTTATGGTGGCAAAGACTGAATTGCAGTTTCTATTTGACAAAGCAAAGATCAAGGAAAAGAATTTAGAAAGAGCAATTCCAGAGTGGAAGTTTATGGTGGCCAATACTGAATTGCAGTTTCTATTTGAGAGAGCAGAAATTAAGGAAAAGCTTTTACAAATAGAACAATTCCAAAGTTCAACCACTGAACATGGATAAATCTTCTCTTGCATTCTGATTTTAGCCCAACATGTATAAATTTGCGTCATTAATAACTTGGATAATTGAATCAACAGTACAGTAGCAATCTTCTTGCAAAATAATTTTGATTGCACCAAGTTTTTAGTGTTCACCAGATGTATGCAAAATAAGAGCTTGCTGACAATCTGCATGCTTGAATTTCGATATTGATTAATAGAATGTAAAAAAAAAGTGTGTTTATGATCGCCAATACTAAATTGTAGTTTCTGTTTGAGAAAGCAAAGATCAAGGAAAAACTTTTACAAATAGAGAAATTCCACAAAGCTTTTATCTAGGAAAAAATTTGATGGCAATCCCCCTTCTTTGTTATCACCAATAATATTTGGTTGATCCACAATTAAATTGATTGAATAAGTTTCTTTAAAGTGTCAGCAGCATAGAATAATGGAAAACTACAAGTAGACTTTGCAATATTTGTTAAAAACATGAATTACAAATCAGATTAGTTCTCTCTGTCCACTCCTTTGTTTCCAAGCAAAACCAACACGCAACGATGCACCCTTCACAGTTATTTGGTATAAAGGAAGCCCTCCCTATGGGAAGAGATTTCATATGAACATCATATGTATAAGCTCAGTTTAGCATTCTTCATGAAACGCTAAAGTTTCACTATACGAAACAGTGCAAAATGCATTTGTTATTTAAAAACAACACCTACTCCTATGAAGTATAAAACATGAAAACCCCATTAAACATGAAGGCCATTCTATAAAGTGTGTAAAAGGTGTTGAAATCTTATGCAATATATATTTTGCTGTGTGTATAACTATACCATTTAACATCTTGAGAGACTTATTAATTCCCTTCTTCCAACAACCTATGAGACAATATGCTCAAAACCATTTATCAAATTCGCGTTACATAAGCTTGAATAACATAATGCAAAGTGATGGTATGTAATATCTGAGACCTAATAATAGTCTGTTGAAAAAATGACAGATTTATTTTTTTATTGTTGTTTTATTTGTAATTCATTCTTAGTTAAAAGTTCATGGGTCTTTGGAAAATTAAAAGTCACATGCCGATACTTTACATTTGAATGAATATGTTGGATTTTTTTGCATTTGTTTTTTGATGTCAAAATATATGCTATTTTTGCATTTGTTTTTATGTTAAAATATCATGGGTTGCCATTTACATCACTCTGGGTGCAACCACAGTTTCAACCACTACCTCAAGGTGTCCCCATGGCTCTACGCCCAAATTCCTCATTAGGATTGAAGCCCGTTGGTGAAAAACTCCTCGCTCTTCACCATTGTATCCAATCCCTTTGGACCAAATGAAACTGATGGTTACATGAAAGAACTTGGACGAATGGAAAGGTAAGTGGCAGATTCATGATGCTTTGTCTATAGAAATGCATGAAGAGAGGAAGACCCTCAAGGAGGGTGAAAGATGAAGCTGTAAAATGAGAAAGTGTTTCCTCAAACAAGAAAATGCAAAACTTCAATGTGATGAACTGCTAAGATGTGGAATAGACGAGTTCAATGAGCTAGCTGTGTTCTATGTCAATGGTGGAAAGGATGACCATTCAACCGACATTGGTTCTCATATGGCTGATGAGTCCATCGTTTTATAGAGGGATGATGATGTGATTGGTACTTCATCAACCTTGCTCGATACAATTCACCTCTAGAGGCTGAATGGAGGCATTATTTTAAAGTGGGCTGCAAGCATCTTGCTTGTCCAAAGATTTTGTTTTATTATTTAAACAAACAAATCTTATGTAATATGGCCATTATTGGAGGGTGTTAGAGATAATGGCCAAATATAGGTAATAAAGTCTTAGTTGGTTTTTTATAATAAGTGATATAATGTTGAGATAAATTTGGTATTTGGGAGACACATGACTACTTCCCATTCTCCTAATGTCATGTAATTAGACATTGCAACACTCGATGATGAATCAATCCATGCTTTGTCATTCTTATGCGAATCGGTTCTCTCTCTTTCTTATGTGTATTTCTGTTTACGCTTATGTGCGTAAAACACTGACTGTATTGACCTACGTTTTGGTGATTAATAAAATTCTCATCTTATTATCTTAGTGAGCACCAACTAGGCTAAGTAGTATAAATGTAGGCTATGTTTTGATGTGTTTTGTTCGAACAACTGGGTTTTTAGTATTTTTGAAGACCAATTGTTTTCCCTTGAAATCTCTCTCGGCTAGTGAGTCCTAACTTTATAAGTTTGGGAGGCATTTGTTAGATTTTCATAAGATTATATCAGTATATCTTAATTGCATTTATCAATAGGATCACTAGAAGATAGACAAAGCACACAATAACACGACAATAACACGAGTATTTTTATCCTGGGAAACCCAAATGGGAGAAAACTCAACAACCTTCGTCTAGAGATGATAATTCTGAGATCATAGTACAATGAAGAAGAAAAAGAAAATATGGAAAAGCTTTCCAAAGATAGAAACCCCGAAAACAGTCTTCTTCTGCAGTATATGCGAACTTCTCTCTCTCCCAGAAAACTGTGAACTTCACTGTGATGCTGTGTTGCTGCTATGTGGAATAATGAGGAGGGGCGCCTCCTATTTATACCGATTTTCCACTAATAATTTAACTGGGGCCGACATCTCTTGGGGGAGCAACATAATTTGTATTTTATACTTTTTATTTTGTCTTTTCTTTTGCTTGCTTTTCTCCCCAAGGTCTACATTGTTCTTCTAGGGTTTGTCTGATTGATTACAATAAGTTCATCTCCCGTAGGATGTACAATACAAGAACAATAAGAATAGCTTTTGAAGTTGCACAAACTCCAACACTCCCTCTCAACAAGGAAGGTATTCTTTGGTCTTCATCAGCATCACAATCATCTAGGTTTCATCTGTACATCTATATTGTCTCTATCATCTCTAAACGTACTGAAGGTTGTCTTTATGAATTTTTTCTATCTAGATGTCTGAGAGAGAATATTTTTCTACCTATCCGTCTCTATTGCCGATGGAATACTTCCATGCCTGGCTAGAGATCCTGGATGAACAAATGTGTATGTCCATTTACTACCCGTTCGTCTCATCTGCCGATGGGGTATTCCCATACCTGGTTGAGAACCTAAGCGAGTAAATGTGCACGACCATCTACTGCATGTTCGTCTCATCTGTCGATGGGTTACTCCCATACCTGGCTGAGAACCTGAATGAGTAAATGTACATGACTATCTATTCCTTGTTCATCTCATCTGTCGATGGGTTACTCCCATACCTGGCTGAGAACCTGAACGAGTAGAGGTGTTTGTGCAATCACACGGCCATCTGCTACTTGTCCGACTCATATGCCGATGGGATTTCTCCCATACCTGGCTGAGCACCTGATCGAGCAGAGGTACCTGTGTGAACCCGACCATCTACTACCTCTCAATCTCATCTGCCGATGGGATTTCTCCCATACCTGGCTAAGAACCTAGATGAGCAGAGGTAATTGGGAAAAAGTATGGTAAATGTCTCTTAGTCATCTCTCCCTTTCAAGGAGAAATACGTTCTCTTATACTCCAAGTCTTCCACGAAAGTATTCAAGCTTTATCCTGGAAAGAGGCTTGGTGTGAACATCTGCAGTCTAGTCGTTTGTCGGAATATACTGGAGCTCGACCGCACCTTTCTGCACCATATCATGTATGAATTGTTATCGAATCTCTATGTGCTTTGACTTGTCGTGAAATACATGATTAACTGACATCTACACACAACTCTGGTTATCATGGTGAGTCACGGTTGGCTCTGGAATCTGGCTAAACAATCCTGCAAGAAGTTTATGAATCCAACTACTTCTCGGGCTGCTGAACTTGCAATCATATACTTGGCCTCTGCAGTACTGAGAGCTACCGAGTTCTGCTTCTGATTGTACCTGGAAATTACTGCAGAACTCAAACTGAAATAACATCCTGAAGTGTTCTTCCTATCTGTAGTGCATCCAGACCAATCTAAGTATGTAAACCCTTGCAATCTCAAGTCACAATCTGAATTCTATCGTAGATCACACCCCACAGTGCCATGTAAATATCTGAGCACATGTTTTGCAACAGTCCAATGAATCTACCTCGGTTCGTACATGAACTGACTGAGGGCATTCACAACAAAACAAATAGTTGGTCCGGTGTTTGTCAGATACATCAATGACCCAATCAACTGGCGATACATAGTGGGATCGATCAAATTTGAATCTGAAGCAGAATCTCTCAGCTTTTTCAAATTTGCATCCATTGGAGTAGCTATGGACTTGCAGTCCAACATTATGAATCTCTTCAGTGTATCCATGTTGTATTTTCCTTGACCTAGGAAAATCTTCTTCTGCCTTTATCATACTTGTAATCCCAAGAAGTAATGCATCAACAATATTATTGAGAAACGTTGTCTTGACATGCATCTGATACAACTTCCTTCCCATAGCTGAGATAGCAATAATCAATTTGATGGAAGTATATCAAGTCATAGGAGAAAATGTCTCATCATAATCGACTCCCTCTATCTGAGAGAACTCTCTGGCTACAAACCTAGCCTTGTATTTTTCAATACTACCATATGCTCCATGTGGAGTTTCATGCTCCTCTGCATTCTGCAAAATCTATCGTGCCCATCCGGGTCTTTTTTGGTTTACTGCCATATCTGTGGGAGCATCATCTGGCTCAACTGGATCAATGGGACTGATCGGTTTATTCATTTCTTCAAACTCCCTCTTAATATTTGGAGGGGAAGATGATCTCATCTCTACATCGTCATCGATCTCTATATCTGATCCTCTTCCTTTTCGGATAGCCATTTTTTTTTCAAAGGTTGCATCCTGCCTGACTTCGATTTGAATCGATCCTGGGATGTATATTCTGTAATCCTTTGAAGGCTTGCGATATCCCACGAATGTTTCCTTCTTGCCTGAAGTTTCTATGCAAATGTAGACTGAAAAGTAATTATCCATCCTGGTGATGACTAGGTTCATCAAGGATCCTTCAATTGTCTTGTTTGAGTCACGACAACAGTGTCGCCAGGTTTCTATCATATGTAATAGACTGGAATCCTTGTCTTTGAGGGATAACTCCCTATGTCTCTCAAAAGTCAGTTGAGTAAATCTTGTTGAAGCGACACATAAACCAACATTCGTAGAAGCTTTCTGCTTCTGATCAACAAATCTATGCATGAGATCATTCTGGGTTTGAGAGTCATAATACATGCTTCTAGAGGATTTCTGTAGAAAATATGGAAAAGCTTTAGAATCATAATACATGCTCTAGTAGATTAGATCTGGTTGTTTTTTAACATGTTTCACACATATCTACATTTCTAAATTTTGGTAGTTAAATAGCCTGTCATGCTGCACAACCCATCTATGATGACGACTCCTTTATAACATACTGGAATAGAAATCCAATGATAGAAACAGAAATCCTCAGACAAACATACAAAAACACTGAAAACAAGTTTTTTCTGTAGTCTATGCGAACTTCTCTCTCTCCCAGAAAACTGCGAACCTCATTGTGTTGTTGTGTTGCTGCTGTGTAGAATAATGAGGAGGGGTGCCTCCTATTTAAACAGATTTTCCACTAATAATTTAACTCGGTCAGACATCTCTTGGGGAGCAACATAATTTGTATTTTATACTTTTTATTTTGTCTTTTTTTTTGCTTTCTTTTCTCCCCAAGGTCTACATTGTTCTTTTAGGGTTTGTATGATTGATTACAATAAGTTCATCTCCCGTAGGAGGTACAATACAAGAACAATAAGAATAGCTTCTGAAGTTGCACAAACTCCAACAACATTCACATCCATCAATGTTCAGGGATATTTTCAGAATGGTTAGACCTCATATTTTTGTAGGCTTTTGAGTTTTTAATTATTTTAAATGCTGCATAAGTTGTGAATACTTTCCAAAAATTTCATGCATTAGATTCTGTTATATTTAATAAAACATTTATTTTACCTAATTGCATTTGATAAGTGATTCATACTGGACAGGAAGAGCATTGTAATAAATTTGAGGAAAAATAAATTATTTCAGAAGATGATGAAACTGAGGAAGAGTGCAGGGTGGAAAATACTATTTCCAATGGAATTGTCGATGCTAGTAAGGATCTGTGATCCGTATTTGTTGTAGCATTTGTAAGAAAATGACAGAACTTGGTTAGAAATAGGTCTAAAAAGTTACAACGTCAGGCTTCTGCTGTTGATTCTGTTGCCAACAAGACAAAACTTAAAAACACAAAAGTCCAATCAAAGGTTTGGCGGGAGTCACCATGAAACTGTACAAGAATAAAAGGATAGAAAAAAAAGACAGTGAAAACTAATGGCGTATGTATAACTCCTGTTTCTGCAAATGCACAGGAATGTAATTTAAATGGTGTAGAGCTTCCTACTGAAGGCTCGTCTCACCAAATTCCCACAAGGCATTTGCAGAATGGAAGAATTGGAAAGTGCTTTGTTCAAAACTCACAACGTATTAATGTTGGCTCTAGCATTCTTTCAGTGCATTTGAAAACTAGTTTGTATTGAATATTGTACAATTGTTCCTGATGACCCGAACACTTCACAGTAATCAATATTGTACAATGTGGATGAACAGAGTGAATCTAATGGTGTATGTATAAATCCTAATGGCGTCTGGAGAGAAAAAGAGACAAGGGGTGTATGTATAAATCCTGATGGCGTCTGGAGAGAAAAAGAGACAAGGGGAAAAAACAGAAATTAAATACAAATCAAAGTTCCCTCCTTGTTTTTATTTTGGTAATTGCAATGCATGTTGAATTAGGTTTGTCAGTTGCTTCTAAACTGTGAAGGAGAGAACATAGATAACTCAGAATCATGGGAAGTGCCGCTTTTGCACTCACATATCTGCAGGGATTGTTGGACACATGAGAATACACATCCTCGACACACTATCTGACCAATCCCAAACCATCACCGAAAAGGTACAGTAAGTCTGTGACAACGACCAAACAGGGCACTCTAAGGTTTGGTGATACTCGCCTGAGGTTAGATAGGTGCAAGAGAATAAAGAGATACGATCAATTGGTTCAAATGCAACTCGGGCGACTCGTTGAACCACGTCGAGCCCTGCATAAGTAAGACATGTTGGCCGGCATAAGATACACTTGGCCCAAGGAGCCCTGCATCACCCGAATTGTTACATATAGCTCTTCACGGGCGTACACAGAGCTTTTCTAAGATTGATTTATTTTGTTTCCTTTATCAGGTGTATGCAACTTACTAGATTCGTTTGTCCTATTGTTACTACTTGATAGATTGTATGTCCAACCGTTAAACCTTGAATGTTGGGTTGCATTCATGGAATTACGGTTTCCCACTTTTTGAGTAAAGTGAAGCCACGAAAGTCGCACTACAACTGGCGTATAGAAGGAGCAGCGCCATAAGAGTAGACCTGACGGCAATAGAGCAGTCCAACCTCGAGGTTTCCGAGGAGAGGAGAGCCTAGGAACCGTCTCCAAGGGAAGGAGCATCACAAGGAACGTTGCCTTGCCAAGACCGCCAAGATGCACGTCCCCTCACCACCCAGCACCGCCGGAAGCATATCGCCGCCAAGCCACCTCTGCAGTCACCCCTCAAGAGGGTCGTCGAGCCACCTGAGTCGTCACCCCGCCATAGGGAAGCCGAGCCACTCAAGCCGATGTCCGCAACAGGAAAGTCACGCTGGTAGTCCACAGATGCCCCATCACATGACCGCGCCTCAGGTCCATTGACACCCTTCCACAAGGCCGCTTCACTTGACCACATCCTCAACATCACTGCTCAGCAAGAAAGGGGCCACGTCCCACAACCACAACAGTCTACAACTGCACCACCACTGCTCCATCGCAAGAAAACAAGACCATGCACCATAGACGCACCGCTCCGCAGGACCTGGCAACCGGGCCAAATTGGGAATTTGTCAAATGGAAGGATGCAGGGCATTGAACGAAACAATCCTTTCAGGCGAAAGAAAAGGCGAAAGAGAGCGGGTAAATGGAACTGGATTTGGGCGTTTGTCAGAAATACGATTTGGCCAGGAAACCAACGGTCGGCTTTCGACCCAAATTTTGTTTTCACCGAGAAAAAACAAATTTTTGTATTAATAAAAGTTGTGTCCCCAAGTACAAAAGTACACATAACATCTTCGCTGCTTCCCAATACAAAAGAGGAACAACTCCAACCAGGGATGGAATTTGACGGGTAAATGCCCGTCATGGGTCAATTTACCCGTCAAATACAGCTAAGATTTTACGGAGACCGTCAAAATCTGGCTTATAATACAGAAAACGTTTCAGATTTTGATTGTTACCGGCAAGTTTGACGGGTGTCCGTCATTTGAAATTCCAACCCTGACTCCAACCCACCAACAAAAGGAGAGAGACTACCCACTAGATTAGAACAAAAAAACAGAGACCAAAACTAGGATCAACAACAAGATAAACCCTTTAGCTACACAAATAAACTCAAGTAGAGAGCCAAAACCAGCATAAAATGAAGAAGAAAACCAAAACCAGCAGAGAAACTAACAAAATTAAAAGTAGCTCAAACTCCAAGACTTGCAAAGATTCCCCATAGAGTAAATCCTGAACCAAAATTTTCCATCCATGGATCCCAACTCCTTTTTGGAGAGACTATCAGCTTCCATATCATGAACTCTGGAGATGTGATGAAAATATAAGAAGGAAAAGTCTTTCATCAAAAGCCTAATTCTTTCCATCCAATGATAAAGAACCACAAATTGCACCTGTGTCTGCCCCATGGCCCAAAGAACAATGGCTTGAGAATCCCCCAGAACGTGCAGAGTAGGGAGACCCCACCATTTGGTACAAAAAGTAAACCCCATAATGCCACCAGCTCATCTCTGGTATTAGTGCCTCTACCAGCTTTCAACCATCCCTTAAGAACAATATCCCTTCCAAAATTTATAAACAACCCCGCACCACAAACCCCATTTGAAGTTGCCCCATCAAAAAAACCAACTGGATACTCGATTAAAAGAGAGGGAGAATCACTAGTTTATCAGATTCCCCCCCACCAAATCACCATCCCGCAAAAAATTAAGCATAAAATGGTTCATTAATAAAAACCAAATATCTTTAAAGAAGACGCACTTACCAAATAAATGGATAACAGATTCAGCCTCTGACTTGCACAGAATGCATATTCCAGGCCCAACAAACCCCCTTTTCTGCAGAATATCCCAAGACAAAATTTTGTTTTTAAGAAATAACCAGATAAATAACTTGAGTTTTAGAGGGATAGAACCTCTCTACAACCAGTTCGTCCACTAGTCAATACTACCGATACTATCTTCCATAAATAGAGAAAGATGTAGATGTATTTGTAACTTCAAAATGTATTCACTTGTATATCTTATGTATTGTACCCCGATGTTTATTTCAAGAAGTATCTGTAATGTAATTGAGTCATGTCATGCCCCGATGTTCCGATCGGGAGATTCAATAATGTAAATAAGTCATGTAAAGTCATAGAGTATAACCCTCCTTATTGATCAAGGGTTAAAATCCCTGCAGTTGTGGGGCCCTAGGGTTATTAGACTCTCCTAGAGAAGTCGGGCCTAGTGAGTTATTGTCAAGTCGAGAATTAGTACAAATAGAGAGGCAACCTCTCTATTTAACACACATTCATATACATTCACTCGCACTCAGTTGTAGCGCATAACTAAGAGAGAGAGAAGACGCTGAGACAAGAGAGAGATAGACTATTGTTGTCGAAAGATCATCTTACTGTCTTTGGGTTTTACTTTTGGTGTTGATTCTATCTCTGAGGAAGTTGCGGGGTTTTCTCTTTTATGGTTTCCTCGAGGAAAATCTTTGTGTTCATTGTCTCTTGTGATTGATTGTTGTGCTTGTTATTCTCTTAGATAAGATCCTAAGATCATACAGCTTAAATGTTAAAAATCTAACAAAAGATACGCCAAAATGGCAGAAACCTTTCCCTCCTTAGAATTAAAGGCCCAAACTAGCTTATCAGGTTTTGTACTCAAGGTGATGCAAAAGATGGCCATGACCTTATAATTGGTTTGAACTCTGGAGACAGTAGGCATTCGACTTTTGCAAATTAATATGTATGAGACTTATTCTACAATTCCAACTATTTTTCTGTTCTTGGTGGTATTCTTATATATGTATAAATCTATGTTTGCTTCTTCAACATGATTTTGTGGTTTAGTGGACCTAGTCTCATTACGACAATGGTTAAAGAATCTCGTAGGAACCCAACATTATAACAAAGATGGTTCTTTGAGCAATAGGTGTGATTAAAGTTGTCATTATGTTTGCTTCTTTGATATACTCTCTATAGACATGCCAAAATTCTTTCTCCAAAAACCAACTTTGTTTAATTTGTATAAGTTTTACCATCTTCATGATATTTGAAGAATTCTTTTGGAGCATAGCTACAATTACAATTTGTTAGTGTCTTATATATTGAATATGCTTAATTCCTATATTCCTAGAAAGTTTGCAAGCAATATTTCCATTACGGTCATAAATGATTTGTCACGAGCGTGTTGGTTTAAGATTTATCTTTGCTAACTTGTAAAAAAGGAGAACATGGATCTTTTGGATTTTAATCCAATTCTTGAAAGCAATGTTCAAGAGGTTGTGAGTGCGCATGAAACTTTTGCTGATGGATTCCTACTCTTCTGACTTGACATCCCAATTTGTGAGATGTTGGGGATTATCTGGTGTTTTTCTTCCATCCAGAATTCCAGAATTTTTTATCCTTGATAATTTGATATGCTAGTCTTCTTGATCATTGTGATGCAATCATTTTTGACATGTTTGACCCTCCTCCCTTGGTCATCAAAGATGAAGTTGTTTCTATTAAGTCATACTTTGACAATAAAATGAGTATGTAAATTGATGAACATAGAGCTTTGATTAGTTTTTTTAAGAGTTTTGGGGTGTTCCATTGACCAGTTTAGGAAAAATTGGTTTCAAGAAGATTGGTGAGATCTTAAAAGGAGATATAATTGGACTTGAGAATGCTTCTAGAATCATCTGAGACCCATAATCTTGGAAACCTACAACCATCACCCGAAGGTCGAACACCACTGTGAGGCCAGGCAACCCGACTAAACAACCATGATGATTTTAAATTGGAGAGTTGAATGTCTGTTTGAGAAATAAGCAGTGTTACAAGAGGACACACTCCCTTGGGTGGGAGGCGTAGCCACCACACCTCCCATATTTTTGGGACAAGGAAACCAAGGAACTTGGGGAGACGCAGGGGTGACCTTTCCCTTTTGTGAGGGATTTCTAGGGGTCCTCCCACAACTTTTGTCTAATGGCCTTAGAAAAAGTCCATTTAGAAAAAATAAAACCTAAAAGCAAATGCAAATATTTATTTAATGCTTTCATTGTTTATATATGTAACTTGTCATTGTTTCTCATGCATTTCAATATTCATTTTTTTAGTATTTCAGATGAGCTCCATTATGTTAAGGACCTATTATGACACAAATCTGTGCGGGAAAATTTACACAATAATTATAGGCAAACCAACCCTTGTTATGGTTGGTGAGACTCTCTGTTTCGACTAGGACTTTTTTAGTCACAGGGGGGTGTCCCTAGAAAGCGTATATTGTAATCTGATCTAAAAATCTGTAGATTTTACGAACAAAAACAACATACATAACTCCCTCCTTGAATGTCCTAGAACAACCAAGAGTGAGGGTTATTTCGAGCTCTAAATTTAAATGGTTGAGATAAGATTTTAGAAGTGACCATAACACAGAATCAAATGAAAAGAATTGCATCTCGATTGAAAGGAGAACCAAAGCTAGAACAAATAATTTCCAATCATTACCGACAATTTAATCATTAACACCCAATAAACAAAGAACTAAAATAAGCATAACTGACTGAATCACTTATTACCCAAGAGACTATTTGTATCATAATGGATGACATGTGACAGACTCCCAAATGTCTTGTCGACAACAATGGTGATAGTGGCTAGGAGTGGGGGATGAGAGTGAAGAGTTGTTTTGCTACTATAATCAGCTCCAAATTGAACTATCTAACCCCTACTCTACCTTCCAAGCCTGAATATATAGAAAATGCCATCTCTCCAATGAAATTGACCCTTCTCTTTGAAAAAGGGCATTAAAGCTTCAATGCCCAAAAGCTTGCATGTAGGTCGCCTTTGTAACTTTATTTCTGTTTTGAAGGCTTTATGTTGTTTGCATTCAATTAAGGAAACCAACTCAAGTCATCTCTCCAAGTTGACCCAACTTTCTGCCTTTTTGCAGGTTGATTTTTTATCATCAACTACCATTTTGGAAAGTTTTTGGACTAGTTGTTATAGCCTTTGTTTTCTTGCTTTAAATCACCAGCTCATCATCAGTTTATTATCATGCATTTCTATAACCAATGCACTTTGTCTCCATGTTGAAATTATCATTCAATCAACAAATCTGTCCAGCAAGAGTTCGATGGCCAATCTGTGATTTGCTGAGTGTAAAATATGTTGCTTGTATATCTCATTTATGCTTGCTCACCATTTTCTTACATACAACCTCCAATTGAGTATTCCCCTGTAGATTGTATGCATGGGCTGCTCATTTTACCTGTGGCCTCAAAACAAAACATGAAATCCAATTTACACTAGAATTCAGCATACTGTAGACAGTCGGTAAATGCTCGCTCAAACCATTAGAGGAAATTTGAGGTCTAAAATGGGCCTCCTAAGGAAAATAATAAAATAATAGTTATTAATTTTGGAGGAAGAATGAAAAAAACTACTTTTTGTGTTTGTATTTTCGACATATCTCCCTGTGTTTTTACTCAAATTCTGAGCGGAAGAGCTCGTTGGATGCGGAATTTAATTTCGCATCCAACGAGTACCCACATTTTGTTTTGGGGGTAGCGGGGTCCATCAAAATGTGCAGTGTGGGTACTCGTTGGATGCAGAATTTTGAGTAAAAACACAGGGAGATATGTCGAAAATACGAACAAAAAAAGTAGTTTTCTTTTATGACAAATATGTCAATTCAACCATTATGGTTGACTCATTTTATTGAAATTCTATTGGTTCTTGAATTCCAACTCACAAAATTTATTGTTGGCGCGTTTTCTTATAAGGCCTATTTTAGACCCCAAATTTCCTCTAATGCAACTAGAAGACACACTGGAAACTCTCCTCTCTAGATCAACAACCTCAAATCGATACATGTGACATCACTTTTGAGTTCTTATATTCTTTTCATAATTGACTGCCAGAAATAAAACTATGTCAAAGCAATGATTTCTGCTGATCTGCTATGATAATTCATTGAATTTTGTGGAGGTGACCTTCAATTTTATTGTAGAAAATTCACTGAAAAAGACCCACACAAGATTTTTTCATCAATATTTCGCTGCAATCTTTCTTGTATTTGGTGTTCCTTCCATTATTCACTGATGTTTATTCCTGAAGAGAAGTCGCATGAGGTCGAATTTGTTTGTGTTTAAGTGACAAAAAAGAAAACTGCTACATTTCCCTTCAAAAACTATTTGAGGGTCACGATTCACTGCTCTCACCGGCTATCGATATGACACATGATTTGTGCAGGAGTTCTAGTTTCAACGCTATGTTTGTGCTTGTCCACAAACCTTTCAAATATCTCCTCTGTTGTATGTGCATGTCTGTTCAATGGCATATTTGGCCAACGGAGGGGTAACGCCATTGTAGAACACATGTATTTTCTCAGTTCAAACTATTTTAACTGCATTGTGGGTGTGTTACCTGCTACCTCTTAGCTAATGTGTTGTCATTCATCATTTACTGCTGGTATTTTTCTTGAAATTGTTGAAACAACATTGAACTCTTGGATTTCAGTCCATGGTCAACCCTGAAATGAAAGGTTTGGATGAAGAAATATGCCTGAGATAAAATGTATAAGCAGAGAAATGTGACAATTCAATAAAATGATCACATAAGCAGAGAAAGGTGACAATTAAATAAAATGATCACATAAGCAGAGAAAGGTGATTTTCTTGCCTTGATTGCAGGTTAGTAGTTGTTTAAGTCACCTCTGAATAAAATGATCACATAAGTATTCATACTTCTTGTCAGCAAGCAAACTCGAATGTATTGTTGCTAATATTTCATCTCATTTCATTTCCATTTATCTAGTGGCTAAGAGTACTTAGAGATAATGCCCATTCTTCTTGATATGAAATGGAATTAGTAGTATATTTCTCTTTACTATTCTATATACATTTTGGGTGGTGAGTTGTTCCATTGGAGACTAAAGAAAATTACAGGGGATCCTATCTTGTTGATTCCAAAATTTCTATCTGATTTTTTAAAAATAGTTTAGAGGTTACTTTTTCCTAGGATGGGCATATACATCCTAGGAATGAACATCCAAATCTTATAAAAACTCTCCAAATGTTGTCTAACTATATGTCCATCCATTCTAATATCATACAATAAGTAAATGATGTATTGGTTTATTAGATGTGGAGATTTTTTGTACATATAGTTTAAATATTCCAAATTTACTAGTTCAAGTTTTGGTCCTTTGAAGTTAAGATGGACTCCAAATCTAATTGAAACTATTTGAAGGTTCTGTAAGATGTTGATGGAACCTGAGAGAAACATGCAACTGTGTTCATTTTACAGGGGATGGTGGCTTGGCTCAAATTGGAGGAAGATGAGTTTGAGACACCATTTGCTCATCCTTTGCTTCTATATAAACTGAAATTTTCCTTTTCATGGAATCATCCACCATTATCTTCAAGTTACTTATGAATTTTCAGTCAAATTTAGATATCTTGGCATGACTCTAGATGACTTGATAGATAGTTTAACAATGGATGCATGCTTGTCAATCCTATAAATTTCTAGGATTTTTGTATTTTGCATAATTCAAACATACAAAATAATGATTACCAAGTTACTATAGATCCATAATGGATTACCTTGTAGTAGTCCTTCAAGTGCATTTATTAAGTGCAAACATACAAAATAATGATTACTAAGTTACTATAGATCCATAATGGATTACCTTGTACTAGTCCTTCAAGTGCATTTATATATATTTGCACCTAATAAATGCACTTGAAGGACAAGTACAAGGTAATCCATTATGGATCTATAGTAACTTGGTAATCATTATTTTGTATGCTTGATTGATGCAAAATTTGTTTGAATATCATTATTGCAATAACAACTTCTTAAAGGGTACTAGCTCAATGGTAAAGCACCTACCTAATTATAGGCAGGAGGATGGTGGTTCGATTCCTCCATACCCTATCATAAATTAGTGACTAAGAAAACGAATAAATTCACATATATACGACTATTAGTAGCTAATTTCCAATATCTTATAGCGCGACTAACATTTAGTTGTATTTAGCTTAGTCATTAATATTTTATCATCTGGTAGTTTATTTATTCGTATATTTGGTCATTAATTGTGGCAATCAATGACTAAATCAGAGACTATCAATGACTAATAATTCAACCAATTAATGACTAAATTAAATACGACTAAGTTAGTCAAGCTATAAGATAATGGAAATTAGCTACTATTAGTCGTCGACTCAAAAATAGTCGTTTATAGCTGAATTTTGGTCATTAATTCCTCATTTTGTACTAGTGCTTGGTAAAGATTTGAAACATTCTAGTCCCATTCCTCCATGAGATAACCTGTCAAACCCAAATCTGATGAAAGATCCCATCTGTTGTTCTTGACTCCCAGAGGAGTCTGTTTTAAAATAAAAATGTTTTCGTGATGAAGTTCCATCACAAGCTCCCGAGATAACTCATAATCACCTTCCAAATCACAGATAGGATCAATTCCTAGAAAATTTTGAACACCCCTCCCAACCTGCTAGCTTAAGTCATTATTGATATAAACAGGAAGACAAGTCAAGAAACTACTCCAGACAACCGATCAGGCGTTTTTCTTCACAATATTCCCCCTGAATTAACCAAAAGACAGGTACACACCTTTTAAATATTTGGCTTTTATGAGTTTACCCTACAAACCATTGTTGAACAAACAACGCCAACGATTTTTAGCACATAAAGAGAGATTGAACTTTGCGAGATGCTTTATCCCCCAACCCCCCAAAACACGAGGCAACAAAAAACTTTGCCAAGAAGAAAGATGAAACTTAGAAGACTCCATGTTTCCCGACCACAGAAATGAAACATCATTGCTCTCATCTGGGATATAATAGAAGCTGGTACCATAAATAACGGAAACCAATAAACATGAATTTGTTGCAGAACCGACGAAACCAAAGTGAGCCTTCCACCTAGAGAAAGATATCGAAAAGTCCAACTACTAATTATGTGTTGAAATAATTTTAACAACCATTCCCAATATTTTTTATTGTAACCATTGGGATTCAAATGAAATCCCAAGTAGTTGAACCATCCTCTATACTATCAACTTTAAACAAAAATAAATTGGTTATAAAATCTTTCAAAGACGAATCCCTGCAAGGACAAATAAAAGAAGATTTTTTCTCACTCACCTCCAAACCCGAAGCCCCGCAAAAAAAATTTAAAATACTCTGCAAGAATATCCAATCATCTCTAAAACTTCCTCCAGCTATAAAAACATCGTCGACAAACAAAAGATGAGTGATGAAAACCTCTCTGGAAATCTTAATCCCATATAACTTCTTTTGAATCATTTCCTGTCGAATAAGAAGACTAAGACCTTCAATAGCAAGAATAAACAATTAAGGAGAAAGCGAACATCCCTGACTAATACCTCTACTGTCTTTGAAGAAAACCGACAGAACACCATTAATGAGAACTACATATCTGACAGAGGTTATGCAACCCATAATCCACTCAACAATATCATGTGATAACCCGATCTGAATAAGAATTAGTCTTAAAAAAATACCAATCCAATCTATCATATGCTTTATGAAGATCTCGTTTTAGAAAAAAAACATTCTTCTTTTGACTTTGAACGGTATGTAAACATTCTTGAAATATCCCCACAGCATTAGTAATTTGCTTGTCTGGTAAAAAGGAAAACTACTCTTCATAAATGAACTTACTCAAATAAGGCTTCAATCTCTCTGCAATAATTTTGGACATAATTTTATAAAGCATATTGCATAGAGAAATGGGACGATAGTCACTAAAAGTAACAGGAGGATCTTTTTTAGGTATAAGAGTCTGAAAGGTGGAATTAAGAACCTCATTTACTTTTCCCTGTCTTCGAGTTTCATCAATTGCATCAGAAATATCTTGCCCAAACAAATCGAAAAATGCCAATAAAACTCCATCGTCCAACCATTCGGACCAGGTATTTTGTCCTTGGCAAACAACTTCAGAATAGATTTAACCTCATCCACAGAAACCGGTTTTCCAATAGACATACAGTCTTCTTTTTCAAACATAAAAGGGATTTTTTTTATAGTATTCAACTGATTTTCCAAATTGAAACCCCGATTTTGAGAAAAAGAGGTTTTTAAAGAAATCAACTGCCTCACCTCGAATAGTCTTTTGATCATAACTAACTTCCCCTTTCTCATTACTAATTTCCCAAACATAATTAGTCAATCTTGTTTGATTAGCATACCTATGGAAAGTCTGGAATTATTATCACCCGCTTTTAACGAGATAGCTCTACTCTTTTGGCATAGATTTTCCTCCTTTTGTTTGAGAATTTTCTCACGCGTAGATTCCAAAGCAGTCAATCTTTCTCTTCTATCAATGGAGAAATAAATATCGTCCATCACCGAAGATAGAGTTTGAATTTCAGCTTCAATCTTCTGGAGCTCCTTTTGATTCTCTGTTTTTTTTTAAGATTTTCCCAATTCTAGACTTCCACTCTAATTCTGCTTAGCTTAGCAGTCATGCCAAACATAACAGACAAATAAGAGACTGTAGACAACTTTTTCCACCGATCATTGATAAAATCACGGAAAAGAGGATCCTCTAACCAAACAGGGTTAAACTTAAAAGGGTATTTAAACAAATCTTTATCAAAGTCGATCTGCAAAATAACTGCCTTATGGTTCGAGATTCCAACAGAATAAGACCATGATCTGTATTTACCAAAAACCTTGCAAAGGTCCTTAGCAAGGAAAAATCTATCTAGCTGTTTAGCAAGTCCAGCAGCCCCACATCGACCGTTTAACCAAGTTGGGGTCAACATATTTGGAACAATATCCACCAACTTCAAATTCTCGAAATTTAACTTGAAGAAGCCAAAAAGACGATCTTCAAAATTTCCAGCGCCCCAGACTTCATCCAAAGACAACATGAAATTGAAATCCCCTGCCACAATCAAAGACCTATCAACCAAAATACCAGATATTTTTTTTTCCTAGAAGGCCTTACGATTATTATAAGGAGCATAGATATTTAAGATCCTAAGCATCTTNGAAATTGAAATCACCTGCCACAATCAAAGACCTATCAACCAAAATACCAGATATTTTTTTTTCCTAGAAGGCCTTACGATTATTATAAGGAGCATAGATATTTAAGATCCTAAGCATCTTCGAATAACCCTTAAGATGTCCTTCTACCATAATACCTTCCATCGTAATAAAATCCCTAAAATACGCCACTTGTGGATTCCAAGCTAGCGGCATTCCACCTGATAAACCTTTTGAATCCCAAGCCGACACTTTCCAAGTAGGTTTTAGTTTCAAGAAATACTCAAAGGTTGAGCCTGCATCAATCATATTCTCTTGTAATAGAATCACCCCAGTCTTCGCTTTTTCCAGAAAAGCCTTCAAGGCATATCTTTTTGGGCCACTGCCTGGCCTTCTTAAATTAAAGGATACTATATTCATTTCTGAACCTCCTTCAGGGCAGCTAAATATCTAAGATCCATTAGAAACAACCAATTAAATACAAGAATCTCTAGGAATCCATTTATAAAAAAGAGAGACAACCCTAGGGTTTTGAAACACTGAAACTTAAGCCTCCCCATCGACCAACAACACAACTTCCTTATTAGCTTTTCCCCTTTTCTTTTGTTTTCTTATAGAAACACTAGATCTCATAATGGACAAAATCGACATTATGTCAGGGTCCTACGAAACATTAGAAAATACCTCCAAAGGTTTAATTCCTTCCTTGGGAATAAGTTTAATTCCTTCCTTAGGAAGCGACATAACATGAGAATCAAAAACCTTTACAGTTGAAGAAGAAGTATGGATCTCAAGTTTGTCCCCACTAACTCGAGATAAAGGGGGGAAATGAACCTGACTAAACAATGGAACCTTTGACACAGGGACTGCACAAGAAGCTGAAATCTCACTAGGCAGAACCTTGTTCCCATCCTCTTGACAAATATCCAACTCTTCAGAATACCTCCTATTTCCACCCAAAACCCCTAGGTTATCATCTTCATTCAAAGACAGTTTTGAGGAGTTCGAGACCAAAAGAAAGACCAAAATTTCATCGACTGGCGAGAATTTCAATAAAATAGGAAGTGATTTAGCAAACTTACCAACGAAGGAAGAAGCCGATTCCTAGACCAACGGAAAAGGAGAATTAAGGCCATAAGATAAATCCAACTCTTTATTTCTAGGTCTGGAAACCTCGAAATCCCTTTTCCCAAACGAAACAAAATTCTCCTTCGAATGGCCTGTGTCTCTTCATCTATGACACTGAAAATGAACTCTCTAATAGTCAAGCTTCTGCAAGAAAGAGCCTCCTTCAGGCCAAACCATTTCTAGTTCCTCAGGAATCCCATTATCCATTTCAATTTCAACCATAACATGGGGAGATTTTCATTCAAAACCCATCAAATGTTCCTCTTCGATATGAATAAATTTTCCAACCGAATTCGTCACTGCTTTAAACCCTTTAATATTCCAACAGAAAAGGGGAAAACCCAGTAAAATAACCCACATATGTCTCTTAGCAAGCTTAGTTTTCCTCGGATAAAAATCCACACTCCAACGGGGAAGAACCAAAGATCCTCTGCCAAGAACCCATAATCGTTCCTCCACTGCCAATCTATCCTCTTTAGATAAAAAATGAAATACGAACCACTCGTTAACCAGTTCCAGAACCCTAAGAATGTTCTTAATCAAGGGTTTCCATTTTTCCCAAATCCAGTCCAGGATTTCATTCCTCGTCAACTTAACAAACTCAAATTTTCCAACCAATGATCTCTGGGACAAAGCCGGAACCAGTTCCATCATAATGTATCTACCCCAAACACATAAGGGTTTACCTCTCTGGACCTTTTCAAAATTTAACTTCCTAACCTTTGTTGTAACCTTAGCAACATCTACCGGACTAGCCCCCAACCCTACAACCTGAACGCTAGAGATAGAGCCTTTCTGGTTCTCAACAGGAAAAGTTTGTCATCTATCGCCACTAATGGCACATCTCGCCTCACTAAACCCCCAACACGTGATTGCAATAAACCAAGACAGTCCTCCCTGTCCTTTTCCCGTCCATCATTTAGATTCAAAAAGACAGGATCGGATCCGACCCCTAACCAACTTGACCAACACCGAAAAATACCCTCCAACCCTACTGGAGAATCCATGGAAAAAGAAAAAATCTAAACAACAATCCAACAACAAGGGAACTAGCTTTGGATTTTGAGAAAAAAGAACTTCCCACTTGATTAGCCTGGTTGGTACTAGACTGAGAGAGACTCAATTTGACCCCAAGACCAAAACTAGTACAAAAAAGAAAGGAAAAGGTACCCCAAAATGAATTTCCAGCCATGACAAAACACTCAGCCTGAAAACCCTAGCCTCCATCTCCTCCATCCGATCTCAGTTCCATATAACTTCACTCGAGCTGATAATCATTCCCAAATCCTCGAATACGTGGTCTAATTTGAATCGTTGGCGCATTAGCTGGAGATGGAAAATTTCCCTAACTAGCAATTGCCCAAGAAAGTGCAATAATACGTCGATAGGTTGTTGTTGGAGGGTAAAAAATGTTGAAAATGGAAACTAAAATCAAGTTGGCGTAGACATGGTGTTGTTTCTTGAGGAAACTAGGAACAAGTTTTGCAAGGAAGAGAAATGAAGGGGAAACTACAACACACAAATGAGACAAATTGCTCACCTCGAAATGCGAGTAGGATGCAACCTTCAACCTTATTGACTTCTTTTTCCCAAAACAAGGGAGTGATGGCTTCATTTAATATTCTCAATAAACCACACGCCAAAACAAAAAATTTCCAGCCTAGGAGGCACACAAACTCTCATGACTCTGCAACACACTGCTAACAGAGTTGACACATTTCATTATAGAAGAATTTTGTCTGAAATTGAACCACAATGCAAGGAAATGGGAAATTCAGGAAGATTCTAACAGAGAATGGGAAAGAGTCTGTCAAGTCGCCTCTGACGTTGCCGCGTACTTGACGACATGAATAATGTGTGGCCTTTACCCAACACGTTTCGGCTTGTATAGACATTTCCTTGATCGACCAGGAGCTCCAATTGATCTTGAAAACCTGGGAGGACTTGCTCACACCTCCATAAAACCAGCTAAAGAGATGTGCTGCTACCAAATAGAACCATGCAGTCATGAACCGAATATTGATGGACACCAAGCAAGTTCTCAACGTCAACAATCGGGTAGCCTAGCCATTAAGATCAACATTGACCTTTTGACAATTGTTTCTTGTTACCTTGGTTCATCACACTATTCACCCTACAATGTTTTATTTACTCGAAAAAAAGTTTACTTATTCATATCTTGGTTGTAGGTGGACTTGTTATGTGGGCAAAAACAACATCTAAAAAACCTATCTATATGACTAGTATGAAAGCTAGAGCATTGAGAATGACTTTGGGAAAGCTCTTATTTATTGTCTATTGTTTAGGATGACCCAAAATTCACTAGTGAAGCATGCTGATGCAATATTGATAATAGAGAATGGGGTCTCTTGTTTGCTACATATCTAGAAAAAATGTCAAAAATACAATGGAAACATTCTCATTATCGAACCATGATGAGTGAGTGAGAAAACTAACCTTTCTATAGTTTGTAGCTCAACTTCTAACTAATTTCTAACCATTTAATAAAAGAATGACCAAAACCATAATTACAACGCAAGGTATAAAGACCCTATTTTCACTCGTGGAGGAATAAATAAATAAATTTCTTTAACTTCCTTAACAAACACCCAAAAAGTGGTTTGATCCACTTTATCTTCTAAAGTATATCAGAATTGAACTAAAATTGGTTCTTATGTTTGTTGTTTAGAAAGGAGTTCAATTCATTTTTAATCGATTAAAGAGGGTTTGTTCTATTCATTTTTTTCTCAAAGGCCATTTTTTAGGTAGTCCTAAACAAATGGATAAGAATTCTCTTGCATGAATTTGGAGATGATCAATGTGTAGTTATGTGCCATGGATCACTCTTGGAGGATTTCAACTCTCTACTTGAACCCAAGGAGATTCAACATCTAAAATAGTGAAGTCCAAGTTAGTTCTCTTCCTTATTCCCTTTCTATTTCTAGCACAAGGGTTTCTAGCTCTGTTTGTTTTCTAGCACAAGGGTTTCTAGCTCATTAAAAGAATTATTGGTTAATTAACCTTATTTACTTGGCTCTTTTACCTCATTTAATTTGTTAGTAAAACATAATCTAAACCTTGATTGAAGTATTCTAATCACCTACAAGGTAAGATCTTAAAGTCCTAATTAACTTGTCGGCTTTCCCTCTCATTGTTAACCTCTTTTGTCTTACATTGAGATTTCTCAGTTTAGGTTTAAAAATTCCACTCTCTAACTATTAGGTCATTTCAATTTGTGATTGATAAGTTTTACATCCCTTGATTATGCATTTTTTATTAAGGTATTTTTGACACCCAAGGATATAAACCTGTTGGTACCGTTGTTTGCGGAGCTGTAACAATTTTTTTTTCATTTTATTACACTATTGGCGCAAAGATAACTTCATTACTTAAAATTTACAATACATAGGATCTAGGTAAATAAGATTTGGAACAATATACATATGTCTCAAACTACGATGGTATTTGTTACCACTAGGCATAGATTTGTGTTTCGAGAGGAGAACAACCACTGTTGCTTTTAAGGGAAGTGCATAGTTCAAGGGTTGAAAGGATTGTTTGCATGCATAGAATTTTGGCTAACCTACAAAGCTTGCGTTTTATTGGGCACCACCTTTTCCTACCTAAAACTTTACTTTGTCCCTCTTTGATTTAATTGTCAGAGTTAGCTCTCCCTTTCCCCTCTTAAACATAACGAGTTGTCTAACGGGGGGACGATTTTGACTTTCCGGCTCATTTTTAACCAAAATCTGGTGAATTTAACTCACAAAATCGTGTAATTTTTGTTGTTTGTTTGGTGAATTTAAGTGCAAAAATAAAATCACTTGACATGAAAACCCTCGAAGCAATCACACTCTATAAGATCTAGCAATGTTTTTGCACGTTTTGAAAATTCCGTGAAGATTATAGCTAGAAATGGATAAAAACTAACCGGAAATAGAGGGAACTAGTTAGCTTACTTGTAAACCTAATATATACCTCGTCTTATCAGTCAAGCGTGCTTGCAATGTGTGCATCCTCTCGAAGTTCATTTTGGATTTTGTGCTACTTTTACCTTATTGGCCACCTTACTATCTTGGGTGGGATGCTACCCCTTCATAGAGCAATCGTTTCTCTCCTTAACGGTCAAGTCTTTGAAATATTGAGCCCTAAATTAATCCATCTAATTAATTTCATTTGGCGAGATGAAAAACTTCAACTCATATAGGGTTGCATGGAGATCTTTATTTCCAAAGTTGGCAGTCAAGATCTCTTAATTCAAGCCATTATTTGAAGCTAAAGATCGATCGTTGGGTGAGAGCCAAGATCATTGAATACCATCTTTATAACAAAATGAATACAAGGAAGCATTGGCTTCACTCAATTTTCTCAAGATGTATCCTGAAGTCTACACTTCTTGGCTTGGTGCTTGTTGCTTGCAGCTGGCATTGTGTTTCTTAACTTGCCTTACTAAATAGTGGAAGAGAATACAAGATCACAACAATGAGCATGAACAATCTCTTGGATTAGTTTGTCTTTAATTGAAAACAATATGATTTTGAGTTGAAAGGTGTCTTTTGATAATGAAAGCATCCTTTGAACTTGTATTTGTAACCTACATTAAATGCATGATTGGTTTCTTGAATAATGATTAACAATTTCTTGTATGGTGTTTGTGGAAGCACAAATTTGGAAAAATGACCCCAAAGAAGGGAAGCATGTATAAAAGAAAGAAGCTAAGGAACTTGCCACACATGAATCTAGTCAAGATTTCAATCCCACATATCCCAACATGGCATTCCATTTGATCAGACATTTGATAATATTTTTGAAACATATCAGAGAGCACATCCATCACCTGAATTGCCTTTTGACAGACTTTCGAAGGAAACAATTGATTCCATCCATATGAACTACAAGGTGCAACTGACTCAACTAGACATAATTGAAACCTGGCCATAGGTTATTCTCCCCTGTTCATATGTGGTGTAGTGGTTCATTAAAAGGGAAAACACCAAGGAAATGAGCATACATTTGGATATTTAGACAAGGAATGAGTAATATGCCATGTGCACTCTCAAGACCATTTACAAGATTCCATCCCTTAAGATAATGTTGCAATTGGACACATAATTTTTATAGGGATTTTCCTATAAGCATGACCCAGTGAAAGTAATAGAGAGTTGGTGGGAAGAGGGAAGGACATTTCATAAACACCCATGAAATTTGTATTTAACCTCTCACTTGCTAGAGCCTGTGAGGAATGTGGTCATGTTGGCAATCGGTTTATATGGAAGAAAGGACTACTCTTAGCTACACGAGCTTTGGTTTCTCTTGGCACATTAAGCGTTGAACTTCAGAGAACCCAAATTCAAAATCCCTTGAGTTTCACATGGAAGCATTTTTATTGGATGCAGTCTGCACCATAAGTTCCTTCTCATATATGGGTGATATCTGGAATCCTTCTCTTCCACCTCTTTCGATTCACTATCATAAGTTGTGAAGATATAAGTATTCAGAGCATTATGAATATATCCATGCGGTTTTCTTAGCTCTTCTTTGTGATCTTGTCTTTGAGAAACTTTGCCCGATATTCTCCGAGAAATCCATGGATGTGCTAGAACTAATCAAAGACTGGTAACTAAAACATGTCCGGAATTAGATCTTGTCTATGGGAAAACTTGAGCTCCCCATATTTTGCCAAAGCACATTATGGATATATTAGTTCTAATGGGGGTAGCTTATCAGATGGCCAAATTTGGAGATAATGACAAATTGAAAGAGTACATCACTATTATGGTTTATACTATAAAATATTTTTTGTCAATATTGTAGAAGGAAACAAAATTGACTTCTATAAATCAATTCTAGTGCTTTTCAACTCTACAATCTGTTGAAAAGGGATTTTGACAATTTCAAACAACAAGGCCTAACTTGGCCATACTTCCATCAATGTTGTCTAGAAGAAGAATTTTAAAAGAGAGCCCTTGATTTTCATTCAGCCTAAATATGAAAGCATGAGGCCATAGATAGAGAGCCAATAAAAATTCGCTAAGATCTGTCCTAGAAGTACATGGGACATCTGACCCGAGATAGTCATCTACAAGGGTAGTGGAGGTGCAAGTACATTAGACAAAAAAACTTGTAATTCATGGAAGGCAACAAAATGGAAGCATATGGAACGAAAGATGAAAAAAAATGAATTACTAAAGCTATCACCATAGTAACAAAGAAGAATGATGCATTTGGCCACTAGACATAGTATCCAAAAACTACAAAAGAGCCTGGACCAAAAAATTAACAGATAGGGGTGTTACAACAAGACTTCACCAACGTCGAGGGAGGGTGAGCATATAAACATTGGTGTTGTTGGAGCAATAATCTGCCTTAGTACCTTAATGATCTACCTAGGAGACATAATCATTTGCCTTGTGCTTATGTTCTATGGTCTAACATAGGTTATACTGATCAATACTGGCCAAATAGGTGATTCTAGCTCATTAAATGTAGTTGAGGTGCTCTAGTTTGAACATCTAGACATTTTAGACTGTGCATTAATTGCAAACCACTTTCAGCTTTGACTAGGGGCGCTATTGTGTGTGAATGTGGCTTTTTGTGGTCTCCTTGGCATTTATTTGCCTCCTAGAGGTTCCTCCACTCACCCATGTGCTCTCCCATGCTTTCCTTCCCTCATTTATGAACCGAACATGCTTCTTACCTATTCACACATGTGCTCTCCCATGACAGTTTGGTTAGGTTTGAGAGCCTATTGGTCAACCTGGGGGGGTTTAGGGTCAAATCCTATTCTGACACTTGTATGGATTCACATGACCTCCAAGGGCTCATGAATCTTCTCCAATGTACTATAAATATGTATCATACACATCCGCAAGGTGTGTTGTAATATAATGGTTAGATATTGGCACCATTCATATGTGCTATTGCAAGTCTCTTTGTTGTTTTCTTGCATATTTTGTGAAACACTTTGATGGTGAATATTGTTCTAGCTCCTAGATCTACTTGAGAAGCAATTCTCACAGGTGTCACTAGTAGAACTCAACCATCATAGATTTTTGTTCATAGATATATGGATGTAATCAAGAATATTTTGATAATATTGCAGTTAATTTAAATTAAAAAAATCTTAATTAGCATTTAAGAAAAATGAAATGTGGTCAATGCAAATGTAATTTAATAATAATTTCGTGACATAATACATGGACAATGCATCCAATTGAATGGAATGGTGTAATCTAAATATTCTATGTTTTCAATTTTTATGTCTTATTTTGTTGGTTCTTAGGTTGGAGATCTTTAAAAAGATTTAGAATCACATATATTAGCTATGAAAATTGTATAATTTGGGTGCCATAAGTGTATTCTAAGGTGCTAAATCTATTTTTAGATTCAAAAACACAATTTAAACACTTCGAATTTGAATTTTATCAAAATAAATTACCAAATTCCGACCAAAACTAACAGTAAAATAAAAAACATAAAATAAATCGCCCACCCTGTAATATATATTTGAATATTTGAAGGACAATTTGAAGTTTTTATAACTACATCCCTTTAGCTTTTTTTAAAGGTCAAAACCATAATTACCAAAATCGATGGAACTGGACTTTTATAGCCGGCAGCATTTATACGACTATGTTTTGAGGATTTATCTTGGAATCTACCCATTTCGAAGATAAGTGAAACTTGAAATCGATTTTACTTAATCCCGGACCATTGCACATTTAACAATTGCCATAAATATGCTATGAAGAGGAAGCATCCCACCCAAATGACAACATGGCTCAACAAAATTAGGTATTGAATTAATCGAATAATATAAACAATTAATTACAGAACTGTCAATTAAAATCGATCTGTATAACCAATTAAGTACAATGAACAGTCCTCATTTATGGAAGAATTGATATGTTGGCGGTGACCGTTAATATATAAGACTAGTAACTGTCATCTCCGCCTTTTAATACGATTATTTATCATTGTTAATGCATAGATTAGAAAGTGGCTGTGGAAGAAGATAATTGATATCTGATCAAAAGTGTGGTGGATTTGATCATTTTCAGTGCTGGGTAGATGCAGAGGGATTACTTTCAGTATTTCAGGTGAACAAGTTGGGCAATGTCAAATTGATCAAAATTTCTATGATCGAGATTGATTACTTTCCATATTTCAGGTTGGCTCGTTCCAAATTTCAAGTTAACATTTGAACCTACAACGTTTGACTTCTATTGCTCATTCCAAATCTCAAGTTACCAAAAAGGAGAAAAGAAAGGTGGACCATTTTGAAATTTTGCACAATCACATCTGGCCTCCCAGAAAATCCGTATTTTGAAATTTGGCCCTTAATTAAAATCCACTTTTATCATATTATTTTATATCAAAATGTATATGTTTCAGAGACTGAGCAGTGGGTTTCCCATGCGGCTATCTATGCCATTTGAAACTACCAGGAGGTATCCATTCTCACTATGATCTAAAATAAATTACACTAAGATGAACTCGAAGATAAATTGTTGCCAGATAACCTTTTTAATAGTTGAAACAGATAGGCTGTGCGACTATCTATGCCATTTTAAACCACCCAGGAGGGATTGCACATCTTGCAAACACAACAAACAAAGGAAATTAGATGCAGCAGAAATTAGATCTCCAGCGCTAAGTCAGATCACAATGAAAGAAAAATCATATTTCTCACTGTTATTACAAAGAAAGGATAGACTTTCTTTTATTGTTTTCTCTGCCCATACTTCGAGGTTTTTGATCGATTTCGACGTTTCTTGTAAGAATTTTGATCTGTCTTCAGCATGAGAGTTGTTCTGCTCTTAAAAAATAAATAAAGAATGTAAACAACAGGTGGACTCGATGGCATACTATTCCATACACCCCTCCCACTAACTCATGGCTATTTGGTTGTTCTATCATATGAGGCCACAACTTAATACAACTATAAACCATATCGATCAATCCTTTTGTTAATGATTTCTTCGGCCTCATGTAGGATTTTCTCAGAAAAAACTAGTTTAAGAGATGGAGTGGGAGAGGGTAAGAGTTTGTAGGGTTGATATGTTTTCTTGATTCAAACTAACATCTTATCAAAATTATGTAGAAGATTTTAAAAGATATTTGGTATTTGGACAGATGGGAACTTCAGTGATATGCATAAAGATTTATCCCAAGGCTAGTACTCAAGTCTCATACCAAGGAGCTCCAACAAGCATGCATCACACAAGCATGTTCTCCAAGAAAAGTAAGGCTAAGTGTGTACAAATTCTATTTATAGTATGCCTTACCTTAGTGAACACAGCATATTACAGAAGTTGAAGCTTCTACTAAATATATACAAACCAAGAATTGGAGTATACCATTAACAAACGACTATTTTGATGGGTTTTAAATGTTATTTTGAAGGGCCTTTTCATAATCCTGTATGAAATTTAAAATAAAATTAAAGCAACTAACTAATTATGAACAATAAATATGAAGTTTCATAAGCAGAAGCTGAAATTGCCAAAGCACATTCTTAAAATCAAATCTCATAATTTTATTCACACGAAAAAACATTCATTCAAATTCTCAAAAATACGTGATTAGTTTGCCAACATAAGTAAATTTTTTTTTCCAAAACCAGAAGACTAAAATAAAGAAAAGTTATCCATATCAAACTAAAATAATGCACCTGATGCAAACACAAATTTTTAACTTGAATTCTTAAAATGACTAATTAACGTGTCATCCAATATAACATGAATCAAGAGTTTGGAAAACTGTTTACATAAAGACCACAAATAAAGCTGTGTATAAAAGTGTATAAAAAACGACTTGGAATTGCTTAAAAAAATTGAACTTGAATTCTCAAAATGACTAATTAACGTGTCATCCTACATCAATCAGGAGTTTGGAAAACTGTTTACATAAAAACCACAAATAAAGCTGTGTATAAAAGTGTATGAAAAACCACTTGGAATTGCTCTAGGGGCTTGGAGTGAACAACTCAACAAGAAAGTCAATAAGTGCTCTCGAGATTAGGACTTGGAATTGCTCTTGGGACTAGGAGTGAACAACTCAACAAGATTAGGACTTGGAATTGCTCTTGGGACTCGGAGTGAACAACTCAACAAGGAGTGAAATTGTTCTAGAAACTCGGAATGAACAACTCAATAGGGAGTGAAATTACTTTCACTTTTTGAGCGGTACAACGGTTGGGATTGACTAAGAATGAAATTATTTTCACTATTGACTGATACAACCGTTGAGATTTATTAAGAATGATCATTATTTCTAATTACATTTATTATGTTATATATACTTACCATTTTCTTAGCGGCATGTCGTCACATAGATAGTGTTGGTTCACAGTGCTTTTCACTATCTGGATTGCTTATTCTTCTTTGATAGAAAAATGGCAATTGAAGATACCATTCGTTTTGTGGTTGGAATCATAGGTATGTTTTTTGTTTTAGATAGCAATATATTTTTTTCATTTGATTTTGATCCTTAACTGAGGCTGATCTGATCTCTTTTTTTCAGGGAATCTTATTTCGTTCTTTCTCTTCCTCTCTCCTGTGTAAGATTTCTATAGTTTTTTGAGTTTTGCATTTGTTAATATTAATGTGGGTAATGAAGATCTCGGTTGAGATTTTAGCTTTTTGTGGGTGTTGATGTAGCCCGACATTCTTCAAGGTGTGGAAATGGAAATCTACTCGAGGGTTTTCTGGGTTTCCTTACCCCATGACTTTGCTCAATTGTGCATTGTGGGTGTTGTATGGTATGCCGTTTGTTCATCCCAACAGCCTTCTTGTGATTACCATAAACGGAGCAGGTGTAATCTTTGAAGCAGTGTATACGATTCTCTTCCTATGTCTCTGTCAGAACAAAAAAGAGAAGGTTAGTAATCATTTTTTTTTTCATATATCATCTTACAATTTTATGGTCGATCCAACCCTATAGTTAACAGATATACTGGATCTTATTAAAATTAAAAGGCTAGATGAAGATTTTACTCTTTCTTTGAAATGGTGGATGAAGTACATGGAGGCACGCTGGGGCTTGCTACTGAAACATGGTAAAATAAACATGATTCAAGTAAGCAGATCTAAAAGCCATACCATGCATGTTTGGTGAATTCCTAAACCTTTCTAAAATGTCATTTTATGTCTATTCAACCCCTAGTTGATGTGGGTCTTAGGAAATGATTTCCAGGTGTATCTCTCTTTCATTTACTTATCTTTCCTAGCAGTAAAAAGCCTCTCCTGCTCCCATCCAAATGCCATAATCTTTTCTAGCCAAGCCATTCGGTTTAATAGATATTTTAATATATTTGGTTGTAGGGTTTAATATGTTTGGTTTTGCTTTATTCAACAATTAAGGTACAAAATCTTTAGTTTATTTACTTTTACATGTCCCATTTTGGAGTTGTGTGAATTTTAAGCTTGTCAGAACCATATACCATATTGTTTAAATAGAGAAGATCTCATGATCCTAGGTCTCCTTCGTTGCTCTTGTCAAGCGACTCATAATCTTCCGGTGGCATTGTCTAGCCTCCTCCCAATCCAGCCACCCACAAGTCCATCTAGCCAGCAAGTGGCAATCCCAAGAATAGAAAAAGCTTCCTCCTATATTCTCAATGGGCAAGTGGCAATCCCAAGAATAGAAAAAGCTTCCTCCTATATTCTCAATGGGCAGGTTAAGTAGGAAACGGGCTACCGCGGCACCTGATATTTGCCTTTTTGTTACTGCTCATTCCCTTTAGGCCCACCCTTGGAAACTTTATACACATTCTAGTATGCCTACCCTTTTGATTTCCATGCCTTACTTACTACCAAGAACACAGGTCGGATCTGTTCTTGGAAAAATAGGAGCTTATCCATATCCATTCATTGTTTATACCATATCTCAGTCCCACAAACACCACCTACACTGCCTTACTTATTAGATCTTAGGTATGCGCTTTTGTAAGTGGGCACTTTGAATATTGCTTGCGCACCTTTACTCCGCCTGGTCACCCTTACCGTATGTGCAAGCTATTCACCCTGATACGGTATATAGGTATGAATCTGGCTATTCTGTAGTTGAGGATATAGTTCACCTTGTTACTTCCGGCTTCCGGCTTAAAGGAGGCCCCGGTTAGGTGTTACATTCTAACTGCCTTCCTTCCGGATAGAGATTAGCGTAACCCTAACAAGAAGCTGCTGCATAATCACATACTGGTGGTTCTCGGCTAATAGACAGAACCAGTAAAATAGTGGTTGTGTGAGTGAAAGGAGCAAAGCCCTTTCCCTCACTTTGTTCGGGAAAGTATTCGCATAATCACATATATATAAAGAAGTGGCTCTCCGTTACATAGTCATATCTACTTACATTTATTACGGTCTGCATCTGGTTCATCACCGATCTGTTAATACGGGTCATCTGTGAATCTGGTTCATCACTGACCTGTGAAAATGGGTCAGCAGCTCATGGATGAGCTGGGGTTTCAGTGAAAGATGGCTGGATGGGCGTCATCAGAAACCCACTATACTGCCCCACTGGACAATCTTTGTAACTGTGACCACTGCTCTGTGTTATCTCTGCTAACTAGTACGCACCCACTGCTCTGTGTTATCTCTGCTAACTAGTACACACCCACTGCTTTGTAATCGAATCGATACACACGAATCCACTATCAAACTTCATCTTTGAGAATGGATGATTATGAAAATACAACTCACGACTCCACTATCAAACTTGCTCTTTGAGAATTGATGATTACGAAAATACAACTTCGGGTGTCTTCCTGTCCCAGACTTTGTTTTATAAATCTGCTCTCTGTCGTTTTCCCATAACTCCTGCCCCAGGATTTACCATGGCAACATAACAGAATGCAGAATGCATTTTTTGTTGGAATATTGAATACATCCCCTCACCCAACAAGAGTTTAGCGAAAAAATGGAAACACAAAATCTGTTATGCCCAAAAATGAGCTTTTTTCAGCTTAATCATACAATATTTTATGTATCCCCAATAATTCCTTTTTGACCCAGAAATTGATGCTCACACTTATCCGGGACCGGGCCTTCACGAGTACCAATTCGGCTGGTTGGTTTATTTAAAAATTAGGAAATTAGGTATCAGGATTCAGGCTTATTGGTTTAGAAAAAATAAGGTGTCAGAACAGCAGGGAATTTTGAAAAATAGATTGGCTGGGAAGTTCGTCAACTTTAAACTCAGGCAATTAAAAACTAAAAAGCTATATTAGTCAACTTTGGCTGGGAAGTTCGTCAACTTCAAACTCAGGCAATTAAAACTAAAAAAACTATATTCGTCAACTTCAAACTCAGGCAATTAAAAACTAAAAAACTATTAATATATGGCCATTATCTCTTTTAAACTGTCCAAATCGGTCTAACTTTTAATGAAAAAAATGATATTGTTATGTAACTTTATGATTCTGTCCAAATCAGTCTAACTTTTATTGAAAAAAATGATATTGTTATGTAACTTTAAGGTGAAAAGATCTTGATAAAGCGTTTTTATGATGCATGTGACAGAATTTTTGGTGTGGAAAAATTCATATATTTATATGTTGGTTGGTGTTAATGTTTTACTTTTTATTTTTAAACTCTTATTGTTTCAATAAGATGGCCAGGCAAGGATGTATTTACAATAGTAAAAATTCCCCGAGATATAAGAGTATGGCCAGGCAAGGATGTATTTACGATAGTAAAAATTCCCCGAGATATAAGGGTAGGACTCGTCCTTTTAATGACAATAATGATATTGTTCGGTAACTTTTAAGATTGAAATTTTTTTTTGATAAAACTTCATATAAATATGGAGGTTAATTGGTTGGTTGGTTGGTGTTAACGTTTTTTTATCCAAATGTTGTAGTATTTTTCATTTTTAAATTTTTATTGTTTAGATGAGCAAGGATATATTTACAAGAGTAAAAATTCCCCGAGATATAAGAGGTGGACTCGTTCAAATCATTCAAACTTTTAATGAAAAAATGAAAAAATGAAAAAATCTTGATAAAACAGTTTTATAATGTATGTAACAGAATTTTTGGTGGGTGGTTGGTTGGTTGGTTGGTGTTAATGGTTGTTTTTTTTGGCAAATGTTGCAATATTTTTGAGGATGGTACTTAGGGTAAACTCTTTAAATTACTTAGCAAAATTTTATAATGGAAATTCATGTGAATTAAGTGAAACTGTGAATTTATAAAAAATCTTTATAAGCCTTCTAAGAGTTTTCACACAAAATGAAGTGAGTTTGTCCAATTATTAACTTTTTCAAACTAAAAATAATGAACTTGAATATATACAACCTTGAGATGCATATAACACCGAAAGACATATAAGCATATGAATGATGTATCAATTTGTTTAAATATTCAAAATGGATTGTCATGTTTGGTTTTTTTACTTAGCTTTGTTCCTCTTTAAGCCTCCAACCAACCACTTTATATTCTTATTGTAATTTTGTATATGAAAGCTTCCAAATTAGAGAAGATAAATATGGGTAAAAGTCCATGTGATGCTCCTAGTTATTTAATGGGAAATGAGAAAGAATAAAGCAAAATCTCTTAAATGTTTAATTTTTCAATTTTAACCTTCTAAGTAATTCAATTTTCTCCATAGATGAAAGTCAATCACTAGCTAACCATAGTGCAATTTATTCATAATTCAAATGTTTATTTTACATGAAACAAGCCCAAACAAAAAAAACCCTTATATGTATAATTAGTATTGTTTCAATTTCGTGTCTTTGAGCAATAATAAGGTTTTGCTGCTAGTTAATTATTATCTTGCTGCTAGTTGACTATTTGACCATTTTCTTTATGCAGATGAGAGTTTTGGGATTACTTGCAGTGATTTTAGTATTATTTGCAACAGTGGCCAGTTTATCATTAACTTTAGAGCATACACATAAGGCCAGGTCGTTGGTCATTGGAACAATTTGCATTGTATTCAATGTATTTATGTATGCGTCACCTTTATCCATCATGGTATATTCTCTTCCTCTTTTCTTTCATATTATCTTTCTAATGAACAAGATTTTTTTATTTTTATTTTATGAATGAAAGGGTGTTGCTATTTGCAGAAAAGGGTTATTCAAACTAAAAGTGTCAAGTATATGCCCTTCTTCCTTTCCTTGTGTTGTTTTGCCAATGGTCTTATCTGGACTATCTATGGCTGTATCCACTTTGACATAAATCTTGTGGTGAGTAAAATTGTTAGTTATTTTTTTTTATTTCATTGCTATTTATATGATTAGGATATTACTAATAAAATTGTGCATGCATGCAGATACCCAATGGACTGGGAGCTTTACTAGGGGCATGCCAGTTAATACTTTATGGCGTATATTACAGGACCACCAGCTGGAATGAAGATGAAGAAAATGAATCTGGAGGTCCAGATAAGAATGGCGATGGCAATTCACAGCCGATGAATGATCTATCTGGCAACGGACGAGCAGATGGTTTTGGTAGGAATGGAATTCCTTGAAGTCTACCAATCTGAGACACTACTGAATAGTGGTACAGAGAGATAATCACGTCAGAAAATAAATGGATGAGATTTTGGGTTGATTTTGAGTTAGTTAGTTTAATGCACTGCCATAAATTCTCTTTTGGTTTCTTTCACTCTGTTTAGTGATTTTGCTCACTTCTTAGAGTGAACCACTGCTCATTTTTGACAAGTCCGTGAATTGTTGCAATCTTTGATTGCTATGTTGTTAGTAGTGAGAAATTAATATGTTTATTGTGTGTTTGGTTGATGTCAAATTATGGATTGTGGTTCAATTGCCTGCTTTTTCATTCTTTTGGAAAATAGATCATTATTCGACTTATCAATTAAGAAGATTCCCTTTCTAGAACCAATCTTAATCTATTACTAAATCTAGAAAAGAAATCAAGCTGTAAATGTTATTTCTCATATTCCTAACACTACCCATCAAAATATTAATTCAATTACATAATAATCATTCAAACTAATTATCCAATTATGTTTCAAATAGATTTTATGCCTAGTAGTAATTGGGCTAAATCAATTTGGTAAATAGTATATCGAATCCAATTTGTTATACATAGTGGTTTATAATATTGTATTTATAATTATGTTATGGTTATTTAATATATGAGATTTTTTTATTATATAGAATTTGATTAGATATTTGTTTATTTTATTATGTTTTTTTATGATATTAATGAATTATTTAATATATATTTTATTGTGAAGTTTTAAGGTATGTTATGGTTATTTAATATATGATATTTTTTTATTATATAGAATTTGATTAGATATTTGTTTATTTTATTATGTTTTTTTATAATATTAATGAATTATTTAATATATATTTTATTGTGAAGTTTTAAAGTTACATAAAGTTTTTTTTTAGAGTAAAGTCACATAGAGTTTGTGTGGACAATGGATGATTGTTATTTTTTATTTAGATTAATTGTATTATTGGGATGAAAGATAAATGTAATTATTATAGTTTATTGTAAGTTTTTATAATTATTAATTAATGTTTATTTATTGTTTCTTATATATTTATTATATGTTATTTTGGATGAGACATAAAATGTTTTTGTTTAAGTTTATTTGATGAGAGAAAATGGTTTGGATGAGACATAAAATGGTTTTGTTCAAGTTTTGGTTTTTATTTAGATTAATTGATGTTTTAATAATTATTAATGTAGGGTTATTCTTTTAATATATGCTTGTATATGATATGGTAATTCTCCAATCAAATAAGATGGGTCTCCTATGATTTATTTTTTGTGAATGATATAAATAAATATTATAGGGAACTTAGAATACTATCCTTACCCCAAATCTCATACAACATCTAACATAGGTCAATCTTGAAGTAGGTGAGGAGTGAAACTTGACTCTCCCAAAGGAGTAGTTTTCCATGGATTTTCAATTTAGGATCTGTTTATATTTCCTAAAGAAAATATTATACTCTTTAATACTAAAAATTACCCCTACCTTAGGTATGTATAACATTTATGAACTCAAGATGTTAGGTCAACAAGTTGTCACGAATGTTGTTAGGGATTTTGTTAGTTTCATGCTAACAAATTACGTGTTCAAATATCCATGGGTTATGGGTTTATGAGTTATTCCATTCCCCAGAATGTTTGGTTTGAAAGGACCTAAGAGAACTATATAATGGCTTCTTGCTTAGAGAAAGTATAGGATGATGTAATATTTTGTAATAAACTAACATATGACTTCATTATTTCTATGTAATAATAAAAAAACATATGGCACACATGTAGGCTTGGTTGAAAGCTTATATTCCCACACTACACTTCATTGGTTCTTGATCACTCCAATGTAATGTTTATCCAACTACATTTTTCACCATTCTTAATTATAGAGTTATCACTATCATGTAGTAGGGAAGAATGAAAATAAAAGATAAAAAACATCAAAAACATATTTGGATCTAAAATATTTATTTATTTATTGTATTTTAAAGGATCTTGTATTACTTTATATAGCTATATCCAATCCAATCATAGTCGATTTAATCAAAATATTAAAAAAATTAAATAAAATTGTGAATCCCTAACTAACTATGACTATGTGTCGATAACTAGTAGTCCATTACTTCACTGCATGTAGACATGCCATCACAAACTATGATTGATGTGTTTGATAGAATATTGTGATTGTTGCACTATGCAATATAAGAAAAAAATTTAAGTTTCCATGGGGTGCACAACCACGTGAACTTTTGGGGGTGATGGTGCTAGGGTTTGAATCTCTTGCAACTGCTTGGAGCTTTAGGCTTGGATGACGAATATTATCTCGGCTTTGAGATTGCAGAGGGGCGCTTCAGAGGGGGTGTGCAATGAGAGAGCGAGGTGGCATAGATAGGTGTTGTCATTGGTCTTATACTTGGGGTATTGGTATTTTACAAATGGTGACATGTGACAAAGCACATGGTTTTGTTGGGGTAAGGCTTCTCAGGGTTAAACCTCTAGAATATATCGGCTCAATTTTTGTCCATTCTAGTCAAAGCCAGAACATGGAGTTGGGGGATAGGATTTTGGGTCGAGAAATAACGAAGGAGGATATGGCATCATACAAGTGGTGGGAGAGGGAGGGCATGGTGCATCTAAATAAAGAATATAGGGAGATATATTATCAACAACACCTTGAGCTACATGGGGTAAACCCATCGAGGGTGCAAGGGAGTGGAGCACTTTCACATGCCATTCTTTGAGTTGCTCAATATTTTGGGGGTAACAAGGCGATCTCTTCTCTTTCAACAGAAGGGGATTCAAATGCAGGTGGTGGTAATAGGGATATGGCTGGAAACCATTGCGTTGGACTAGAGATTGTGGGGGTGGGGAATCCCTACTAGATTAGTTGGTAAGAAGTAGACAGTGGGGAATTCGAACCCTTCTTTGGGGAGAAACAAAATAAAAAATAAAATAAAAAAATGGACCTTGAGGTGCTGAAGGACGCAAGATGGTTCTGGGATGAGACCTTGGATTGGACCATGTGATCGATTTGTCTCTCACGACACTGGTAGGCAAATTTAGTTATCAGGTAATGCACCGTAGTGATATTGTGGATTGGGTGGAAGGACTAAATGGAAACATATTTTTGGATACCTCTTTGTGGCAAGCGAAACACACCACAAAAGTTTTAGGCAGAACTTAGTTGAAGGATCACAAGCCATGACTATCGTATGTTGAAGAGACGACATTCGACATTTGACCCTTGCACGAAGAATATTAGGTTTTGAAATATTTGGATGCTTGTGCTAGACTTCCCACTTTCTATGTGGCATAGGTAAGCATTTGCAGTTGTCAGGAATCATTTGGGGAGGTTCCTTCATGTTGGGGAGGAGGTTTTAAAGGGTATGGGTAAAAAAATGGGACAGATTTTGGTTGAAATTGACATCACCAAAGGTTTTCTGGATGTGAGTGAAATTGAATGGAGGGATAGAAATTTCTATCAGGCTTTGGATTACCGGGGTCTCTCTTTTAGGTGCACAAAATGCAGAGATGTGGGTAATATATGGAGGGAGTGTAAGACCGCCATCTTGGGCTACGTTAGCGAGGATTCTATGGATTATTTGGGGAATGGTCTTCGGAGGTGGATAACGACTTCAATAAATCAGATGGATCAAACCCATCATGCGCTTTATTATACTTTTAATTCAGAAGATATTGAACAAATATCTAGTAATAACATCTCTAAAAAAATTAGGGGGGGCATCATGCCGACTGGGGGGGGGTTTTAATTTGTTGGATGAGTCATTGGGGGATAAGGGAGTGGATATTGGGTCCACATCGGTTATCGAAAGAGAAAATAATGTAAGATTCACATAGGGTATAGAATCTGCTCTGGTGGTTGATGAGGGTTTGGTGATGTCTAGGGGGTGGGTAGGGCGGACACATTACTATCGTCTGAGAGGGAAACGAGGGAGATTGTGGGGGCTTGTAAATGTGATAATGGATTGGTAGAGGGGGAAACTATGTGATTTAATTCTACTATGTCCATTTCCTTAAGTGATATGGTTAAAATGAAACCGCTCCCGACATATGTTTGTACCATCCCAAAGTATGTGATAAAAATTATGGAGAATGGATCTTTTCAAGAGGAGGAGGGTCATTCAAAAGCCCTAGCTTGGTAGAAAATAACTGCTATTCAAGGCGGACTTGCATTTAAATTGTCCCCTTTGAAGACAAGAAGTGTATAGAAAGGATCTTCAAAGTCTGATCGTGGGTTTTTAGCAGGGAATGCTCTTCGAGTATCCCTATCTACGAATGATCTCAAATATCTTATAGTTAACAAAGCCCTTACTAGGGAAAAAATTATGATAATCTCTCTAAAGATACATGTAGTACGGGGAAGCTCCAAAAATTTTCCCTCAAGAGACTTTTTCCAATTTACAAACCAAATATCATTTTTGTTCAAGGGACACATGATCTCAGGTGAGAAGGCTCGAGTTTTTTTTTACTCAACTTTTATTCGGATGGGAGATGACATCGATAGATTCCTTGGGATTCTTGAGGGGTATCCTTTCTTCTTTGAATACTAGTATAGGTAAATTTTCATTATTCCACACTTCGACGGGCATTTTGTTATCCAAACATTTCATCGCATTTGATTCTAAGTTGAATTTGTTAAACTACTATTGTCCATATATGAATAGGGAAACATTTTGGGAGAGGGAAAAGAGTGAAAGAATATTCATGCTACCTTCGCTTATAATTTGAGGAGATCTAAATTTTACTCTCGGTGCTTCTAAGGTATGGGGTGACAGAGCTCGACTAGATCCGTTGGAGGATTATTTTAAAAGGTTGTTTCAATCTGTGAACATGATAGATATTGGGTTGCTTCCCATGATGTTGACATAGAGGAATACGATATTGGGGTATGATGTTGTATCTAAAAGACTAGATTGTTTTTTTTTTTATTATCTTAGAGAACCTAGTGGATGCCATGGACAAGTATAGAACATGGGTTGAAAATGTGCCTTTATCTGACCAGTCACCCTTCTTTCTGCAACTTGATCACATCGGGAAAAAGGTCTTTTATCCTTTTAAATTCAATCATTCGTGGTTAAAAGAAAAAGAATTTATATACTTCGTAAGAATGGAATGGTTACAGATGGAATCGATGACCCATTCATCGACAATGAAACTATTGGTTCTCAAACTGCATTCATTGAAGAATGTTGTGATTAAGTGGGAAAAAGAGCGTAAGGAATCAATGCATCAAGAACTTGTTGATTGCAAGTTGGAGATAAAAAATATACATTCAACACATAAGAGTGGATCAATTCCTTTACATTTTCAAGACAAACTAAATATCCTAGAAGCTACTATATTGTACTATCTAATGATGGAGGAGAAAAAATGGAGATTAAAGAGCCATGCAATTTCGTTGTCTCAGCGAGATCAAAATACAAAATTTTTCCACCACTTTGCCAATTACAGACCCACATGATATTTAGGTTGAAGTTGTTAGAAATTTTCATCATTTGTTCTCAGATCTTGGATCTACATCTATAGTGGATCATATGAACACTGTACAAAAGTTCCCCTATTTTTTTCGGCACAGGAAGGGGCCTTCGAAAATTACCTTATTACTCTTGGGGAGATTGAACCGGTTTTATAAGGGTTTGTAAAATCTAAGAGTCCTAGCCCGAATGGGTGGTTGGTAGAAATCCTTCTGCAATTCTTTGATATTATGGAGAATGACATTCTTACCGCGGTGGAAGAATCAAGAATTACAGGTAAGGTTAATGATGGCCTAAATTCTACATATAGATATTTGATCCCTAAAGTTAATAAATTAGACACTTTCAATGATTTTAGGCCAATATCTTTATTAAACCTAATTTATAAGGTGATATATCAAAGATAATTGCAAGAAGGCTTAAGCCGGTCTTATCTAGATGCATATTCAGGGAGCAATTTGGATTTGTAGAGAATAGACAGATTCTAGATATTTTTGGGGTGGCGTAAAATTCTTTCACAACATTAAAACAAAAAAAATCATAATCTATGGTATTAAAGCTAGATCTAGTCAAAGCATACGACTGGGTGGATTGGGGTTTCCTCAGGTTGATACTCCCTTAGATTGGTCTAAATCTAGATGCTACAAATGGATTATGGCTTGAGTTTAATTCGTAAATTATGTTGTACTGATATGTGGCTCTCCCACTAGTTACTTCAGAGGGTCTATTAGGGTGAGGTAGGGGTGTCCACTATCACCCCTCTTGTTCCTCTTTATTATAGAAGGTTTGAGTAGATTAATAGAAGAATACAATAGCAAGGGGGCTATCAAAGGTGTTAGTATATAAACACCTATCAAGATCACACATCTATTGTTTGTGGATGATGTCGTGATTTTTGGAGAAGAGTGTATGGATGAATGGAGGATATACAAGGATATACTTGACACTTTTTGTATGGATTCAGGGATGATCGATGTATGGGCCATTGGATAGAAAGGAATAAGGATTTGGTAGACCTCACGGTATTGGTATGTTGGTAATTTGGAAGGCACACAATGTCATTCTTTAGCGCTACAAACCATGTGCTCAATGGTTGTGTCGAAGAATCATAATGACATTCAACAATATCACATTCCCTGAATCTAGTAGCAGGATTAAACTAAAAGACCATCCTATATTTACTCAAAATTCCTACAGTTTTTTTTTTTTTATGGGGCATCACAGTTGCATGCCACTTGTGGGGTATATGGGAAAGTTATTTGGATAAATGACCAGAGATGTTACAAACTAATGATGAAAAATGGGGTAGGCACAAACACTAGATCCGAGTTCCTAGCACTCTGGATGTTATTATATTTTGCTAAACCTCTAGACATATCTTCTTTAAGAGTGGTAGGTAACTAAAAAACTGCCATAGATTGGATCAATGAGGAATTTGATCTACAAGTTGTACAACTCTAGAATTGGAGGGAAATGATTAAGGATTTTGTTCATACTTTTACAGAGATCGATTTTCAACACATATATAGAGAATTCAATCAAACAACATACTATTTGTACAAAGTTGCAATAAGGGAACATGAATTATTTATTATCTTTCACCTATTCCAGGATAATAGTTTGCTTCATCAAGGAAGGATTCGGATCTATTAATATCAGATGGGGAGCCTTTTGTAATTTTTTAGGAATTTTATCATCACATAACATTATCTTTTCCCAGCTGGTTACTATAACTTCAGTAGATTGATTAGATGGAATGCTAGCAGACAATTTTGGTTATATTTTTGGATCAACTGGTACATGTGTGCATATCTTATACCCAATATTTGTTGGTGATTTATTCTAGGTTTCTTGTGATACCTCTTATTGGATGGCATATTCAATAACTGTGTTGAATCATGTCTATTCCTAAGTACTTCTGCAGTGAACCAACTTTCGCATTAGTATTTTTATTTTAGAGCTATATTTATCTTTTTTTATTGTTGTTCTCTGTTTTTGTGAACAGTACAGTTTTGATCCATTCATATAGTCATGTAATACAATATGGATTAACTACCTTTTGGTACTATATGGAGGTTTACTGCGATCATAGAATTTACCATATATGTTGTAATAAGATATGCCCATAATGACATATACTTTAAATTTAGTATAGTGTTTTTAGTTGTGAAAAAAAGAGACTAGCAATACATTACCTACTCCCTGTTATAAGATTGTCTACTATATTCATGAAACATATTAATTCCTCCCTTTTTATTGAGAACATGTTCCATACTACTTCCTCTATCAAAGTCTAACTAACTATTATAAAATAAAATAATGAATCAATCACTAACTATGATTATGTGTGGATAACTAACCCTCCACTACCTACTATTTACGATAGGATTTAATTCCTCCCTCTTTATTGAGAACATGTCCCATACTACTCGCTCTATCAAAATCTAACTAACTATTATAAAATAAAATAGTGAATCCATAACTAACTATGATTATCAAAATCTAACTAAATATTAGAAAATAAAATAGTGAATCCATAACTAACTATGACTATGTGTGGATAACTAACCCTCCAATACCTACTATTTATGATAGGATTGTCTACTACGTTCATGAGGCATATTCATTCCTTCGTATTTATTGAGAACATGTACTTTTGTTACTCCCTCTAACAAAGGCGTTGCAATCCAAGTTTAACTTTGGGATTGCTACCAAAAAAATTGGAGCTCTTACATATTCTATGCAACATATGAATCCATGTAGAGTAGATTTAAATGAAGGGGTGGACAACAAATTGGTTAGTGCCTATTCTTTGTGATCATGACTAAATCCCAAGTATAGAAGATAATGGATTCAAGTTTGCTTTGGATACATGTTTTGGTTGTTTATTTAAGCACAACCTAGGAAAAAATTGTTAGTATATTTCTTAACTCTTCTTAAGGTCTTACATGACAAATTTTTCACTAGGATTGAGATCAGTAAGAAATATGAAATTCATCAAGTGCCAATTTTATACCAAATGATTTGGAAATCAAAATCAAATGCAATAGGATTTTACTAAATCCGCCAAGAGTTATTATAATCACATTTGATTTTGTACAAGCTTCATGGTGATGATATCCCTTGGTTTCTAATCTAGTTTTCAGAGTTCCATAAAATATTTGTCCAATCAGTAATTGTTATAGGATCCATTTCTATGTTGCATAATGGCAAGGAATGGACATTTCCATGGACTCAATTACACTTACCATGGTGTTTGTTCTATATATGTCACCACATTCTCCTACTCTAGGACAAGAATTGCTCACCACATCCATCCATTCCTCATGAGTGATTACCCCATGGACATACTCCTTGGGATCCATTTTGATGAAATGAAATGAAATTAATGTTTGTTAAAGGGAAGCATGGAATTACTAAAGTAAAACATAGTTTTTTTCAACATCGTTAGGAAGATGTGGAGATAAATGTGTGCTCTACATTGAAAGTGAAGACTACTTTCTCCTACAACTGGTCAGTAGCATGGGTAGTATAGCTCATAGGATCAACATGAGGTGGGTAGGAAAATTCTTCGTATAGATGGCATAAATGGATGGTAGAGTATGGAACAAGTGGATGGGTGGATGTAGTCCTAAAGAATATATATAGGGAGAGGGACAATAAGGCTTAGGAGTGAAACACCATCTCGAAAAAAGAGTTTACCTCCATGTGGTTGAACTCATTGAATGGTATAGTAGAAATGTCAAGCAATGAAGGAGATTTCCATTGTAGATAGCATTGATACTACTCTATGTGGTTGAACTTATTGTCTACTATAGTAGAAGTGTCAAGCAATGAGGGATATTATCATTGTAGATAGCATTGACACTACATGATGATAAGTTAAATTTTCCAACAATGGTGTTTAGAAATGATAAACTATCGATTACTAATATAAATAATTCAACTATTAATATAAATAATTTGATAAACAATAAATAAGGTAAAAACGATTATGGAAAAAATTACATTTCTAATTGCATTTCTAATCACAATTATATTACCTTAAGGAATAAAGACACACACCTTGTGTTACAAAAATAATTTTTACACTATTGTCATCTAAGGCTCTTATGTATCTTTCTAATTACAAGTTATTGTATTTGAGATATTTACCTCAAATTTAATCCACTATTCCTAGTATAACATGATAAGTTAAAAACATAGATGGTATGCGTTATTATGTCTTCAAAGAAAAGTTCATATCCAAACAAAGAAGCAAGTTTTAAAATTGATCAATTTTTATCTTGTGCTCGTGGCTTCATCCTTCCATACTATTATTGCAAATCCAATTGCAATGGGTAGAGCAAGTCCCTCATTTGAAAGTAAATCGACCCGTTGATTGTTCTCTTGATATATATGACAAACCCTAAAGGAATTAAAACCACCTGTGATCTCTTTTAGGTGTGAACCAAGATTTTGTAGTTGTATATTATTTAGTTAGGTAGCCCCTTGCATCCAGTTTACCATGACAGTTGAGTCCCTAAAAATTTGAATATCTTCCACACCTTCAACCCAAGATAGCTTAAGCAAAATACTTAAATCCTGTAATTCTTCCTGGTTATGTGTTACTTTCCCAATGTTTTCTTTAAAGGAGATGAAACATGAATCTAAGAATAACAACCGTCCACCTAGAACACATGCATGTTTTGGACCTTGGTGCGTGTCATCAAAAAATATCTAACATTGATCTTTATCCACCTGTGATTCATCAATCATTTAAGGAATCCAAGTCCCATAATCTCCCTTAAAAGGATGAAGGAGGGAAATTACTTGTGAAACCATTTGAAAATAATGTACATTTTGCTCCTCAAATAGTATTGTTTTGTGTGCAATCCATATATTCCATACAATGAGAAATGGTAAACATCGATATTCCTTTCAATCCAACCGACTGAATCAAGTTTTCAAACAACTGACAATAGAGGTCCCTTCCTACAAGTGAAAAAGATTTAATCCCAAGCCAACATCATTCCATACCTACAGAGAATAATAATAATATATAAACATGTATAAAGTAGCTTAACACATATAAAAATCCTAGAACATTCAAACTGTTGCTTCTAGAAAAAATCTAATGTCACCACCTTGTTCATCAAAACAAGCCACATAAATACATGACACTTCAATAGTGCTTTCACCTTCCACATACGCTTCCACAACCAAGAAGAGGTTTTCTTAGGATCTATCATTTGAACTTGATAACCCAAACAAACATAGTACTTTCTCTCCCCACTTGGGTTACTGATCCACATAGGAATATGTCTCATCACTTTATTTGTTATGCTATCTTCTCAATGCATTTATGTAAGACTTCCATTCGTGATCCCACCCATTAGGAATAGGAATATGTCTCATCACTTATTTTGTTATGATCTCTCCTCAATGCATATATCAAAGAATTTCGTTCGTGATCCCAACCATAAGGAACCTCTAATTCCTAAGCATATCGTGATCCCTGGTTCTACAAATTAGAGTTTGCATCTACAACAATTTGAGAGAAAGTGAATATTTTGAACCTAAAGGAGGTTAATAGGTTCAAGAGGAAGAAAAATGTCTCGACTGCATCCCATAATTGCATTAGCTCTTATTGTAACCAATTTTCAATCACACACCTTTCAAGCAAGATAAGATCCAATAACCGAGAAAGATGACACCATTGATTTTCAAAGAATAGACCCACATTTAAAATTATTTATTGATACCTTATCCATTCCATGATTGAATCAGGTTCTACGTATTTCTTGAGGGTGATATTTTTCCAAAAAGCATCTTTTATAATCACATCCACACATATTTATCCACCATCGATCCACTGAAAACATGAATATATTTTATCCCACAACCTCCTTAACCTTTAGGATTGGCTATGGAAGACTAATTATTCTAGAATAAACCCTTCATTTCCTTACCACACCTCAAAAGAATTAAGCAAATACGTTGGATCTTCTCTACAACATCTTTTGGGATGCAGACCAATGGATGCCTATATATTGGCATGGATTCCAAACTAGATTTAATGAGAGTGAGCTTCCATCCATGGGAGAGCTATTGATTGCACAAGAATTTGATTTTATTTTCAACATGAGCTATATACCAACCTTGACCCCCAATCATGCTTAAAGTAACCATTGGGATTAGTGTGAAACCATAATACTTTAGACCTTGATTAATATAAAAATCAATGAACTAAAATGTCTCTTGTAGGGTCTATGGATCCCATCACCTACAAAGCTAAAATAAAGAGATGACTTTTCAAATCTCACCTCCATCCATGTTGGTATACAATAAATATCCAATATTTCCACATGAGCCTTTCCTTTTGTCATCGATCCATTAGCGATAGGGAGTAAATCATCAACAAATAGAAGATGGGTTACATTTAAACCCTCGCCAAAACAAATACCCTGGTGTATACAATCAAAACAAGCAATCATGATAACTCTGTTTAATCCTACAACAACCAAAAGAAAGAGGTAGAGTGATAGCGGGTAGCCTTGATGTAGTCCCCTCGTAGGCATTAAAAAAGAAGACAAGTCAATAAATAAAACATAAAATGGAATCGAGGTAATACAACCCATAATATAATTGACTCTAATGAGAGTCCCACGTGGATCAAGTTTAATTAAACATAGAGTCAACACATCTTGTCAAAATCCTTTGATAAATCAAGCTTTATAACCATTATCGGGAGCTTTTCTTCAATGAAGAAATTCTTGAGCCACCCCTACTACTTCATGGATCTATTGACCTTGCAAAAAACATGTTGCTGAAGGAAATAACATCAAACAATAATGGATTCAATTGAGTGGACAAAACCTTAGCAATAGTCTTGTAGATTGCTTTGCATAAGTATTTTAGTATGAAATCACTGAAGTTGTTGGGTTTATCTACCTTGGGGATTAGTGCAATAAAAGTGGAATTAAAACAAGGTAAAACTAATATAGAGACCCTAACCTCCTCCACAATTTGTAATAGGTCAAAAAACCAAATAAGAACTCATTCATCCACCCATCCAGACCTCACCTCTTATCCTTATGGAAAGTATTTAGATCACCCTCCAATTCTTTCATATTGAGTGGATCAAAAAGGTTCTCATTGTCATCAAGAGAGTCCATCCGATGCAAATATGGACATAATTTAACAATCTTTACTATGTTGGCCCTTTCAAGTTCTTTATATATCCATGAGAAGTTATGAACCCCCTCAACCAAGTTCTTAAATCCTTGAACCATATTCCTGTCTGAAGAGAGAATCTCCTATATGGTATTTTGAATTTTCTCGTGATTCACAAACATATGAAAAAATGCAATGTTCTCAATGCCTAAGGCCAACCACAAATACCAATTCTTCATATGCCAATTTACCTCATGATCCATACATAGTTTTCCCTCCAACTCTTCAAAGTAGCAAGATCCTTGAGATCCTTATTAAAGAAAATTCCCAAAGACTTCCCATCATATAATTTATCTATGGTAAGATCTACCTCCTTTATCAAACCATAATGAGCCCTAAAACATGTTGTAGCTCAACCACCACCTATTGTTTGATGCTCTATAAATTGTATACAAAATGTCGACTCAAGGATAAATACAAGATGGATTAAATTGTATCCACTCTAATCTAGCCATGTCTTGAAATTTCGACTCCTTTCAACCAAGATGGATTAAATTTGAAGGGGGTAGGAGGCTTCTCTTTTGATGTAGGTAGTTGCAAAAAAATTGGTTATTATATGAAACCCCACCAATAGAGACCCGCGACCTTTGTATCTTGAACATATTGTGTAATATTTCAGAGACAATGAATTAGTGTAACATTTTGTAAATTGCCTCTAAACTAGACCTCTTATTTCCCCAAGTAGGTCCTTTAACCACTGGTTCTACATCTACTAACCCCAAACGATCAAATTTGCATTGAAAATAATTAGAGATTGGATATGAGCAAGCATTTGCACCCCACAATTCATCCCTTATAGAGATTGAAGATTAAATCTCCACCAATAATCGAATAATGGTGTCGAACAACTTGTAAATAAAAAATCCCTACCAAAATTCCTACTTTTGAAATAAGGACTGTAAACATTCAACACTGAGGCTTGTAAATCCAAGTATGCAACATTAAATATCATACAAAGCCCCGAAACTATGAAAACAATTAATCAGATTCATGTTCGACCTCCAAATAGTGAGTAGGCCTCTTGATATATCACAAGTATTGACCCATGAAAACTCTCGATTCTTAAGCAAACATTCTAAACCATAAATAATAAAGAAATTCTTTACACATCAACTCCTTAACAAGAAATATATTAGGTGAATCCCTCTCTACTATCCTAAAAAGGGCTAATTATTCTAGTCCCCTAGTGTTAAAAGTTATATTCTTCATCTAGAAATCTTAGTGGAGGGATTATGGTCTCTAATGTTGGAATATAATCCGTCGGGATTATATTTTGTAAATAAATAAAGGAAAATGAATAGTTATGTAGGAAGCTGAAAAGGCTGGGCGGAAGATGAAACTGAACCAACAATTGTAAATGTATAAATAAATGCTTTGGATATGAAATAAATGAATCGGGAGTTATTTTACCCATCAGTGGTATCAGAGCTGCCTGCCATAACTACTGCCTGCATGCCTGCCATTCTCGCCAGTCTGACCTCCATTCTGCCCTTTTTCAATTCGTTTCAGACTGCATGCCCATTGTCTGTCTACATCCAAGCGTTTCTCCTGCCAGCCTGCATACATTAATTGTGTGCGTTACAAGTCCAGGCCTGCGTTGAGAATGAGGTGAATATTCACGCCCTCATTCAACTGCATGGAGTGAATGCGCTAGTGCCTAGAGACTAGTGACTACTGCTGCTCGTATTCTGTAGATTGTATTGAATACTGAAGCTGTGAGGAATCATGTTATTGCAAGTTTGTTGAAGAATGATGATAGAAGGTTGAAGGATCACGCCTTTTCATTTGCTTGAAGAATGGAATAGTATTGCTCTTGCGATTACCTTGAAGTCTGAAGGCGTTGTGAAGACTCAGTGCATAGAGGTAATTTGTTATATTGCTTGGTGAAAATGCAAAAACCCTAGTTTTTCCCGTGAAGTGCACAAACCCTAGTTTCTGCCCTAATTCTTGTGCATGGAGTGACTGCGATTTCCTCCCTTGAACTAAAGCTGCTCGTTGACCCTCTCTGTTCATTTTTGTTTCGCCTTGAGATATCTGTCAGAGGCACTGTTGTCTTTATTCATTTGTCGCTTAATGCTGGCATCCACCCCGTAGCCTTAAGTTCAATGTCTGAAAATGGAAATTGAAGTAATGCTCCCTGCGTGACACTTGAAGCTGGATTGGTAGTCCTCTTGTAATGCTCCCCGCTTGCTATTTTCTTGACAGCAATCTCTCTGAGCTGACGATGCTAAAGCATGTTGCCTTTATCGAAACCATTGCTCGACTGATCAGTATTTCTCATCGTGTAGTGGAAGTACTCGATCTTTTGGATTAGGGTTTAATAAACCTGCAACGTCCCAGCTTGATCCAATTCTTACAAAGCTTCCTCGCTATATAGCTGGAGCTTGAAGGCACAATGTTTAAGATGGTTTCAATAGTGATATTGAAGAATATAAGTCTTTGTGAAGAATTTCTTCTTCCTCGTGAATTGCTACTGATTGAAGCTACGACCACACACTACATGAGAAGCTTGTTGGTGTTGTCTGCGTTGAAGACTTAATTGTTGGAGTTGAGAGTTGAGGCTCGAACTCCTCCTCCATGTACTGCTGCGAGCTACCTTGGCTTTGAGAGAAATGATACCAGCGTAAAGATGTGTTTTGACAGCAAGATGTTAACTCCATGTTGAAGATTTTGTGTTTTGACAGCCATCGATATTTATTGTGGAGAGTGTTCACGCCACTCCTTCTCCAGGTGCGTGGGAACTTTACAACGTTGGATGCTGGGATTTGAGACTGTGTAATGGATGCTGTGATTTGAGACTGTCAATATAATTTTTGCTTGGAAGAGATCATTCTTTTTGCACAATAAATATTGAAGCCATGATGAGTCCTGCTATTTTGCTGCTACGAGTTCGTTGAAGACTGGTGATTGAATATCATTGGTGAAGATTCACGCCTTTCTGAAACTACGTGGAGGAGCTGAGGATTAAGGCTGCGTGGAATCTATCTGCAGAGCGTGGGATCTTATAATTGAGCGTGGACTACATTTTATCTGAAGACTATTTTGTGCCTATGACCTCTCTCAAGGAACTATGTTGGTGTTCGTTGGTAAGTGTGCTTCTATATATCTTGAACCATTTCTAATGAGGAGAAATATAATATAGTTTTGCAGTGGATTCAACCTTGATTTTTTAAGTGCTGTCTATAGTATACAATATGACTGAACAAGAGATTAGGAGGCTACGATTGTATCTTGGTGTCAAATTGTCAATGATGACAGAGTTTATCACTTTTTGTTTGTAAGCATCACAAACTATTGCAGAGACTCAGACCTGCATTGTGTAGAATAGTGCACATAGTTTATTGAAGGAGAGATTATCATTTTCTTGTACTATTTTTGTAAATAAAGTAGCAGAGACTTAGATCTGCTTCTTTCATATAGCTGAGATCGTTGACTGGTGCTGTTCAAAACCCTATATTTTGTGACAGTTCACAAACAATGGTATTTCCTTTGGCGTATTGCTGAGCAGTTCTTCTAGTGCTAAAAATTTGCTTATGAACTTATTGACAGCATATTAAGATTGTAAATCACCTTGGCAAAGGCTGTAGACCTGCAAGGTTATTATTTTTCTATTATCTCATTCTCTTTGTCATATTAAGTTCATTATTGTAAATTACACTAGTAGTTGCAGAAGATGCAATCTATAGCATCTGGAGTTGGTGCCACTCTCTCTGGCAAAGATCATCCCAAAGGAGAAAGCAGCAAGAGAGGCAGAGGAAGAAGAAACTTCAGAGGTAGAGGAGGTAGAAACAACTCTAGCAAAAGATCATATTTGCAGTTCAAGCATCGTGGAAAGACTGGACACACAACAAATTAGTGTTGGGCTTCATGGGACTCCATCAAAGACAGACATAACCAGAAGAAAGATGACAATAAAAACCAAGATGCTAGTAAATCTTCTGATTCTGCTCATTGTATTGTTGCACATTGTAATCTTGGAATTAATGAAATGACTTCACTTTCATCTTACAAATATTGTTGGTTGCTTGATACTGGTGCAACATCACACATGGATTTTAGAAAAGACTATTTTGAAGAACTTAATGAAACAATAAATGGCATAGTGTACTTTGCAGATAAGTCAAGTCTTAAACCAAAGGGAATGGGCACCATTCGACTGAAGATGCTTGGATTCCCTGATTTCTTGTTGAAGAATGTTCTTTATCTTCCAGAGTTACAGAGAAGCCTGCTGTGCTTGGTGGAGATTTGACAGCAAGGCCATTCCATCCACATGTTTGATGGAATCATAGAAATAAAAAAGTCCTCTGACAACCAAGTCATCATGACTGGATACAAAGATGGGAAGCTGCTGAAGCTAAAGGGTTCATCTGCAAGAGTTCGGAACTATGCCTACCTCTCTCAGCATGGAGAAGGTAATTTGTCTTCAAGTTTATTGTTGCATGCAAGATTTGGTCATCTAAATTATAACAGTCTTCGTTTGTTGAGAAAGAATGGTGTATTTGGGTTGCCCACCATTCCCAAAGAGAAGAGCAAATGTGATGCATGTATATTAGGGAAAAACAGTAAGCTGCCATTCCATGAATCTAATTTCAGAGCAAGTAGGAAATTAGAATTAGT
>LPNX010666324.1:607352-660447 GCA_001517045.1 Pseudotsuga menziesii
ATGCAACTGAACCAACATTTATAAATGTATAAATAAATGCTTTGGCTATGAAATAAACGAATCGGGAGTTATTTTACCCATCATCTAAGAACCCTAAATATAGTCAATTGTTTACCCTATAAAACATCTCCCTTCAAAGGTGTTTCCTCTGAAGGAAATCTCAAATAATTAGCCACCCCTATGCTACTAGAAGTGTTTTGAACCCAATGAGGAACATCATATTTACAAAAATACCCAAAATGCTAAAAATAAGTAGTGATAACATAAGATTTATTTGAAATAGTTTTACAATAACTAACTCTCCCCGGTTGTATGATGGATTGATGGCCTAGCAAGGAGAAGTTCTAAGAGTGTCTTCACACCTTCTAGATTGATAAAAGTATCATATCCCTTAACCAAAGGGTCATCGTGTGGTCGGGATCCATCAAGGAACATTTCAAATTCAACATTGTAGTTAGGGGAATCCATCATCTCCACTGCTACAATCTCATTTTACTTGTGATACTTACACTCCAAAAGTGCCACTTTGTCATATTCTAAGGACCCTCAACCCCCTTCAATAATTCTTCCAATATCCTTATTATTTGCTTTTCGTTAAGATTTCCTAATGAATTAATATCCTTAAAGAGAGAAGAATGGAGATATTGTGTTGTGCCAATATTATATGAAACTAAATGCACACCAGGAATGGGCTCCTGATAATTAGAAATGACCATGGGACCACCTCCAATAATTGTATATGTGGATCCTTTCTCGAGGGACCCACTCTTGGTGGAATTGACAAATTCATAGAACTTGAGATATAAAAGTATGAAATTCCATCAAAATTTCTCCTCAAAATCTATGTCCTAAGGGGATTTGTACAATCTTCCACAACGTGCTTGAGAGCATGACATCATGAAAAACTAAAGGGAATATTGTAAATATCCGGATACTAAAGAAATACCCTATTCTCCACCTCAATTTCAATACAATGTACCAATCCCTCTAATATATATAATTGAACGAGGACCTAAGAAATTATTCTCATAGAACAACATTTGTATGAGGGATCCACCTGGAATGTCTACCCCATAAAATTTCATAGATTTGTCAAGAACATACCATGCCACATCTCAATAAGAAGGTGGGGAAATTCCAACCTAGGGATTTGTGCGAGACATCCATTTTGGGGTCAAAACATGGGTGCCAAAAATTCATAGAAAGGTAATTTTAGCCCCATTTCCACTAACCTTTAAGAATACACACAACATATTCCTCACTCAAGAACTTAAATCTCGGCTAACCTCAAGTTAGAAAATAGAAAATTGTACAATAAACTAAGATCAACACTCATTATTTGATATATATGATTTCAAAGTGGATTCAACAATTGGGATCCCAAAATACCTTCCAAGAAGCGCTCTTTCCTCAATTCTATAATATTCTCCACTCGCAAATCCTACATGATTGTCGTCTTAACACCCCCAACCCATTTCTTTACCACCTTCCTTCGTCTCTTTGAAAGCATTGAATATCCAAAAGTCCCCTCCATATCCAAAACCAAGGAGTTTTCTACCCATGGATAACCCAAAGAGACCTATAGACAAGTTAGATTTATAGATCTATAGACAAAACTCTCACAAAACGCCATACACCCTCTCATCCCTAGGCCAAATGGAGGAGAATCAAAGAAAGGATCTGAAGTAATGAGGATGATAAGTTATTAGTCCTAGGAAAATCCAAATGGATCCCCTCCATAGGGTGAGTAACTGAGCCATCAATCCTTGCTAGGATGTGACCCACCTCGTGTGCATAGTTCACATGCTCCATTTGAGAAGTACAAGCTAATCCAATGCCATCATTAAAACCATTTTCCTCAAACTAACAACAATAATTTTTGTTCCCTTTCACCCTTCATCCCATCGATGTCCAAAGTGTTATTTGCATCATATTAAACCATTTTTCTTCCTCGAGTTAAACCCTAGGAAATCCATCGCCTAGGTCTACCTCCTTAATCAACAACGTCGCCTTCAAAGTTGGAAAAGTAAAATCAGGTGATTTGAGTGGATTGGACCCAAAATAAACCAGATGACCATTCACCCAAAAATGATGCAGAGATTCAAAGTCCTCCATTCATGTACATCAGATAAATCTACATAGAATAATCACTGCTAAACTTAATTTGTTCAAAGTTTATGGTAACATATTATGTTTGTCTATAAATTAAATAAGTAAGAAACTATATTAAATGTGATTATTTTGATATTTACAATTTCAATTTAATTAAAGATAATTTTAAAAAATTGAAATTTTTTATTGTAAATATAAACTTATATCAATTCATTTTATTCTAAATTAAAAAAATATTATTATTAATTATATTTTTTAATTATAAATTCAAAAGATCTCTTACATTTAAAACATGTTTTTTACTAGATGAAAAGATCTCATTATTGACTTGATTTGCATGAGACTTATTCACTTGATTCACATTGTATTTATTATACTACTTAATTCATCTGAATATTTTATTTGTACATCATTATGACTTGAATATGCACCAAAAAGAACACGAAAAGGTCAAAAACGGCTAACATTTAGGCTACTAGTTTACTTGATTCATATAATCTATTTCTATTCATAATTCGTTATTAATAATTAAATGTATTTTTATTTTTAACATAGATTTTTTTTTGTCATGGTCTTGTTGTCTACAAGTCAAACTTGATTTGGTCATGGTTTTTTGAGCCCATGGTATTTGGTGGCCCATGGTAATGACCCATTTTATTGGGAGTTGGCTAATCTCTAGATCATTTGCACCTTTTCAAGTAAGTTTGATGTGAATCCGCCAACAAGATTTGTTGAAAATGAGATTTTCAGTGTTTTTATTGGAGAAATGGATTCTGGCAATTCCAATTTGAACAATTTCCGCCAGATTTTTACCAGAAAACTCGCCTTATTTTAGATGCAAATGGTCTAGGGTTTAACTTAGTGCATTTTATTGCTTGTGATGAAGCCTATTTAAAATTTTTCAAACCTTTTGTGTAATTATGTGTGTGATTAGTTTAATCATTATGTTTATTATGTTCTTTTTGTTTATTTTATTTTTTTAAGCTTTTTACTTTTGTATTATATAAGGAAATATATGAGAATTTAATGTTTCTCCATTTAGTTCAAGGTTTGACTTTAATTTTTTCCAATGTTTATCATAGGCCATTGAAAATAATGTTTATTATAGTAATTTAAATAAATCATAAACTATATTTTTCTTCCATCTTATTAGATGTCAACACTGAGGTCTTATTATCAAGGTGGATATGATACCTTACGAATTTCACCTGCATTAAGTCCATGCTATTAGGGAATACCATGGATATGATTCCTTAGGGAATATCACCTGCAATAACTCCAATTGGTGATGGTAAATTTGTGATTGATATACTTCAATATTACCACACGTGCTCCATAAACTATTCACCTACTGCATCATAAGATTAAACCACCCCAATATCTCTTTCATCATTACATGACCTCCAATCGATTAATGACCTGCCATTTTCCACATGTCTCCCACTTGAATTCCTACACTTTTACGATCGCAATGACACCAAATCTAGACTCATAACTCAATTCCAAATTGAAAGGATAACATAACTGCAATACCATAATCCATTATATGTAGACAACAAATATTATGCAAATCACAATGAAATATTGCTTTCCAATGAATAGATCCCTGCAGTCCTACCTCATACCCATGTACACCAGAATCTGCTATCTATCTTAAGTTAGTACACATCTAAATTCAAGTTTTGTATATCTGCATTACATTATGATATGTATGCATTTCTACGTTTATAGGCATCTTAACCAAATTTAAAATTACATATGTAATGCCCCACACTATGATTCCATCTATACATTGCCCATAATTTTGATATACATCCAAATAAGGTAATAAGTACTCTGTATATTATTATCATAGGTATGAGGTATGTGTGTGCTAGCTACATGCTCATTCCTCACACACATGCACTAGTATGCTTGTTGGTTTATATATGCATTGATGATATCTGGACTAATTGATCATGTGGTTTATAGTTAAGATAGGCAATTAATTTTAGTAGTATTGCTTAATTAATTACTAGTGATAAATTAAATGTAGGTGAGACATTTAAAGCTTGAGAAGGTTTAGTTCACTATTTTATTTTGTATTTCCGAGGAATATAGCTTCTATACTAGAGTTTATAAGTTTGGTTATGATATTTAAATTGTTACTAATTGAACCTTAAAATCGTGTGCCATAATTTGGATAAGAGAATTGAATGACGACTGGGGGCTGTGAAAAGTGGAGTTGGCAATGAGACTTGGAATGTTGGGGGAAGGGAGAAAACTTAAGGAAGAAGAAACCTCATATTTGGGGGAGGTTGATAAAAATAGGAAAGAAATTGCGAAATTTTGATGTCAAGGAAAAACTTCGGGAAGAAATTGGAAGAAGGGCGTTATTACTCTATAAGAGATTTTTGGGCATGGGGGACAAAAACACTCTTAGAGTTTTATGGGTCGGAGAATCAGATAGATTGTTCCCGCTAGGCTAGGATGTTAAACCAATTTGGGATACCTCTCAAGTTTCTACTGCTTACTAATTTCAAGATTTTGGAAAATACTAAGGACTTCTCGAATGGGAGAAACATGTTTCATTATTATTGATTTATTTCAGTTATGGCAATTTGAAAATGAGTTTTACCCTTGGAGTTTCTATGAAATGGTATATTTAAATTGCTTATTACCATAAATGAAAATTGTTTGCTTATCAGTTTGCTTATTACTAGATGTGATAATTTCATTTATAGAATTTGAAATGAAACTACTTTTATCATTACCAAATGTTAATAACAAGAAAAACAATAGCAAAGAGGAGATCAAAGCTATGAAACTGGAGCTAGAACTAAACTATAACTTATTAATGTACTAAAATACTATTAGAAACAACTCTATGCTCAAAGACATTAAAATAGAGTCTACATCTTATAGATAAGCAAATAGGGCCACCTAAGGCCTTTACACATGGTATCCAATCACGATTCCAAATATGGATCCATGGGCCTACTTCAAACTAGTAATAGAAGCATAGACAAAACATAAATTTTAAACAAAACAAGAATTGATCTTAAAGGAAAGACAAAGAGGCTTCCTGGAAGTTGAAGGGAGGAAATAAAAAAAACAAGCATAACTCTGTCTCATACTCCACCTTGAACCCTAAATGTTTCCTGACTTTCACTGCAACACAACACCTAAAACAAGGTTAGTAAACATTCATATATATTTATATAGGAAATATTACTTATATATATATGTGTGTGTGTGTGTGTGAAAGAAATGAAGGACAATTTTTTTTCTATATAATCTATTATATAAATGCAAAAAAAATATAGCTTCTTTCCTCTCAGCTCGTGAGATCGAAAATAGAATTGTCCAAGTAAACCGAACCTATGGAATTCTAAGAAGAGTTGTTAAGTTTTGCAATTCATTGCTACCTTGCTGCTCGAATTCTTTCGCTAAAGGAAAACTTGCGAAATCAAGTTAATAAATTAGCTAACTCAACAGATAGAGAGAAAAATTTGAACATATTGTGCGATATTCTCATTGGATTGCTGAATTTTTTAAGGTAATTAGAGTGGGGAAACAAAAGAGTCAACTAAAAATATTACTTACCTAAAATAGTGCAAACACTTCTTTCCTTTTTCCCAACATGAACTTTAGAGAAAATTCTCAGCCCTTATAGAATTTGGGATCCTAACACTGAGAAGACAACCAACTGAGAGGAATTTCTAAGCCTAATCCAGAATAAGTCGAGTACCTAGTCTTATGAACAAGTCGAGATCACAAGAGAACAAAATGTATTGCACAGTCTCACGCTAAGCCGAAGGCCACCCACCAAACCCAACCCCATGAATAAGCCCACATTGTGCATAGCCCATCATAGAATATTTTCGTCACAAGCCATGGGTGTCCTAGGTCACTACGGAGGAAAAAGGTTGGCTATTCCCTAACCCAAAATAAGTCCATGATTATGTTATCAAGCATAATTACCAAGTTCCCAGTGTCAAATCACATGCCATATAACCCCACGCATGAGTTGGGGAAAAATATTAGCTTTGATCGAGCCTGATTCTATAGTCACAATGTGTTATAAACACTAATTTCCAAGTCCCAAGCATTTAACTATATAACATATCAATCGCCGAATCCATATCCAAACAACAAGCCATAGTTTGAATGAGCATGTGCGAGAGAGGGATGAACTACTCATCCATACCTCACCCATACCCCGCATCTATGATATCATACACGACCTTTAGGCTTGAAGTGTCTTGTGTCCACGTGTTGAATACAGACACGTCCTGACACAGTGTCAAACACGTGTTTCAGACATCTCTTGTTTTAGGACACATCAAAAACACGTTTCTGACACCGTGTAAAGATGTGCCCTAACCTGTGTCAAGCGTTTCCCTAAAACATGACACTTCTAACCCGAAAACGTTGTAAAAAACAATTTTACCCTTATTCATTCACAATTTTCAATGAGGCTTGAGCTCTGAGGGTTTTTTTTGGAAGGGGAAGAGCATTAGAAGGTTTTCCATATTGATCTTCCCCATTTTATATTTGGCAGTGTCATTCCTACATCTATGTAATACATTTTTATTTTGATGAATTAATGAGAAATATGATTTTGACATCTATGTAACATGACATTTTTATTTTGCTGAATTAATGAGAAATTTTATGAGTCTATGAGAACCCACTGCACCAATGGAATTATATCTTCCCATGTTTTTCAGAATTATATCCCCCCATGTTTTTCATCCTTTTCTATCTATAGTTTGTGATGTATTTTTATTATTCTTCCATGTACATTTACATATTACATTGTTTGTATCTTAGAATCTCCAATCAAGTCAGGGAGTGCACCAATAAGTATTCTGTGGGGGAATATTCCACAAACATCATAAGGGGATTCATTTCACATAGGGGAGGTTACCCCTTATTTATATTCCTACCCATGACATTCACTGAGTGGCATCATCATTTTAAGTGGCATAATCTAAAATATAAAGAGTGTTTAGTAACAAGAAAAGTTCGTCATAGGGTGTGTCCCACATGCATGTAATTTAATTAAACAGAGATAGTCCTATTTTGGTTGGTTTTCTTATGCCTCTCACAGGCATCTGATAGTGGGGTTCAAGGAAGGAAATCACCAACCTTTTTCTCTTGTTCCAATAGTAGAGTGAGGCCTATCCCTTTATACTAATGAGGGTTTTAATTGACACATGCATTGTGATTTGTGAATGTGTAATGTGTATTGAATCTTTGATTGTAATTTCTATTGAATATTTGTAAATGTTCTAGTTTCTAAAAAAAATTAGATCTAACTGTATATATATACTGTGTTCTTTGTGTCCTCATTCCGGAGGTCGTCGTATCCACGTCAAATACTCGTATTCTCATGTCCTCCATGTCCTGTGTCTTTGTGTCAAGTGACTTAGCCCTGCATCAATAAGCCACAGACTAGACACATACATAAACATGCTCTACATCGAGATACTCCATGCAAATTCCTTAACTCAAATGCATCCAACCGCCTAATTCAACTCAGTAGAGGAGAGGCAGTACTAATGGATATTTCTCATCAACTTGTCTATCCCGATGGACCAGGACCTTACTTCTTTAAGCCAAGCGTCGAGCTTAGTCTGGTTCAGGACCTTACTTCCTTTCGCACAAACTAATCAATAACTTAGTAAAAGTTGATCGTTGAACTATGTGTGGTCAAATAACTATGCATTTGTTTCACTTTAGAACTTACATCGAGTATGCATATGACTATAGGTGTAGTCCTAGATGACTATTACCAAGACCAGAAGGATGATGTTATACCATGCATTTCATTTATGACATAGTGACTTACCGCAAGACTCACAACAATGATACTGGACATGGGGAATGCATAGTGCCATCGTACACTTGACTTTCTAGGCATTCTATATCAGTATACATAACACTTGTTACATACAAATGAAAAATCGAAGCTTTAAATCACACATGCAAGTGTGAGTTTGTGTTTAATTTTAATGTAACAAAGTCCTATAAATTGTATAAATGTGATTTTCGCCATGAAACATGATCGATCATGGATAAAAATAAAGGAAATAAGGTCGCAACTAGCGTTAGAAAACTCCACCACCATGGACACCATAAACCCTTGCACTTCAGTTGGAATTATTAATGTGTTCCTTAGAAACAATCATGGCATTATTAAACAAAAATAGAGGGATGGGAGAGAAAATTAGAATACCCCAGGTAATTCAGGAAGATTGAGAAAGGACAGGAGGCCTAGGACATAAATCCCTTCAATAAATTTCCAGAGAGTTGCAAAAAATTAAGATTCATGATTTTTTGGGGGTTGTTCCTAGGGGACAAGTCAAAGCATGGATGGAAGGAATGAGAAAATGCTTTGAATTGAATGATTATACCTCTAGTTCAAAGGTCAAGATGGAAATATTCCAGCGTAAAGGGGATCCATTGAACTAGTGGCCAAACTTTGATAAGTAGCTCCATATCACTCCACATATTGTCCCATGGGATATGTTCGAAGAAATATTCCACATGAAATTATTTCCAACTTATTTCAATGAGGAGGAGTCAAGTGGATTTCATGCTCTAGTACAAGGGAGCATAACAACAGAGGAATGAAAATATAGATTGATGGAGCTAATAAAATATGTTCCTTATATGAACTTAGACGACCACTAGATATAGTGTTTTGTATATGGACATAACCATAATATTAGGGATTTTGTGCGGATGTGGAACCAACTACAATTTCTATTGCAATAGAATATTCTCATTATGCAGAAGATATGCCATATGCTTAAGGGGAAAGCAATTTATCGGTTTAACATCAGTTAGGATTTTCAGGGAAGGCCCCATGTTCCTATTTTAAGGGAAGAATATGGACCTCCTCCCTATGGAAACAAGTTCACACTGAGGGGTAATACTAGTTCAGTGAACGTAGTGTCTCAAGCTTCAACGAGGACTTGTGAGAGTCTAATGCAATCTCAAAGAAGCTTCAACAAGGGTTCTATAGGTTCCAAGGGAAGGACGACATTTCAAAGGGATCCGCTATGGATTATGCAAGAACCAATTCATATATCTTATTTGGGGTGCAAAGGTCCTCATTCCATTGGGATTTCCTTGAGGCACAATCATACAACATGTATAGGGAAGGAAAGGAACCAAAGGGAAGTTCTAGTAATGACCATTGGATTCATGCAACAATTAATAATCGCCAAGCAAAACATCAATCGATTATAGTGTTATCCATGGGTAAAGTAAATAATATTATTTTTAAAATATTATTTTATCCAGGTGCAACAAATAGCTTCATTTCACCATATGTTGCAGATAGATGTGGTTTGGTGTCCTACAAGTACGATGACTTTAGATTGATTGACATGGCTTCAAGGATGAAACAAGTGGTAGGGCCTAGTGTGAACGAGTGTTGGGTCGACTTAGGAGTATGCATTAGTAAGTTGAAGGTATATGTCACTGCCTTAGGGATATATGGCCTCATTATTGGCATGGATTAGTTAGAAGCGCATAAATCTTTCTAAGATTGTTATGAAAACGAGTGTTATGTCGTGACAATAAAGGAAGGACAATTCAAATCCAAGGTTTTAAAATGAAGGTGTCTCTTAATTTAATCTCTACAATGAAATCAAGGTGATGTCTAATGCAAGTATGCTAATTATTTGTATTAGAGACAGTAATTGATGAGAAGGGACTCGTTCTATATTAATACCTAGTTCTATTAGAATTCAAGGATGTATTTCCAAAATAGTTCCTAGGGATACTTCCGGAAAGGGACCTTGATTTTATGATTAAATTAAATCCTAGAGAAAATCCAATCTCTAAGACCCCTTATAGGATGATAGCTTTAGATCATTGTGAGCTATAGATGTAGTTAAAGGAACTATTATACATATAACCCATTAGACACAGTGTTTCACCATGGGGTTCAACAATTATCTTTTTGAAGAAGAAGGATGGTTCCATGTGGTTGTGTATAGATTACAGGGATTTGATCAAAGCCAAATTGAAGAATAGGTACCCAATACCTAGAATCGATGACCTCTCTGATCATATGAAAGGGGCTTCTTTTCTATCTAAGATTGATTTGGAATCAAAGCATCACCAACTAAGAATTAAGGAGGGAATCATTCCCAAAGCTACTTTTCAAAATCGGTTTGGGCATTATGAGTTCTCTTGTAAGAGGAAGATCTTTGTTGGATAGTTGTGGTGCTTTTTGGTTTAACCAATTTTCCAGTTGTATTCATGAGCTTCATGAATGGTGTTTTTTAAAAGTACTTTGACCTATTTATGTAGGTATTTTTTGATGATATTCTAATATACTCTAAGAACGAGAAGGTGAACACGGAGAACCTAAGGCTAGTCTTGTCATGCTTGCGACAACATAAGTGATATGGTAAGTTGTTGAAATGCTCTTTCTTTCCATAAGGAGATTCACTACATGGGACATATGGGAAGAACCTCCTGCAATAAATAATGAGAATGCAAAAATATTGGAGCACAAAGATATTTTATTGATTGCAGGCCACTTCGAGGGGGCAACCTCCTTTGAGCAAGCTCAATACAAAATAACTCTTCCGTGCTTTCATTATCTTCAACACATACTTATATACTAAGTCTAATCTAAACAACTATTACTCCACATGAGTGTGGGATAATGCAACCTATTACCAGATGACTTTAAAACTATTACTTACTCCCCATGAATGTGGGATAATACATCATACTAATGGGACGACTTACAAAGCATATGCGCTCGACAAAATATACCAACAAAATAAAGAGGGGGGTTCACACGGGTTCTTAACATCCCCTGCCTCTTAAAAAAAATCTGTCCTCAAAGCTTTAGATGTGGAAACTGCTGCTGAATCTGAAGGAGCGGTTCCCATGTAGCATCCTTTGGTTGCATGCCGTGCCACTGAATTAAGACCTCGGTGATGGACCGAGGGTGAAGATGACGAGTGCGCTGATTGAGGACAGCCTTTGGTTCCAAAATGATGGAGCCTTTCGTATCCATCTCTGGTAAAACAGTTTTTGCTCTGATGTTGTTGCCAATCACTTTCTTGAGACAAGAGACATGAAATATTGGGTGAATGCGAGAAGGAGGAGGAAGTTCCAATTTATAAGCAACAGACCCAATCTTCTGAAGAACTTTATATGGCCCATAGAACTTTGGAGCCAGCTTCTGATGTCCTTTGAGTTTCAGGGAGGATTGCTTGTAAGGCTGCAAATGAAGAAAAACCATATCACTGACTTGAAAGGTGCGCTCAGAACGGTGTTGATCGGCTTGCTACTTCATGCGATTTCTGGCCATGTGAAGATTCTCTTGCAGAATGTGAAGAATATGATCACGGTTGCGCAAAACCATGTCAACTGCCTGAACTGGTGAACTATGGGGGGTGTATGGAAGGAGCACTGGGGGTGGCTGCCCATAAACAGCTTCATATGGAGTCATTTTAGATGCAGTATGGTAGGAAGTATTGTACCACCATTCAGTGAGAGGAAGCCACTTTGCCCATTGATGTTGTTGTTCTGAGGTGAAGCAATGAAGATAAGTTTCCAAGCATTTGTTGGTGACTTAAGTTTGACCATCTGTTTGTGGGTGATATCCTGAACTCATTTTCAGTTTGGTTCCAGTGAGGTGAAAGAGTTCGGTCCAAAAATGACTTGTGAAAGTTGCATCGCGGTCTGAGACAATGGAAGAAGGGATACCATGAAGACGGAATATCTGGTCCACGACAATTTGTGCGACTGAGGAGGCGGTATATGGATGGATGAGAGCACAAAAATGACTATATTTGGAGAGTCGATCAACCACAACCAAGATTACGGTCTTCCCTCCAGATTTAGGGAGCCCGTCGATGAAATCCATCGAAATATCTATCCAAATCCTTGTAGGGATGGGCAAGGGTTCAAGCAAGCCGGGGAGGAGTGTAGTTTCACCCTTGTGGCACTAGCAGGTATCACATTCAGCAACCAGCTGTTGTATTTCCCGTTTCATTCCCTTCCAAACTAATTTACGTCGTGCCTGCTCATACGTTTTGAGGAATCCAGAGTGCCCTGCTACTGGAGAAGCATGGAGTTCATAGAAGACAGCTTGGTGAATATCTGTGCCCTGGGGAAGCACCAAGCGACCCTTGTATCTCAGAGAAGAACCATCCCAAGAGTAATGCAGTACAAGAGAAGGATTACTGGCCAACTGTTGGATGATTTGAGATAAGGAAGAGTCATTGACATAACCTTGTTGAACAGATTGTAACCAATTTGGAATAGGCATAGAAATAGCTGAAAGAGAAGCATTGTCATCAAATTATGAAGAATGGTATTACGGGGGTGACAATGAAATTTCAAGGGAAACAGAGCTAAATCAAGGAAGATATGGTTGAAAAACAGAAATTTATACCTTTTTTTTCTCCCTCTGAAAAACTGATCTGTAGTCTATGGCGATGTTAGAAGCTGTGTTTTATCAATAGGAAATGAAGTAATTGATCTGTGACAATTCTGAAATTATGCACGTTATCAACTGTAAATGGACCCCAGGTATATTCGGCTTCCTATTGGTTCAAAGGTAGTCACTCGACCACCAAGGCTGTCTCAGGATTGAGTATTGGGGCAGTACCCCTCACTTCACGGCGCAGGTAAAACTGCTAACTGCTTGGCCAAAAACGACAACTCTTTGGTTTTCCTCACGGATGGGAATCTAGTCAATTTGGTGGGGGTCATTTCCCTTTTCGCTTGGCAGGTCCTCTCAATGGCTAGCTACTTCGGGGTTCCTGTGGTACTCCTCACAATGAGTTTTAGGGCTATGCCCAAGTACTTCCCACAGTTAAGCGGATAGGGTTTAATCCATGATCTGGATGAATAATATTGTTGCAAGAAGAAGAACAACTATAAGGCTCACAGCGCTAGGAAGCATGACATGATTTTTTTTCCCGAAATTCCACCCAACGAGCCCAAGAAAGTGATCTAATACCAGATGGGAAGAACCTCCTGCAATAAACAATGAGAATGCAAAAATATTGGAGCACAAAGATATTTTATTGATCACGGGCCACTTCAAGGGGGAAACCTCCTTTGAGCAAGCTCAATACAAAATAACTCTTCCATGCTTTCATTAGCTTCAACACATACTTATATACTAAGTCTAATATAAACAACTATTACTCCACATGAATGTGGGATAATGCAACCTATTACTAGACGAATTAACAACTATTACTTACTCCCCATGAACGTGGGATAATACATCATACTAATGGGACGACTTACAAAGCATATGCGTCCGACAAAATATACCAACAAAATAAAGAGGGGGGTTGACACGGGTTCTTAACAACATATTATCTCAAGGAAAGGGATATCAATAGACTCTAAAAAACGTAAGAGTCATCAAAGATTGGCCAGTTCCTTAGAATGCGCATGAAGTGTGTAGCTTCATGGGGTTAGATGGGTATTACTGAAAGTTCATGGAAGGGTTTTCCAAGATTGTGAAACCCATTGCCACTTGGGATTGTGACACTGCTTTTGTGGAGCTAAAAATGTTGCTAACTAGTGCACCAATACTACAAATGCTAGATATGTATAAAGGATTCACGATATGCACATATGCCTCAAAGCAAGGATTGGGTGTGGTATTGATGCAATGAGGAGGAGTAATAGCTTATGCATCTCATAGATTGAAATACCAAAAGGAACATTATGCTACGTATGGTTTAGATTTAGTAGAAGTTATGTTGGCCCTAAAGTTGTGGATGCGCTACCTTGTACGGTGAAGCTTCACAATCAAGAGTGATCATCAAATTTACAATATATTTTCATTCAAAGGGATTTGAATTCTAGGGAGAGGCGATGGAATGAATTTATGAGTGACTCCGACTTTGGTATTGAACACATCAAAGGAAAGTATAATGATGTGGTCGATTCCCTAAGTAGAAAATTGAGGCTCTTCTCCTTAGTGCCTTTGAAAGTCAATCTAAGAGAGAGGGTGTTAGAACAACTTATGGGGCATAGTTGGTATCCATATGTGATGTCAATGCTAAAAGTGTTGGCCAACATAACCTACTTATGAAGGGTATCATCAAGAGGAAAATGGAATATTTTTATTTCAAGGGAGGATGTATGTCTCTAAGTAGGGTGATATTAAAAACACTATCCTTAGAGAGGCCCATAAAGTGCTTTACTATGTACATCCAGGGATAAAATAAATATATGTGGACATGAAGAAGCTCTTATTTTAAGTAGGTATGAAGCACAATGTGGTTGAATTCATTACAGTATGCCTCAATTGTTAGGAAGTGAAGGTTGATCGTCACCACCCAATATGGATTTTTCAATCCCATGGAATTCCTATGTCTAAATGGGAATTCATAACCATGGACTTTGTGGTGGGTTTTCCCCTCACTCCACAAAGACACAACAATTTTGGTTGTAGTGGATAAGCTTACCAAAACTACTCATTTCATTCCCATCTGAGATACATATGATGCCTATGATGTGGTGTGAGTATTCATAAGTGATATTCATCCATTTCCATGGATTCCCTAAGGAAATATCCAATAAGGAATCTATATTAACATATAGATTTTAAACAAGTCTATAGTCAACTTTGAGGACTGAAATGAACTTGAGTTCAAATTATCACCCTAAAACTATTAGTTTTTCAACATTAAGCTAGCATTATTAGGATCTTTAACTGAGAGAATAACAACTACAACAATCAAACATAGGAGACAATGAACACAGTGTTTTTCCTCGGGGAAACCATAAATGGAGAAAACCCCGCAACTTCCTCAGAGATATAATCAACACCAAAACAGTAAAATCCCAAAACAGTAAGTGATCTCCCGACAGCAGTAACCTTATTCTTGTCTAGCCCCAGTGTCTTCTCCTTCCTCAACTTTGTGCTACACTTGAGTGTGTATGAGTTGTATGTTAAATAGAGAGTCCATCTCTCTATTTATACTAATCTTGACATGACTAAAACCCTACCAGGGACGACCTCTACTAGGAGAGTCTAATAACCCTAGTGCCCCGGAACTGCGGGGAATTTAACCCTTAGACAATCAGAGGGTTACCCACAATGACTTGACATGACTTGTTTACATTATTGATCCTCCTGATCGAAACATCGGGGCATGAAAACATGACTCAATTATAATATAGATACATCCCGGAATAAACATCGGGTTACAATACATAAGATACATGGATGAATACATTCTGAAGTTACAAATACATCAACACTCCCTCTTAACTAGGAAGGTATTCTTTCGGCACAATTTTCAGCACTAGTCTTCTTCTCTGTATCAACTGGATCATCTCGTCATCTGCATCTTCAAGTCTTCTTAGTCTTCAAGTCATCTTCATATTTAAGTCATATTTATCTTTAGATCTGGATCATCACTCAATCTGGATCGTCATGGGACATCGTCACTGGATATGGATCATCACTCGATCTGGATCATCACTGGATCTGGATCATCACTCAATCTGGATCATCACTGGGCATCATCACTAGATCTGGATCATCACTGGATCTGGATCATCACTGCTGGATCATCATCACTGGATCTGGATCATCACTGGTGCTATCTCATGATTCTTCTCGTCACAGGAAGTTCTACAGATCCAGCCCTTTTTCATGCTGGTTGTAGGCCTAGCCTCCATGTAGGTATTCTTCAGCACTTACATCTGACCTACTCGTCAGAAACGCACAACACTCACATCCATCCAGGCGGGAACACATCCTGCACACAATGATGGAAGAGTTCCGTACTTCCATCCAGGCTGGAACACATCCTGCACACAATGATGGAAGATTTCCACACTTCCATCTAGGCTGGAACACATCCTGCACACAATGATGGAAGAGCTCTACGCTTACATTCATCCAGGCTGGAACCACATCCTGCACACAATGATGGAAGATTTTCGTACTTCCATCTAGGATGGAGCCACATCCTACCACAATGATGAAAGGGCTCTGCACTTAAATCCATCCAGGATGGAACACATCCTGCACACAATGATGGAAGGGATCTGCACTTACATCCATCTAGGCTAGAAAACATCCTGCACACAATGATGGAAGGGCTCTGCACTTACATCCATCTAGGCTGGAACACATCCTACACACAATGATGTAAGGGCTCTGCATTTACATCCATCCAGGATGGAACACATCCTGCACACAATGATGGAAGGGATCTGCACTTACATCCATCCAGGATGGAACACATCCTGCACACAATGATGGAAGGGCTCTGCACTTACATCCATCCAGGATGGAACACATCCTACACACAATGATGGAAGGGCTTGCACTCATATATGATCTTGTAGGAACTAATCCTACAATCATATCAGAATGGCCCCCAGTCCTCGACTGAGCTACCTGGTAACTGACCAGGTGCCTCCATTCTCCTGGAGAATGGCAGTTGCCCTTACATCTGACCTGCTCGTCAGAATGGCCAACACTCACATCTGACATGGAAGGAACCTAATCCTTTAGCCATGATAGAATGCTTCAACCCTTACATCTGATCAAGTGGGAACACATTCCTCTATCACATCAGAATGGATTCTTAGTCCTAGACTGAGTTTTCCTGGTAATTGACCAGGTAACTCCATTCCCAGAATGGCAGTTTCCCTTACATTTATCCTGCTCGATAGAATGGCCAGCACTCATATCTGACATGGAAGGAACCAATCCTCTCACCATGACAGAATGGCTTAGCCCTTACATTTGACCATGGAAGGAACCAATCCTCTCACCATGTCATAATGGCTATGGGTCTCATCACTTTCCCTTGGAGGAAACCTCGATCTGGAGAACACCAAGCTTCTCCCTGAAGTACTCAAACTTTAGCCTATCCAATGGCTTCGTCAATACATCAACTATCTGTTCCTCCGTCACAACATACTGGAACTTCACTGCTCCCCTCTGCACCATATCCCTGATATAGTGGCACTTGATCTCGATATGCTTCGACTTGTCATGGAACACTGGATTCTCTGACAACTTCACGCAACTCTGGTTGTCACAATGTATACAAGTAGCATCTGACTAGAGATCAAATAAATTAGACAGTAGCGTCCTCAGCCATACTGCCTCACAACTAGCTGAACAAGTTGCGACATACTCTGCTTTAGCTGTACTCAGTGCCACACAAGATTGCTTCCTGCTAAACCAAGAGATCACACCTGATCCCATACTGAAGCAACACCCTGAAGTGCTCTTCCTATCGATGGCATTGCCTGCCCAATCTGAATCAACATAACCCTCCGGGTTAATCTTCTGATTCACATCATACTTGAGCCCATAATCAACTGTACCCTTCAGGTACCTCAAAATATGCTTTGTAGCAATCAAGTAAACATGTCTTAGATCTGTTAGGAACTAGCTCAAGGTGTTCACAGCAAAGCAAATGTCTGGTCTCGTGTTCGTCAGGTACATCAAGGACCCAATCATCTGACGATACATCGTAGCATCAACCGACTCTGATGAAGCATCATTCAAGAGCTTCAGATTCGATGCCATAGGTGTGGCCATAGCCTTGCATTCCATCATCCCAAACCTCTTCAGGATCTCTACTGCATACTTCCCTTGTCCAAGGAAGATTCCATCTATACTCTGCCACACCTCCATACCTAGAAAGTAATGCATCATCCCCAAGTCCTTCATTTTGAACTCAACAACAAGCATTCTCTTCGTATCAGCAATCAACCCATCCGTACCTATCACAAATAGATCATCTACATATAGTAGAAGCATCACTGGGTTTCCATCTTCAACCTTGTAGTAAAGGTTGGAATCTGCTTTACTCTTGGTAAAGCCCAAACTGGATAGAAAGCTGTCAATTCTGCTGTACCAAGTCATGGGTGCCTGTTTCAAACCATACAAGGCTTTCTTCAATCTGCACAGATGAGACTCCCTGTCATGAGTCTCAAAACCGAGTGGCTGCTCTACATACACTTCCTCTTCCACTACACCATTCAAGAAAGCAGTCTTGACATCCATCTGGTGTATTTTCCATTTCATCACTGCAGCCAGGGCAAGTACCGATCTGATGGAAGTGTATCTGGCTACAGGAGCAAAGGTTTCTTCATAATCTATTCCTTCCTTCTGAGAGAAATCCCGAGCCACAAATATTGCCTTATATTTTTCGATGCTACCATATGCAACATGTTTGATCTTGTAGATCCATTTGGAAGTTACAACTGACTTCCCTTCTGGTCTTGGAACAACATCCCAAACATCATTCTTCATGATCGATTGATATTCTTCGATCACAGCATCCTTCCATTCTTTCCATTCTGCCGCTTCTTCATAACTGGAAGGTTCTTTATCAATGAAATCACATAGTAAAGCTACATACCCGGAGTAGGATCTGGTCCTCTTTCTTTCTCTGTGATTCTCTTCTGGAGCCCCATATCTTTCTGCACCTTGGATAAGTTCTCGTACCCAAGCAGGTTTCCTCTTATGAGGATTCTTCTCTAGAGGTGGATCTACATGTCTTTGTGGTTCTTTGAAATCTCGATCTTCTTCTTGAGTTTCTTCATTCATGGTTGTATCATGAATTCTGGGTGCTTTTGCTTCTTCAGGTTCTTTAGCAAGTCTCTTTCTGGATTTGTTGTAAGCTGTGTCTTCATCAAATGTCACATCCATGCTGATGTCAATCTTCTTGTATCCTGGGAAATATATTCTGTAAGCCTTCGAGCTTTAAGAGTATCCCACAAATATACCCTTCTTTCCTGAAGGATCTAATTTTGTTCTCTTCTCTTTTGGAATGTGTATGTACATAGGACAACCAAATATTCTGAGATGGCTGACTTCTGGCTTCTTGCCGGAGAAGACTTCTTCAGGAGTCTTGTTTTCGAGTACTCTATGTGGAGTACAGTTCTGTACATACACCGTTGTTGTGGCAGCTTCAGCCCAAATATGCATAGGAAGATCTTGATCATGAAGCATAGCTCTTGCTGCTTCCATGATAGTTATGTTCTTCCGTTCCGCAATCCCATTATGTTGTGGATTATAAGGAGTGGAAAACTCCCTCTTAATCCCTGATTCTTTGCATAGCTCTTTGAATTCATTCGAAGTGAATTCTCTGCCATTGTCTGATCGAAAAGTCTTGATCTTCTTTTCAGTGTGGTTCTCGATCAAGGCTTTGAATTCCTTGAATTTGTTGAATACTTCGTCTTTGTTCTTCATGAAGTAAACCCATGTATTCCTAGAAAAATCATCAATAAAAGAAACATAGTATGCATACCCGCTTAATGAGTTTGATGACATAGGACCGCATACATCGGAGTGGATGATTTCTAGGATTCCTTTGGCTTTGCTTTCTCTGCTAGGAAATGTCTTCTTTGTATTCTTTCCTTTTGCACATCCGTTGTAGACCCCATCATGTTTTGCTTGGAATTATGGAAGACCTTCAACAACTTTGCTTGCAATTGGAAGTGCTCTGTAATGCACATGTGCAAGCCTTCTATGCCAAAGTTCACTTGGCTCTACTGTGTCATGGACCAATGCTTTTTCTGGATGGCCCTTTAATTTGTATAATCCTCCTTCTTGTTCTCCAATCACCACCGCATCATCGATAGTCTTTCCTCTTGGCCACATGATGACTTGACCATCTATGAATGCAACCCTCATTCCTTTTGCATCTAGTGCAAATATGGAGAGGAGGTTCTTCTTGAGTCCTGGCACAAACAATACTTCCTTCATTGTTAGAGACTTTCCAGAGTCTAGTTTATAGGAATATTCCCCATTACCTTTCATTGGATATTGGTAGTCATCTCCTAGCTTCACCTTGTGAGGTGATTCATGTTCTGACAGTCTCACAAAGGATTCCTTGAATCTAGTCATATGTTTGGAAGCCCCACTATCTATAAGCCAATCATCACTTCCATGAGTAATGTTACCTGTGAGAGCGGAGATCAAAACATACTCATCCTCGCTTGAAGAATCTTCACTTTCATATCTGGTTCTTTTCTTGGATGGTTCATCATCCTCTGCAGCATGAGCATGATTTCTTGTTTTGTTCCCCTTCTTCTTATGAGAGTGGACCTTGTTCTTAGGACAATATTTTTCAAAGTGTCCTATTTCATCACATGTATAACATCTTAATCTAGATAGGTCCTTTCTAATGTTGTCTCTATGATGAGGATTCTTACCTTTGGGGTGATGAGTTGTTCTTCTGCCTTTCTTGGAGTGAACTGTGAGAGCTTGATCTTCACTTCCCATCTTCTCTTCTCGAGCTGCTATCCGTGCTTCTTCTTGAGAACATTCTTCCCATAGTCTGCTGAATTTGACTAACTTCTTTCTGGCACAGATTCCTTGGATGAATGAATCCCATGACCTAGGAAGGCCATTCAGAGTTGTCATCACAATCTCTGCATTCTCCACTTCTTCATCTATAGCTTCTAATTGTTCCTTGATCTAAGAAACCCTTGTGAAGTAAGAATGGATGGTATCTGCATTATGAATCTTCATATTCTTTAGTTGATTCCTCAGAGTCATCTTCCGGTTTATGTTCTTCCCTTCAAACAATTTGGTTAGGGCATCAAACATAGCTTTAGGTGTCTTGAGAGAGGACACCTGTGGGATAAGGTGATCCTTGATAGAATCAACAATGATCCTCTTTTCCATAACCATCTTCTTCTTGTGTAAGGCCTTTTCCTCATCTCCCTCTGGAACTGGAACCTCCTCATGGATGTAGGAGTCTAACTCATTTTCTTCCAGGACCAAGGAGATCCTATACTTCCAGGCTCGGAAATTATTGGCTCCCTCAAGATTTTCATCAAGCTTGGTATGATGAGACATCTTAAAATGAGAACCTCAAATGGAAATACAAGAGATTTAGATCTTACCAGGTCAAGATGTCAGATTTGGATTTGAAGCTGAAATCCCATAGTACTGGATCAGGAGCAAATTAGGGTTTTGCTTTTCTGGAGATCTGTCCACCCAAATGCCTTGAAATTTATCCCTAACTTCGATTTTGGGGAGGGGATCAATCCAGGCCTGGGCTCACTGAAAAATTCCTCTTCTGTGAAAAGCCCTAATTTCCAACAGCAGTGTCGGGTCCAAAACTGAAAAACCTCAGAATTGGATTTTGCTTTGATAGAAAGATGCGCCCTAAGGAGGAGAGTTATTCCACCTTACTTTTGCTGAAAATCTGTGGAGGAAGATCCATAAACTAGGAAGCCCTAGTTCTCATAGCTGCATAGTGTCTTATTCTCAAGTTAGCTCTGATACCATGTTAGTTTTTCAACATTAAGCTAGCATTATTAGGATCTTTAACTGAGAGAATAACAAGTACAACAATCAAACAGAAGAGACAATGAACATAGTGTTTTTCCTTGGGGAAACCATAAATGGAGAAAACCCCGCAACTTCCTCAGAGATAGAATCAACACCAAAACAGTAAAAGCCCAAAACAGTAACTAATCTCTCGACAACAGTAACCTTCTTCTTGTCTAGCCCCAGTGTCTTCTCTTTCCTCAACTATGCACTACACTTGAGTGTGTATGAGTTGTATGTTAAATAGAGAGTCCAACTCTCTATTTATACTAATCCCGACATGACTAAAACTCTACCAGGGCCGACCTCTACTAGAGAGTCTAATAACCCTAGTGCCCTGGAACTGTGGGGACTTTAACCCTTAGACAATCGGAGGGTTACCCACAATGACTTGACATGACTTGTTTACATTATTGATCCTCCCGATCGGAACATCGGGGCATGCCAACATGACTCAATTACAATATATATACATCCCGGAATAAACATCGGGTTACAATACATAAGATACATAGATGAATACATTCCGAAGTTACAAATACATCAACAAAGACAAAGAGGGAAAACCAAGTGTTGGAAGATATGCTTAGAATGTATGTTATGGACCAACATACCCATTGGAAAACAAAAATTTCCCTTGGTAGAGTCTTTGCACAACAATAGTTACCATAACTCCATTGGGATTCCTCCATATCAGGCTCTATATGGGAGGCCATGAAAAATACCATTAAGTTGGGACATGTTATAATATTGAGTTATATTTGGGTTTGAGATGATTCAATATATGGAATAGCAAGTGATTCATATCAGGAAACGGTTAAAAGAAGCTCAATATAGACAAAAGAGTTATTCCAATGTGCATAGATCATATAGAAGCTATGAGGTTGGGAATCCAGTGTTTATTCATTTTCGTTCGAGTAAAAGTACCATTTTATTTTGAAAAGGGGGCAAAATTGTCATCGCTATTTATAGGGCCATTTGAGATTCTTAAGAGAATCAGACCAGTTACTTATCGTCTTGCATTGCCAACCCTTGCATAATGTATTTCATGTATCTATAATGCAACCTTGTATGGTAGATAAAACTCATAAACTTAACTGGAACGAATTGCAAGTCTAGGACCGCGGGACTCTTATGATAAAACCATTACAAATACTGGAGCATAGGGTTCGACATCTTGGGAACCATATTGTGGACCAAGTTAAGGTCATGTGGTACAAGTATAGCCCATGATCTGCTAACTGAGAGGATGCAAAAGTTATTTATTGGGATTATCTTAGACTATTTGATATTTGGAACAAACAAACATTATCTTGAACATATTTACTTATACATTAGAATCAATTTTGATGATGGAACTAGTATTTTAAACATGCTTATAATGTGGAGCCTCACAAGAATTTTATAATACCATGTAATTATGGTTTATGTCATATTCTCCCTTTTGTGCACTTTTGGTACATTGATACCAGGTTAAATTATGTTTTTAAATGAGAATACGATGTATTGTTACAATTAACGAGCATGCATGGTTATGTTAAATACAATTGTAACAAGTTGGTGATGGCACAATGTATTATAATAATTATACTTGATTATTGTTACTATAAGCTAACTTGCAGATACATGGGCTAGTTCTAGCCAAGTGTTTTTATTTTTTTATACACATATTATATGAGGCTAGTTTGATGTCATGGGCATCAAGGATAAAATTATATGTTTGGAAACATGTGATGTGAAAGGATTATTGGATGTATATGTATCCATATGTTATGAAATTTGTGCAAGTGTTATGTGCAATAAGTGATGCAGTTACCCAAATTGGTTACTAGTTGATAAAACTCTCAAACATAGTGGTGGCATAGTAGGAGTCATTATTAGGTATCACACCTGGATCTATTAGGAGGGGTGGAGGAGTTTCTCATTGGTATTCTACAAAGTTGGAGTTGTGGGAGGGTTGTGGTAGGCTTACTCCGCTAAATGTGTGATTATGACTGCCAATTGCTTGCTGGGGAAGCTAGGTGGATATAGTCAACATTTCCGCCTTTAGGTTTTATAGATCGTTAGGTTGGTATAGTCAATACCATAGCATATACCAACAAAGGAAGGATAGGTAGGGAGAGAAAATAGTTTAGTGATGATGGGTGATTAAAAGCTAGTTATGATCCTAATTGGGAAGAATTTTTCTTCTTGTACTTGGTACTTACTGATTGTTATATAAATGAATAAACTAATATTTTGATACTACTTGTTTTCAATTCCTTATTTACTAATTTTGAATTGTCGAATGCTGAATGAATAATGCAATTATGACATGATTTTTTTTATTTCACAATGGTTCATGCATTTCCTTTTGGATCTAACTTCAAGGAAAAGCTTCTTGAAGGAGGGGTGTATGTAATGCCCCACACTCTAATTCCACTAATATGTTGCACATAATTTTGATATACATCCAAATAGGTTAATAAATACTTTACATAATTCAAATTATCAGCATAGGTATGAGGTATGTGCATGTTAAATACATACCCACCCCTCACACACATGCACTAGTATGCTTGTCGGTTTATATGTGTATTGTCGATATGTGGATTGATTGATCATGTGAATTATAGTTAAGATAGGAAATTAATTTTAATAGTATTGTTTAATGGATTACGAGTGATAAATTAATTGTAGGTGAGACATGTAAAGCTTGAGAAGATTTAGTTCAATGTTTGATTTTGTATTTCCTCAAGGAATATTGCTTCCTTACTGGAGTTGGTAAGTTTGGATATGACATTTAAGTTGATATTAATATCCTTTGAATGGCGTGCCATGATTTGGATAACATAACTAAATGAGAATTGAGAGTGTGAAAAGTGAAGTCAATGATAAGACTTAGGGAGATGGGGAAGGGAAATAATGTAACAAAGAAAATATCTCATGTGGGGGAGATTGGGAGAATGGGGAGCTAATTTTAAAATTTTGACTACGGTGAAAAACTTCAGGAAGAATTTGGAAGAAGGGTGCTTCTATTTTGTCTACAAGTTTTGGGCATGAGGGCTAGAAAAACTCTCATAGTTTTCATGCGCTGGGCCACAATAGACTGTTCTTGGTAGGATAGGGAGTTAAACCAATTTGGTCTACCTTTGAGGCTACTATTGCTTACAGATTTTAATACTTCAAAAAATATTAAGGAATTATCAAATGGGAGAAATATATATTATTCTTATTGATTTTTTTTAAGTTATGGCAATTTGAAATTGAGTTTTACCCTTATAATTTCTATGAAACAATATATTTAATTTTCTCATTACCAGAAATGAAAACAATTTGTTTATTAGTTTTCGCATTACTAGATGTGATAATTTCTTTTATGGAATTTGAAATGAAATTAATTTCATTATCACTAGATGTTAATAACAAGCAAACTAATAGCAAAAAGGACATCAACACTACTAAACTAAAGATGAAACTAATAGATAAATTAGTATTAATATGTTAAGAGTCCATCAGAAACAACTCTAGGATCCCAGAAATTAAAACAATGTCTACATATTATAGATAAGAAAATAGGGACACCTAATGCCCTTAAAATATATCTCCATGTAATGTTATAGGGATAAAGGATACAAATCTTTTTTATTTCATAATTTCTAGATTGAAACAATAATTGAAAATGTAAGAATATATTACATTATAAGTAGAGAGAATATGTTTATGCAAATCACCATGAAAGACTATTATCCTATTAATAGATCCTTGTACAATTTGTTGTATACATTTCTCCCTACCCTAGGGATCATATCTATACATCATGATGTGCCTAATTGAGTTTAATTCCTCATGCGTTAAAAGATAACCTCATGCAATGGGTAGGTGATTTAGACAACCAAATCAAATGTAATTGAAATCCCAACAACATTATGATCCTACACTAGATATAGGAGTTTGTAGCATTTGGTAGAATCACGGTTTTAGTTTAGCACAGGGATGGGAAGTCTTGATAGTGAAGTAAGAAAGATAATTGTATTTATAAATGGGTGTTCAAGGATTGACATGGAGTTCAATACATGATCACATTTCTCATCGTGATTTTGGGTGTTGGATGGTTGGGATGGTTGGTCAATATTGCATGTGCACAAATTAACTTCAGTAATAGATTCTGATAATTACATCGAAAATCTATCAATGTCCATGGAAAGCTTATTAAGAGGAAGGACTAATTTGGATATTGATGCCAACCATGTAAACAAATGCTCAACTCTTCTACGAGGCAATTCAAAAAGTATATCTCTAATTGGTATCATGTATATTCCATCCTCCTACAATGCCTTCACTTAAAAGGTATGTAATAGACACCTCTGATATCCATGGCATTGCATTGTATTCCAAACAAAGGAAGAGATCACAATAATCAATGGCTTCCTAGAGCACTTAAACCAATTGTGATGAGTATGGTATGATTCATGGGAAACTAAAATAACTATTTCATCTCTGATGTGCTTACGAAATGACACTTAATCAAGGGATCAATAGTTATACCTCAAAATGTCACCCTCATGAGACATGCTTGGTTTACATGCTTCATCACCATGAGAAGTATTGTGCTTATTCTTCCTAGGTGTGGTAGGACCCATTATCCTATGGGTATTCCACTCCCTAATCATATTAAGGAGGGAATCCCATCATTTAGGGACAAAAAACCACTTTTCCAAACTTGTTTTTGAGATTTTGATGGAAATTATTGCTCCATCCCTACTGTCCTGCGAGGGATAAAATCAAACTCTAGTGTTAGGGGAGAGATATTTCCCTTTTATTCCTCTTTTTCCTTATTTAAGGGGGTGATAATTTTGTTTCCACTTATTGGGCATGAAATTAGGACCAATATTTTAGCATAGGATCTCAAGTGGAGTGGTCTATCATTCAAGTATCAATCCCAATTCCATTCTAGGTAACCTCAATCTTCTTTGATCCAACATGTCCTCTTTAGATACATTCCTTTCTCTTAGTATTTTGGCCTCTCAAGTCCTATAAATGAATCTCATCCCTTACCTTACAACATATAGAAAAATCTTGGAGATGTCTCCCCTATGATAGTGTGTTTGTCAAAGGGATTTGGAAGAAATATTGAAGGAGATGTTGCTGCAAATTCAAGTATATATTATTGTACATACTTCTTTATGGATTTCCATATAATACAAACTTAGCCTATTTCTCCCATTCTTGCATTCAATGGCATGTATGTTTATTTTGTCTCATCCAAAGTAGATAGATATTTTTATGCTTAACAATACTTTGTGGAAGGAAGTCTTGTGTTTTCTTTGTATATTTCATCTAGCTTAGGATCTTCAGGCAATGAGTTTAGAGGTTGGAGGAATAGGGAAGACAATTCAAAAAAAAGGTGAGTTATCCATAATTTCATGCCCTCTTCTCTTCTTGTCTTGTTCTATTCATGAAATATAGGTATAGGAGAAAGTTAGAGTCTATTTGTTTTCCTTTGTCTTGGATTAGGTAATATAGGGAACCTATGTGTATCTAAGAGAAGTTCTACCTGTACAGGGGGAGAATTTTTTAGAACAAGAATGTGTTGATGCAAATCACCATGAAATACTGTTATCCGATCAATAGAGCCTTGTACAATTTGGTTGTATACATTTATCCCTACCTCATGCATGAAAAGATAACCTCATGCAATGGGTAGCTGATTTAGGCAACCAAATCAAATGTGAGTGAAATTCCAACAACATTATTATCGCACACTAGCTATAGGAGTTTGTAGCATTGGGTAGAATCATGGTTTCGATTTAGCACTTGGATGGGAAATACTAACAATGAAGTAAGAAAGAGCATTGTATTTAGAAATGGGTGTTCAAGGATTGGCACATAGTTCAATACAAGAACAAATTTCTTATTGTGACATTGGCGTTGGTTGGCTGGGATGGCTAGTCAATATTGCATGTGCACAAGTTAAAAGTAGAAATAAATTATGATAATTGCATGGGAAAGCTATTAATTTCCATGACAAGCTTATTAAGAGGAAGGACTAATTTGGGGATTGATTCCAACAGTGTAAACAAATACTCGAATATTCTATGAGGCAATTAAAAAAGTATACCCCAATTCGCATAATGTAGATTCCATCCTCCTTCAATGCCTTCACTTAAAAAGTATGTCATAGTCACCTTTGATATCCATCGCACTATATTGTATTCCGAACAAAGGAAGAGATCACAATTATCATCGGATTCCTAGAGAAATGAAACCAACTATGATGATTATGGTTTGATTCTTGGAACACTAAAACAACTCTGTCATATTTGATGTGCTCAACAAGTGGCACTAATCAAGAGATCAATAGAATGGAAACACAAGTTTCAATTGCTAAAGCTACTGGGATCTAAACACTTCATGTTACATTTGTGGAAGGCACCATTCCTAGAAATCTCAGGCCACAAACATGTCCTCCTGCAAAGAATGGCCTGCATGAGTGAACCATAGAGAACATCTCATTACCTAGGGAAAGATGGCGAAAACAAAGTGATATGAGGCAAATTTAAACATTAGCAACAAATGGTGGTCAATGAGTATTCAATGAAAAATGTAGAATAATCACATTTACCAAGGATTAGCTAAATATTCCTTAATGTGGTCGTTATATTCTATATTATATATATTAAAGTTTAATTGGTTTGTGTTGTGTCATTCATTAACTGCGCCAATGGAACAAGCTTCTTTTTGGTTTCCAAAAGGTGAAAATCTATTAAATAAAGTTTAATGTGTTTGTGTCGTGTCATTCATCCACCACGCCAACATGATTATGTATTACTAGTCTCAGTGCTAATATTTCTCAATGCTAATATGTCCTACCTACAATGTCGTGATCGTCTCCAAAGTGCTCTCATAACTGAACAATATGTTATTTCTTCACATTTTGCACATTGACATTAATTCTTGCAATGAAAAAATTAATGAAACAATTATTTAGCACTTCATTGTGCATTCATTCATGATAATACTTCTATTGTTTTTCATATATATAGCCCCCTTAAATATGTTGCCAAATAGTTAGTGCTAATTTTGATTTTTCATTTTCTTAATTTGTTTGTGACTTGATGATGAGTAGACTTGTCGTACTATGTGGTGTGTATGGCGTAGAAAAAGGTAAATATGAGAGGGAACGTGGATCTTGAGACTTATTTCCAATACAAGTGGCACTAGAAAATTTGGAGGACATGTATTTGGCTTGTTGCAAGGGAGAAGTTTCAGAAGATTTTAGGCTACAATACTGCAAGATATCCAAGAACCATAGATTCAATGCATAGGTCCTAAAAAACACAAACTAACAATTTTCATGATCAACCTGGTATGGTGCACCATGGAAGTAGACAATGTATTCACGCACAATTGTTGAGTTTTTTTAATCATTTATTTATGACACTCATCAATTGGCATAGATTTAATCTAAATATGTGTTTGTAAGGCATTATTTCCTTTCCCTAGTCTTAAAGCTAAATACTAAGACCTCATTGTGACAATTATCCATATCCTCTAAATGCAAACACTTACTTTCAAGTTTCAATTACTATTGACTATTTGCTTGGCACCATGTGTGGCTCTATTTTTCGTCTTTATCTAGACTACAATATGCCATTCTACTATATATTGCTAGTTTAGGTCAATATGGCTATATTTTGTTATGCATATTACATCAATTTACTAACTACATTGTATATGTTGAACTCAAGAAATGGGTTTATAAGTTTTCCCTCTAATCCTATTCCTAAAATTTTGATCACTTATTGTGTTTATTGATTTGATTCAACCTAAGCATTTTCTGGAGAGACAAAAGATACCAAGTAATTGATGTTAAGTTGGAGCTGAGTAGGATCTTTTTCATTTTGTGCACAATTCCAACAAACAAATCACAAAAACTACTATTATTTTAGTATTTGGGTAGCTATTATAATAGTTGTTGGTTATCAATTTGAAGACTTATCCCAACATGTCATGATATCTCTTCTTGATATATGTTATTGCAAGTTTAAAATTATGTTTGAAATTCATTGCACAAGTAACGTATTCCTAGTATTCACCATAATGAATACGAACATGTGTGTATTGCATCTCATTAAATGAAAACTGGTTTACCTCCCTTAAATATTTATATGTACTTTCCATAATATATTAATTTGATTTGTTTTGTACATTTAATATTATTATATTTTCTTAACTCAATTTTGGGTAGGTTGGAATCATTTATGGTTCATGGTTATAACCCGTTTGTTAATAGTTTTGGCCAATCATAATTAATTTTTGTGGAATATGGTTAATTTTAATGAAATTTTTAATCATCTCGATTGATTCAAAATTGGGAAAAGTTTGACATGGTAATGATCAAACTTTAACATTAGTTTTGTGATCAGAGAATAATTTTGAAATAGTAAATACCATAAACTTACTTGTATATAGTATATGTTTCATATATACTATATAGTATCATGTTACAAATTTGACTAAAACCATTTCATTGGTCTATGTCATTCACAATTTCAACCTTCCTAATGGTGATTCTAACCAATTCCTAAAAGGCATTAGACTAATTACTAATGCCAACAAGAGAACAACCATGGAATTTAAGATAGGGAAATAAGACAAAAATATTGATTCCTCCTTACTCCATTCATTCATTGTGCATTTTGATATCAAATGTACTCGTGTATTGGATTTCTTTCTCACACTAAGGATTTTGATAAGCCACTACTGAAACCGATTCATTGCACTACCTTCTCTTTTAAATTTTACAAAATATATTAAGATTTTAGGTAAAGTCTGCTCTAGTTTTAAAATTTAGATAATATATACAAATTTTAGTGTTTAAGTACAATTTTTTTTGGAAGGGACTACACTACCAGGTAGTTTTGTTTAGTATTGACTTGATTCTCAATTGTATTTATTATACTATTCAGAATATTATGTTTATTTATTACTTTATTTTATATGCTACTGACCTTATTATGTCTATTTGTTACTTTATTTTATATTCTACTCAAATTATTATGTGTATTTATTAGTTTAATGTATACGCTATTCAGATTATTATGTGTATTTATTACTTTACTTTATATGGGTAATTTATAAATGTATAAAAAAATACATTTATAGAATTTATTATGGTTTTTATGTATTTCTAATTTTGATATATGTATTGTGTAAATTTATTTAATGATGTAAATGTATAATGTAAAGTAAATTTCAATTATGATAATATACATGTAAAATGTGCGAATGCACTATTTTAAGAAAGAATAAGAGGAAGATTAAGAAAATTCAAAACATTTATAATTGATCATCTCAAAATTAAAAGCAATGCACTCTATCTTACCCTTCGTGTAGAAATTGGTCTTTCCCCATTGAAAGTATGACTATGACTGTACACTTATAGTCAAATCACAAGACAACCAACATGAATTATAAGAGGTTTCCTAATCTTGCTTCCAACTGTAGTCAAAGTCACCTACAACTTAAAAGGAAATGGCTTGAAGATGCTAAGTATTGGATAAACTAGTGGGAAATAGAGGAATAGAGGAGGAGGTCACTCTATAGAGTATGGATACCATTAAAAATTCTATCACATTTAAAAAAATTAGAAATTGTGATGCAAGAAATAAATAGAAGAAAAGAGAAATTAATATGCTATAAAGAGGTTATTAACTCTAATCCAAAAGATTAAAAGTATCTTTATGTTATAACTAGCTTAAAGAAGAAAATCAATGTTGCTAAAATAAGAACAAACTCTCATGCGTTCAATAGTTAAACAAGGTTGAATAATCCCTTGACCTCTTACGGACTAGATTGTCTAGGGCATGATTCCCCACATCCTTATCATTTTCCTAATCAACAAGTTCTACCTCCTACAAGTCACATAGGGGTTGGATACTCGTACCAATGTTGATTCCTTCCCATGTAATAGAATCAAGACTATCAAGCCAAAAATAAAACAATTGAGTTTGTTTCTCCATTGTATATTCCATGGTCACATATTTCACACTCCTCTACAACCCTAGTTTTTTTTATCAAATATCATTTCCTTGTAGGAAATTTCTTCCTCATTAAGTCATAAATTCTAAAAATTCCACCATCACTAACATAATGAGTGGTCACATATTCTACCCTCCTCTACAACCCTACATTTTCATCAAAGATCACAAACTTACTTATGATAAGATCCTTCTTCATTGGGTCGTAAAGATTATAAGTTCCACTAACACCGCAATAATTACAACCTCACATTTTCATCAAAGATGACATCCTTACTTATGATAAGGTCCTTCTTCATCAAGTCATAAAGATTATAAATTTCACCAACGCCACAATAATGAGTCTTGATGCAATCTATACTTTTTTATTTTCTTTTTATTGGGAACATTTATATATATGAAAAATAGTCAAACACCTTGTGATCGATTTTCAGATTCATCCCACACCATGCTCCATATGGAGTTTTTAACTTCAATAGTGCTATGAATAATCAATATTAAAAATATGTAGCTATGTTGACCTACTATCTAACCCACCATTTGTTTCTACTATGGTACTTTATAATGTGAAAATTCATTATTCACCAAATTTGTCATACATTTGTTTTCCTCCACTCCATTTTGTTGTGGAGTATAGGCACTATAAATTCAAATTTGATGCTATATTTCTATCCAGGTTTCCCTGATGTCATTTGAGGAATACTCACCACCATTGCCACACCTTAGCCTCTTTCAAAAATTTCCAATATTCTTCTTTGCTAAGGGTTAGAACAATTTTAAAACTCCATTTCTCCTTCAATAAATAAACAAAAGTTTTTTCTTGAAAGATTATAATTGAAATTTTAAACATACTTTGCTCCACTATGTGAGAGTTTTCAAATGTGACTTATTTGAAATAGCCTTACAATAAAATAAAGTCTCTCTAGTTTCTTGATGGGTTGATAGCCTAGTAGAGAGGATTTCTAAGGGTGTCTCCACACCTCATATTTGAAATAGCCTTACCATAAAAAAAAAAGTCTCTCCAGTTGTATGGTGGGTTGATATCCTAGTAGAGAGGATTTCTAAGAGTGTCTCCACACCTCCTAGATTGACAAAGTACCACACCCGTCAGCAAAAGAGACATCATGTGGTTGGGATCCATCAATCAACGCTTGATATTTCACCTAGTAGTTAGGGGAATCCATCATATCCATTAGTACCATATCATTTAACTTGTGTTCCTTACCCTCCATATCATTTAATTAATACTATATCATTTTTCTGGCATGAATTTGAGAAAAGCGGTTGGAATTTAAAAAAATCTAGGTTACAACTCTCATGTTCTAGAATTTTGTTTGCTCTTGAGGATTTTGAAGGTGTTGGATCCATTTCTAATATCAAAACCGTGATTAAAACACAATTACATTCTCATTTTGCAAAATAATAGATTGTGAGAATTAGTTTATCGTACAACCTAAAAATTCTACAATTTGGGGTAGAATAGGTGGAGTTCTCTAGCATGATTTTGATAAAATCCAGTAGGAATTTATAAAAATCCAAAGTAGAGCTCTCATGTTCTGGAATTTTAGGTATCTCTTGGTTTTGAGGGTGTTGAATCCATTTCTACCATCAAAATTGTGATTTAAACACAATTACATTCATATTTCACGAAATAAAAAACACCCAAAAACAATTTGAATTAGAATCAACTAAATATTAGGTAAACTTATGACTCTTGCCTTTAAGAAACAATCACCTCACAGTGGACATGTCCGTCCTACGGGCACAAAAACATAAAACGAGCAACCTAAACGTCTAAGTAAAACCAACAACCTAAACATATAAGTATATATCCAAATCTGTGTATATTCTATATATATATTATATACACAAATTAGATAGATATGGAGGTTACATGGCTCTATATGACCTGTAACTGCTTGGGCGAGAAGCCATGAGAAATGTATACAACGAAGGAAGGTTCACGTCGTTCGTGAGTGGAATGAAGATCTCAATCTGGTATCCAGAGAATCGAGATACCCAGATGCCATTGATTCGGTATGCAAACGATTGGGCATACAAGATGAAACCGAAATCGACAATGAAAATTTTTAGAACACTGTGCTGCTGAAAGGTTGTTAAAAGATGGGATACCATGCAGAAAACATCCATATAAATTCAACCCAACCCTGAACCACCTTTTTCGGTGGTGCACCTTCGGCGGCAAGAAAGGCATGAAACAGGGCACTTCCAGATGTGGCTGGTAGATTTTTTTTTTCATAACCAAGAATTTGCACCCTGTACAGAGCGATGTTAAAGCTAGAATAGATCATCGAATCACACAAATAGTAGCAAGTCAACCTGAGCCCAGGCCAACCTTAGTTTGAATGTGGCTGGTAGATGTTGCACAAGCCATTGCTATCATCTTCACTTGATACCACGTGCAACAACACACCAAACTTTACATAGAGAAGTCGTTCCCTGTGGGTCTAGAAAATAAATCAGAGTCTATCTTTGCGTTCCTTACATTTTTTTCTCGTTTCAGTGGTTATTTGTATATTTAGATTGATCGATTCAATCTGTTTCTATTCAATTCCTAGCTAAGCAACCTAGGAGGCCTATTTAGATTAAATTGTTTTTTTTTATCATTGGTTGGCTCAACTAAACATAAAATTGTATTATATTTGTAGAAAAGAATTGTGTATGGAGACTATTGTGCAAATTTTCCAATAAATCTATTTTAACTTACATAAGATGATTTTTCTTTAGGAAATTTAGCTTTCAAAATGTTACATTGGTGGTTATAGCATTGATTGGACATTACTTGTCATATCTAGGGATCAACAGGAAGGAGTTTTCAATGAATATGATCCTTGAGCATTATATAATTTCCACATAGTGGATCCTTTGAGCATGCTATAGATTCCATCTTCCTTCAATTCCTTCACTTAAAAAGTATGGCATAGTCACCTTTGATATCCATTGCACTGCATTATATTCAAAACAAAGGAAGAGATCACAATTATCATCAAATTCCTAGAGCAATGAAACAAACTATGATGATTACGGTCTTATTCTCGGAACACTAAAACAACTCTGTCATCTTTGATGTGCTCAGGAAATGGAACTAATCAAGAGATCAATAGAATGGAAATTCAAGCTGCAATTGCTAAAGCTACAAGGCTCTCAACACTTAATGTAAAATTGGTGCAAGGCACCATCCCTAGACAACTAAGGCCACAAACAAGTCCTTCTCCAAAGAATGGACCGCATGAGAGTTGCGATGCTCTCAATGTTAAATTATTGTGCCATTGATATTCAAGCAATGAGAGCAATTGAATTGTATTATTGTGCAGTGGAATGGAATGAAAAATACACACTAATCAAGACAAATTTCACAGAAAACTGATAAGTATTTCTCAGTATAATTACACTATAAACTTCATTAATCCCAGTCGTATACAATAGTGTTACATAAAGGAGAATTCAAATCATGTGGATATGATTTGAATCTACCAACTCAATTTGACTGGATGGCTAACTAGAAGTGTCTAAATCACTATTGGAGCTCACTAGTATAACTCTAGATGTCTAATTCAGTCTCTCGGTGAGTTAAACAAGTTAAACTGATGTGGTAGGTGAGAATAGGCTCCTACCCACATGTAGCCATGCAATTCTGGTGCTAACTGAACTAGAGGACATCTAACTGAATGTAATTGGAGCATAACTTAGCTTAACTAGTTACCAACTACCAACAACTGAAGGAGGTTGGTGGTGGCACTCCCAGTGGCTCTTAAATTGTAGGGATTAGTCTCAAAGGAACATAAACTGATGCATGAAGGTGCAGCCAGTTGCAGTTAACCTCTATGTGTGTTCCCCACACTCTAGTGACTGGTATTAGTGGCACCAATAGCCCAAGTGGACCCAATGGTGCTAGTGGGACCAATATTAATTAATGACTCCTAAGTTTGACAAATATAATCTAATAGACAAGTACATACAAGGGAGGATTATACACTTTCATGTTACATTGGTGAAGGAACCATTCCTAGAAATATCTGTCCACAAACATGTCCTCCAAAGAATTGCCTGCATGAGTGAACCACACAGAGAACATATCATTTCCTAGGGAAAGAAGGCGAAAACAATGATATGAAGAGGCAAATGGAAACATTAGCAACAACTGGCGGTCAATGTGTATTCAACAAAAAAAATGTAGAATAGTCACATTTACCAAGGAATAGCTAAAGATTCCTTAATACAGTCGTTATATAGTCTATACATATACATATAGACACAAATATAGGAACTCTAACTTTTAAAAGTTTCCACTTTAGAAATATTTTACCTTATATAATCAATGGCATGGATCGTAATCTTGATTTTATTTCCATTTCAATATGCTAAGATGTTATAGTTACAATCATGATATAAGGGATACCCTAAGTCATCTAGTTTGTGTTAATGTTTCTTCTCTTCATATGTGTTTTCAAGTATTTTATTTTATATTTTTTAATATATATTATTTTCGTTCCCAACCTGTAATTTCTTGCAATTTAGGGGGGAACTTCTCGACGTATCTGATACTCGTATACACATTCCCTGCCTTCTCGCATTCCTGAAATTTGTGCAACATAATATTTTATATTCTATATATTAAAGTTTAATTGGTTTGTGTTGTGTCATTCATTATACACACCGATGGAAGGGGCTTCTTTTTGGTTTCCAAAAGGTGAAAAACTATTAATTAAAGTTCGATGTGTTTGTGTCGTTTCATTCATCCACCACACCAACAAGATTATTTATTACGAATCTCAGTGCTAATATGTCCTTCCTACCGTGTCGTGACAAGGTCTCCAAAATGCTCTCCATACTAAACAATATGTTATTTATTTACATTCTGCACATCGACATTAATTCTTGCAATGAAACAATTAATGAAGCAATTATTTAGCATGCCATTGTGCATTCATTCATGATAATTCTTCTATCGTTTTTCATATATAGAGCCCCTCATGAATATGTTCCCAGTTAGTTAGTGCTAATTGTTTTTTTCATTTTCTTAATTGTTTGTGACTTGAAGATAAATAGATTTATTAGATTATGTGGTGTATATGGCGTTGAAAAAGGTAACTCTTAGAAAGCATGTGGATCCCTAGAGTTGCTTCCAATAAAAATGGCATTAGAAAATTTGCAGGACATGTATTTGGCTTGTTGCAAGGGAGAAATTTCATAGGCTTTTAGGCTGCAATCCCACAAGATAACCAAGGAACCATATATTTGATGCGTAGGTCCTAAAAAACGTAAACTAACAATTTTCATGATCAACTTGGCATGGTGCACCATGGAAGTAGACAATGTATCGATGCACAATTGTTCAGGTCTTTTGAATCACCTATTTATGACACTCAACAATTGGTGTAGCTTTAATCTAAATTGTTTGTTTGTATGGCATTATTTCCTTGCCCTAGTATTAAATCTAACTACTAAAACCTCTTTACGACAATTATCCATATCCTCTAAATGTATTGATACACAATTGTTGAGGTCTTTTGAATCACCTGTTTATGACACTCATTAATTGGTGTAGCTTTAATCTAAATTGTTTGTTTGCAGGGCATTATTTCCTTGCCCTAGTCTTAAAGCTAACTACTAAAACTTCTTTACGACAATTATCCATATCCTCTAAATGCAAACAATTAGTTTCAAGTTTCAATTAGTGTTGCTTATTTGCTTGGCACCATGTGTGGCTCTGTTTATCATCTTTATCTAGAGTACAATATGCTATTCTACTATATATTTCTAATTTAGGTCAAGATGGGTATATGTTTTATGCATATTACATCAATTTAATGACTACAGTGTATATGTTGAACTCAAGAAATGGGTTTATAAGTCTTCCCTCTAATCCTATTCTTGAACTTTTGAGCACTTATTGTGTTTATTGATTTGATTCAACCTAAGCATTTTCTGGAGAGACAAAAGATAAAAATTAATTGATGGTAAGTTGGAGTTGTGTAGGATCTTTTCCATTTTGTGCACAATTCCCACAAACGAATCACCAAATTTGCTATTATTTAAGTATTTGATAAGTTGGAGTTGTTAGGATCTTTTTTCATTTTGTGCACAATTCCCACGAACAAATCACGAAATCTGCTATTATTTCAGTATTTGGGTAGATATTATAGTGTTTGTTGGTTATAAATTTGGATATTTATCCCATCATGCCATGATCTCTCTTCTTGGATAATACATTGGGGAATAGAGGAGGTGGTCATTCTATAGAGTATCTATACCATTGAAAATTCTATCACATTTAATTAAATTATAAATTGTGATGCAATAAAGAAATAGAGGAAAAGAGAAATTCAATCCATCAAGAGGTTATTAAATCTAACCCAAAAGATTAAAAGTTATGTTATATCTAGATTAAAGAAGAAAATCAATATTGCTAAAATAAGAACAAACTCTCATGAGTTCAATAGTGAGACAAGGTTGAATAGTCCCTTGACCCCTTCAAGATTAGATTGTCTATGACATGATTCCCCCACATCCTTGTCATTTTCCTAATGAACAAGTTCTACCACCTACAAGTGACATAGGGGTTGGATCCTCGTATCAATGTTGATGCCTTCCTATGCACTAGAATCAAGACTATCAAGCCAAAAATCAAATGGTTTTGTTTGTTTCTCCACGGCATATTCCATTGTCACATATTCCACTCTCCTCTACAACCCTAATTTTCTTATTATCAAATATCACTTCCTTATACGAAAGTTCTTCCTCATTATCTCATAAATTCTATAAATTCCACCATCGCTAACATAATGAGTGGTCACATATTCTACCTTCCTCTACCACCCTACATTCTAATGAAAGATCACATCCTTACTTATGATAATATCCTTTTCATTGTGTCATAAAGATTCTAAGTTCCACCAACACCACAATAATTACAACCCTGCATTTTCGTCAAGGATCACATCCTTATGATAAGATCCTTCTTCAATGAGTCATAAAGAATATAAATTCCACGAACACCACAATAATGAGTCCTGATGCAAATTATACTCTTGTCTCTAGTTTATTTTGTTCTTATGGGGAACATTTACATGTATGCAAAATAATCGAACACCTTGTGATCGATTTTTGGATTCATCCCACACCATGTTCCATATGGAGTTTTTAACTTTAATAGTGCTAAGGATAATCAATATTGAAAATATGTAGCTGTGCTAACCCTATGGATAATCAATATTAAAAATATGTCGCTATGCTGACTTTCTCTCTAACCCACAATTTTTTTTATACTATCGTACTTTATAATGTGAAAATTCATTATCCACCAAATTTGTCATATATTTTGTTTTCCTCCACTCCATTTTGATGTGGACTATAGGGCACTTTGAATTCAAAATTGATGTTATATTTCTATCCATGATTCCTTGATGCCATTTGAGGAATACTCACCACGATTGCCACACCTTAGCCTCTTTAAAAAAATTTCCAATATTCTTCTTTGCTAAGAGGTAGAACAATTTTAAAACAATGTAGTGGGGTTTTCGCCCCTGCTACGTGCAAAAGCACCATCCTTACGTCAATGGGACAGTAAGGTAGAGTTCATGGAAAAACAACTAAAACCATAAACAATATTAGTAACAATAAATCAAATAAACTTCTACGGATAAACTAAACAAAAGCAAAAACATGAAATTTATACCTTCTTTTTCTAAAAAAAGGGCCACCGTGGTCATCTCAGAATTGGTTCGCCTCCCCATAGGCTGGGTCTTCAGGTGGGTATGGAGAATCTCTCAACGTACTATTGTTGGAGACATTTACCCACCATGCACACTTAATTTGGTCAATTTGACCTTATTAAACCACTATCCTAAGTTTTATTGACTTAATCGGCATCAAATGAGCACACTATGACATTAGCATGAGCACACCCATGCCTACCTTCAGTCAAGGAGGCCAACTAAGCCTTCTCCTTCATTCGGGGAGGCTAATTAGAGCACTCCGGGGGTGATCTGAGTGTCATAAATGCACCTAATTGCTAATTGATTGTTACAATTAGTTAAGTTGAGTGGTAAAGGCACCTCCATTCATTATATTGATTATTTTATTAATATTTAATGAACTAGAGTCAACAGGGGTGCCTCCAACCACCTCTGATGGCCAGTTTGACTTCAGTTAACCTCATCGAGGTTCATTGGGGTTAATGATGCGCTACCACTTGTTGGTTGGAATGCAGTGACATGTGTTTGAGCTACTTTCAGTTAGACTCAGTCATCCATTGCACTCCGACTTCAGTTAGGACTCATTTGATTCAATTAGGACTTGATCGGTTGGTTAACTAGTGTGTTTAATGTGGCTTATAGTCAGTTAAGCTACACCCATTCATTCAATTTGAATGACCTCCTTGGGAATTTGAATTTTCTTGGCATTCATGCATCTTGCATGATCATTGTATTGTATTATTCATTATTCATTGATTATACAGAGCTGCTACTTCCATTGCTTCACCTTTTTGCCAATTTTATGCTTAATTGTCTGAATTCTTTGTGAGACTGTGTTTTCAGTCCCTAGACCACTGTGACAAATTAATATGGTATCAGAGCTCACAGTGGGGCAAAGCTCAGATCTCTCAAAAAAATGGTTTTTGAAATATCTTGCATGAAAAATTGAGCAAAATATCAAAAATCCACCACTGCACCAGAAGCCAAGGCTTACCACTTAATACCCCAAGTTAAGGAATTGTTGGTTAAGATTGCTTAATCAACTATGCTAGGTGTGATGAAATCCTAAAATTTGTAGGCTGTTCGACCTTACGGTGCCCCTTTTGTTGTGATTTGTAGGTTTTAACATGTGAAAGCATTAGCTCTAGCAATTAGAGATGGCTTCTTCCATCGAAATCTTGACTCCGTTCAATTTCCATTCATGGAAAGGAGATATGGAGATCCAGCTACGTGCTAGAGGACTCTACCGGGTCACTATGGACACTAAATAAAATCCCACTCATGTGATAGACAAAGCTAGATTCTTGAACAAGAAAGATGAAGCATTCGAATTCTTGTGCCTCTCTATTTCCCGGGATCTTCTTTTCCATCTCTCAGGATTGAAGACTCCAAAAGAAATATGGGACAAATTGGAAACCCTGTATGGAAAACAAGATGATTTGAGAGTATACTAGCTTGAAAACGAGTTGCTGTCTCTCTAGCCTTCCAATTTCGAGACCTTAAATGGTTTTTTCACAAAGTTCAAGCACATTGTCTTACTGTTGAAGCAATGTAAGGTGGAGAAGGAGGATGATCAGCTCATCCTCGCCATACTCTCCAAACTTGGNCAGTGTGGGGAAGCTCACAACCACTGGATGGAAGATGCCTTCACTCAATGCCTTCATTGAGTCCCTGACAAGTGAACATGATAATCTTGTCCAGATGGGGATCATCAGATCCTCCCATTATCAAGCCCTCCATGTCTCGGGGGCAAAGGATCTGAAGGATAAAGGAAAGCAACAGAAGAACCCAAAACCAAATTTGAATCTCCTAAGCCTAAAGTTGAAAATCAACAACATGAAGAGCCTTCTGGTTTGAAGAAGAACAAAAGCAAAGGACATCATGGAAAGGAAAAAGGCAAGTGTTCATACTGCGGGAAGGGATTCCACCCTGAACATGCCTGCATGAAAAATAAACTTGATGAAGCTACTTGTCTTCTTGAGAAAAATCACATCAATCTTCCGGAAAGCTTTCGGAGGAGAGATCAACAAGATCAGGAACCACATCATGAAAGAGGTCATGCTCTCATGGAAAGCACTTCGAAGTCTAAAGCACTCTTTATAGATTCTGGAGCTTTGAATCACATGATGGTTGAAAGAGACTCTTTCTCATCTTTGGAGACCAGAAAATACGTTTCCATCCACATGGGAGATGACTCCACAATCATATCTGAAGGACAAGGTACTGTAGATCTTGAACATGGTTATTTTTCCAATGTTCTGTATGTACCATCTCTTGCATCAAAGCTCCTAAGTGTTTATCAAATGACACATACAGGAGTGCCAAGAGAGTCTCCTTTAGCTCGAATTATGTAGAGATCACATAACTTGCACCCACAAAACTTGTAGCAAAATGCCTTGCAAACCATCATGCAAAAGCCTACAAGTTCTCCCATTTTGCGGCGAATGCAAAGCCCACCGCATCGCTAACTCATGGAAATGAAGTTAGTAGACTGTGAAATGAGAGGTTCAGCCACCTAAACTTCAAATAATTGCAGCAATTACAGAATAATTCTATGGTTTAAGGCCTCCTGGTCATCAAAGCTACCACCGGAATTTGCAAGGGCTGTGTTGTTGGCAAGCACCCTGAGCATAAGTTCGATCGAGGGAAGGCAAGCCGAGCATCATGCATATTGGGACTGATACATTTTGATATCAGTGGTCCCATGCCTATCACATCCATGAATGGTTCAAGGTACGTTCTAACTTTCATTGATGACTTTTTGAGATACACATGGGTCTTTTTTATCAAAAAGAAGTCGGAAGTCTTGGAAAAATTCACTGAATTGAAGGCCTTGATTGAGAATGCATATGGAAAAAAGATCAAGATTTTGAGATCTGATAATGGCAGGGAGTATGTCCATAATGAGTTACTGCATATATGTTCCCAAAGTGGTATTCAGATCCAGCATTTAGTTCCCTACACTCCCCAGCAGAATGGTGTAGCGGAGAGGAAAAATCGGTCTCTTAAGGAGATGACCACCTGTATGATGGAATCAAAGAAGTTGGATGCAAATTTGTGGGTGGAAGCCATGCATGCTGTAGCATATATTTAGAAAAAATTGCCACATTCATCTATGAAAGGGAAGACCCCTTTCGAAGAATATTTTGGACACAAGCCAGATGTGTCGAACTTGAGGGTGTTTGGGTCCACTGCATGGGCCCGAATTCCGCTTGATAAAAGGAGGGATTTGCAACCGCAAAGCATAGAATGTCTATTTATTGGATATCTTGATGAATCTAAAGGTTTCAATCTGTTGGATATCAAAACAAAATAGATCATCATTGAAAGGAGTGTCATGTTCGATGGGCCTCTTCAGGAGGTGGAACTAATGAAGGAGAAAACTGTTGAATTTCCTTCCTATTCTACTGAATATTTGGATGATGTAATTGGGGGTGATGACCCTGATTTGGATCCTATGATTTATGATATCAATGTACAGCAAACATCATATGTTGGATCAAAACATGAAGTACAAAATCATCTCCCAACTTGGGCTCGACAGACACTCCTCCACAGGAGATAACATTGGAAATCTGGATGATCCAAGGATAACCCAGTCTGATTTCCAAAGAGCAGGTATTGCGCTCTCTTGTCCTGATTATTTGTTGTCCAAATATTGTTATTTGATGATAATTTCAGACCCTAATTCTTACTACCATGCTCGGAATGATCCGAGATGGCAAGTTTCCATGGATGAAGAGATGAATTCTCTTCAGAAAAACACTACTTGGGAGCTAGTTTCTCTTCCTCTGGAGAGGAAATTGGTTCAATGCAAGTGGGTGTTTTGGAATAAGGTTACTGCTGATGGAAGAACCTACAAATATAAGGCAAGGCTGGTAGAAAAAAATTTCTCCCAGGTCCAAGGTGTGGACTACCATGAGACTTTTTCAACAGTTGCAAAAATGGACTCCATCCGCCTAGTTTTGGCAATTTCCGCATCTAAGCACTGGGAAGTGCTTCATATCAACGTTAAGTCTGCCTTTCTGCATGGAGATATTCATGAGGAGATATACATGAAGCAGCATGAGGGATACATTTCTGATCCATCTTTGGTTTCCAAACTAAAGAAGTCACTATACGGGTTAAAACAGGCCCCAAGAGAGTGGTATTCCAAGATGGATGCCTTCCTTCTCTCGCAAAACTTCCAAAGGTGTAAATCAGATCCAAATGTGCATATACATAATTTTGATGGTAATTTGATTATTATTGTTTTATATGTTTATAAATTAATGATTATAGGTAACACAATTACTTCTATTTCAGCCATCAAAACTGCTCTCCACGATGCATTTGAAATGAGCGATTTGGGGCTCTTGAAGCAATTTTTGGGGCTTGAAATTGAGCAAAATTTTGATGGGATAATGTTCACTCAGTCCAAATACATATCAGACATGTTATTCAATTTTAACATGGCTGAATGTAAGGATGCTCCATTCCCTTTCCTTTCAAGGATCAGCCTTGAAGAAGGAAAAATCACACCTCCCATGGACTGCACTATTTATCGACAGCTGATAGGTAGATTGCTCTACTTGACTCATTATCGGTTTGATATCTGTTAGGCTGTGAATGTTGTGTCAAGATACATGTAGCAGCCTCATGATATTCATTGGAAGGCAGCCAAGAGGATCCTCCAATATATTCAGAGAACCAGGACCTAAGACATTCACTATGTTGCAGACTCCGAGCTAGAGCTAGTTGGTTACACAGATTTCGATTGGGCGGGTGATTCTATTGATCGGAAGTCTACTTCTGGATATGTCTTCATGTTTGATGGTGGCCCCATTTTCTGGTCTAGCAAAAAGCAGGCCGCCATAGCATTGTCTTCAGCAGAGGCCGAGTACTGAGGAGCCGTGAATGCTTGCATCCAAGCTGTTTTGTTGCAAGGCATTCTTTCAGAGTTTGATCTTGGTAGTACTTTGTACACTATCCTCTTTTGTGAAAATCAAATTTCTATTAAGATATCCACAGATCCAGTTACTAGGAAGAGGACCAAGCATGTAGAGATACACATGCACTACATCAAAGAGTTAGGGCATGACAGGACCATCATTCTGCAATACTGCTCGACTGATGAGCAGATTGTAGAAATCTTCACCAAGAGATTTTCAGAAAAGAACTTCACTTACCTCTGTTCACTATTGGGGGTGAGTTCATCAGGGTGATCGGACTACTTTCAGTGTTCAGCTTGAGGGGGGGTTTTTCCTATTTTCCTCACTTAGATTTATTTTTTAGAATTGTTGTGAGTTACATTATTGTACAGGGTGACCTATGGCCTTTGTTTCCAAGGCCCTGGCATTTCATGCACTTTATGTTTCTACTTCTCCTGGGTATAGCTTAAGGGGGGGTGTTGGAGACATTTACCCACTATGCACACTTAATTTGGTCAATTTGACCTTGTTAAACCACTATCCTAAGTTTTATTGACTTAATCGGCATCAGATGAGCACACTATGACATCAGCATGAGCACACCCACGCCTACCTTCATTCAAGGAGGCCAACTAAGCCTTCTCCTTCATTCGGGGAGGCTAACTAGAGCACTCTGGGGGTGATCTGAGTGGCATAAATGCACCTAATTGCTAACTGATTGTTACAATTAGTTAAGTTGAGTGGTAAAGGCGCCTCCATTCATTATATTGATTATTTTATTAATATTTAATGAATTGGAGTCAACAGGGGCACCTCCAACCACCTTTGATGGCCAATTTGACTTCAGTTAACCTCATCGGGGTTCATTGGAGTTAATAATGTGCTACCACTTGTTGGTTGGCATGCATTAACATGTGTCTAAGCTACTTTCAATTAGACTCAATCATCCATTGCACTCCGACTTCAGTTAGGACTCAGTTGAGTCAATTAGGACTTGATCAGTTGGTTAACTAATGTGTTTACTGTGGCTTACAGTCAGTTAAGCTACACCCATTCATTCAATTCGAATGACCTCCTTGGGAATTCTAATTGTCTTGGCATTCATATTGCATCTTGCATGATCATTGTATTGTATTATTCATTGATTATACAGAGCTCCTACTTCCATTGCAGCACCTTTTTGCCAATTTTATGCTTAATTGTTTGAATTCTTTGTGAGACTGTGTTTTCAGTCCTTAGACCATTGTGACAAATTAATAACTACGTGGGAATGGTAGGGTAACAAGATGATGGCAAAAGTGGGATGCGAATACTGGAGAATAATGGCTTCTCACCATACTCACAAAATAGAATAATGGAAAAAAGGGTTAAGAATCGTTTGATAGAGACCTTCACACTGCTTTTATAATATGTTTTTAGGTTTTTTGGCCTTTTCTCTCTTTTAGGGTTTTGGAACCCTATTTAGGGTTTTTAACCCTTTTTGGGTTTTTAGGCCTTTTTTGGTGTTTTTTGGGCTTTTATGGGAGAGAATAAGGGTAAACCATAGTTGTGATGGTAAAAAATAAGGGAAATATGGTAGGAATATAATGTATGTATGTGGTTTAGACCATGCAGATCTTTGTGAGCAATTTTTTGCGTTAACAAACACCATTTCTCCTTCAATAAATAAACACGAGTTTTTTTCTTGAAAGATTATAATATAAAGTTTAAACATACTTTCCTCCCTGATGTGAAAGAGTTTTCAAATATGACTTATTTGAAATAGTTTTACCATAAACTAAAGTATCTCCAATTGTATGATGGGTTGATGGCCTAGTAGAGAGGATTTCTAAGAGTGTCTCCACACCTCCTAGATTGAAAGAAGGATCACACCCCTTAGAAAAAGAAACATCATGTGGTTGGGCTCCATCATGCAATATTTAAGAATTGACCCACGAGTTAGGGGAATCCTTCATTTCCACTAATACCATATCATTTAACTTGTGTTCCTTACCCTCCAAACCTGTCACTTTGTCTGATTCTAAGGACCCTCACCTCCCTTCAATAACGCCAATATCCTTATAATTTGCTTCATATTAATATTTCCTTTAGAATCAATATCCTTCGAGGGCAAAGAATGGAGACATTATGATATGCCAATATTCTACGAAACCAAATACATGTCAATATTGGCATAGGACCACCATGATCTAGCAATTATATATATGAATTCTTGCTCAAGGGACCCATTTGTGTGTAATCGACATTTTCATAGAGCTTGAAATATCCAAGTAACAAAAGCCATTAGATTTTTTCCTTTAAATCTATTTCTTAAATGGATTTGTGCAATATTCCACAACATGCTCGTGAGCATGCCATTGTGAAAAACTAAAGGGAATATTGAAATAAACCATCTATTGAAGAAATACTACATTCCCCACCTAAATTTCAATACACTATACCAATCCTTCTAATAGATCCAGTTGAATGTGGACCTTAGCAATTGTTCTCAAAGAATATTATTTGTATGAGGGATCCATGAGGACAACCTACCCAAAAAAACTCCCTAGATCCATCAAGAACATATCATGCCACAACTCAAGAGGTGGGAAAGAAACTTCCACCTCGATACTTTGTGTTAGACCTCCCCTTTCGGGTCAAAACATGGATTCCACAACTTGAGAGAAAGGTAAATGGAACCCCATATCCATAGACTTTTAAGAATATGCACACCATATTCATCTATCAAGATGATAAATCCTGTCCAACCTTTAGTTAGAAAGTACAAAACAATGCAATAACCTAAGATGAAAACCCAGAGAGCACAATATGTATAATTGAACTCTAAAAAGAGAGCACAAAGCCCACTGCACTAATTTCATAGTTTGAAGTCCTCGTTTATTTTAATATTTCATAAAAAGATAAATAAGCAAGTCTTATTACCCAATATGACCAACTACCTGTCAAATTTAGTCTTATTTACCATTTGAAAGATCTTTTAATTCAAACATCAATTTATAGAACACATTCCACTAAATATGACAAGATTCATGAATTGTTCAAGCATGGAGTTTTCCTTGGTTGTTTTTTCACTTTATTTTTTTCCTGAATTTGTAGCTTTTCACTTCAATTTGTATTGCATTGTGGATAGCTTTTCTCTTTTCAAGTACATGATAACCTTTAATATTTGGTCAAACTATATGAGTCTAGACCTAACATCTAAGGAATTTTATATAATCTTTTGGAGTAAAGGTTTGTATTTAATAAATTAAATATTTATGGTTTTGATTGTAATTGGCTTCCAACATTTGACGACCAAGTGTTGCATTGGCTAGTTTTTCTCCAGTCTTTGTTGAAATTAGGTTATTAGATAATTTAAAGAATAAACGACCCAACTTAAAATCTTATTTAAGAACAAAATAGATCCAAATTAAATTCTCCAACTTGAAAGGAAATAATAATTTAGATTTTAAGGTGGCACCTTTTATTTACAACTATGCTATCAAAATATCTAAAATGTATATAAAAAAGTATGTCTTCCACAATAAATTCAAACAAAATTTGATTTTTGAATAAATTATTCAATCTTAATTAAGGTGGCACAAGAGTTCTATAATTAATCTGTTAAAAAAATGAGAAATGACATGTCCATCATCTCTCATAAATTTACAATCAACTGTAAATATTTTTATTTAGTTAATAATTTATTATTAAATTTACATCATTTTGGTAGAACATCTCTCTCCTAGGATTTTTCGCTTCTCTCTTGTAGGGTTTCTTATTTCCCTCCTCCATGGCTTCTCCTTTAGACCCTGGGCCGAGGGGCCCTTCTTCTCTTGATGCTCACTAACAAACCTAATCAGTCGTCATTAATATTATTTTCTATCGAGACAAGAAATTAGCAAGAATGATGTTTTTAGACATTCTACTTTAATTGTCAAACCCAGGGATTTGTACAAACTTATGAGGGTTCTACACAATATATTTACTATAAAGAAAACTAACTATGCCCAGTAGTATCAAAATTCAATCCAATTCTATTTAAATTGGTATTGTTAAAAAGAAAAGGAAATTCAATCTAAGATCTATGGGCTGCAAGAAACATGAATCTATATCATTCAGTCAGGCACATATCATTTGGTAGTTGTTTTCAGAGATAGGTTTTAAGCAACTCTTCGCCTAGTTTTTAATGAACCTTTTGAATCTGCTTCCCAATATACCCTTCATTGATTTACCGACCCCATACTATTCTTTGTCTAATGCTAATAATAAGATCTGATGTGAAAAGGAATGAACTTAAATTGCAAAAACAATAAAGGCATTTAAAAATGCAGAAAATTGATTCATTAAACCTACTTTATCTCGAATAAGGAAAATTACCAACAAAATGTAGTAAATATGTGTTATGCTATGTTCTATCAATCATTCCTACTTAAATATCGAATCCATTCTAACACACAGATTCCTGTAATCACCGATGGATGGGCCCTTATCCAAGGTGATACATGAATAAAATATTACTCAATAAGATGGAGGAATAAAGGTCTTCATTTGTATTAAAAATAATTGTTTAACCTAACCACGTTTGTTTTTCATCAAACTATAATAAAAACAAAGATCATAAAAAAAGAGCACTAGACTTGCTACTTGCTCCCCTCTGGTTTAGATATCAAAATGTCTTTCTATTCTAATTGTCGCATCTAGTCTATGCAACATATATTCATGTGATTGACGTTGAGCATGTTGGTGAGATCACTTGAGATATGTGTTAGCATCTATGTGCGATGTAGACTCGGGGACTAGACTTCCAAGTGGTAAATCTTAAACTTGCGTCAAATATGCTACATGTGTTTTCAGCATTATAATCATAGATGTTGGTCAACCGGGAGTGCTTACTCATTAGAGTTCACGATTTAATTCTTAGATATTTTTCTTTGGCCAAAAGTGAGAGTTTCGTAATAAAAAATTGGTACTGCTCATTCACCATCTTCCTGTTGTCTTCAAATAACTTGAAACTTGGTAAAAAATGGCGCTCCTTCTGGATGTGGAGTCACGAATAAAGTAAGATGGAACATGGTTCCTTCAGGCTATAATAAAACAATAGATTCATTAGTATATTTTCAGCACACTAATCATAAAAAAGGCAAAGAAGTAAAGAACAAAACAAATATTTTATAAATCTACATAAAATCAAAACCAAATTCCTTCCTTGTCTTAATATATGTGTATTATCCCCATATTTGGGTTTTAGAATACTTCGTTTGACCAAAGGAATGATGTATTTTGTAACCAAAGGTAGGATCCATCATCACTCCCCAACTTACCCTTTTGCACACTCATGTGCAACTGCTGAGATATGAGAGTCTTCTGCATATATGTTGTCCCTGATATTCCATGCATAATGCTTAGTTATAGTTCCAATTTGATGGTACCCATTTTTCTTCCTGATTGCTTCCCACTTCGCTTCCTCCTCTTCTTGTTTCCATTGTTGATTATCGGTAGATATGAGAAGCGAGGGAATGAGCCTGATACCTATCCACTGTAGCTTCATTCGTTCAATTGTGGAAATATACAGAGAATATCTACAGAGGGGTTTTTTCATATTGGAGGGGGAATGTCCAATTGTCGAAATTTTTCATAAATATCATCCCACCTGGTAACGTTAACCAGAAGGATCCTGCTTATGTTTTGTTCTGATGTTATCTCCTTGAAATTAGCAATGACGACTGCTTGCCGCTTCGTGAATCACTGGAGCTAGCTCAACATCTTGAATCCAGAGTTGGTAGGAAGTAGTGATCACATCTGGCATAGGGGCTTCTTCCGTTATGAAGAGTTGAGAGCTCTTCTCATGCTCATGATATTTATTCATCGATGTCGCTATGATGTCTTCATTCATGAGATAGGATAAAAAATACCATAATTTCACATCCCCTACATAAGGGTTTGGGGTTTCATTTGAAAGGATGTGAAAATAGATAATTATGCAAATAAAATTTATTGAGTTGGTCTTTTCCATACTCCCCTACCTTTTGACTGGTATCAATAAAACTTTTTGGGGTTTCCAACTTTACGGGATTTTTATGTTGTAATCTTTTGATTTTATACCATAACCATATTTCCTTTAAAAATAGTGAGTATAAATGAGACAGTGGTTTGCAGGACCTGAGTTCTTGCATGACTTGAAAACACTTGTCTAACCTTTCTTCCAGCTTAGCCTTTTCTTGCTCTCTTTCTTTCAACTGTGCCTCATAATGTTCTAGTTCTTGCTTTAGGATGGTATTTTTTGCAATGAGTTGTTGTATGTCATGTTGTATTTGCATCTTAATGACCTGGAGTCTCTCTTCTAAAGGGTGTAGTTCGTATTCTTCATGACTCAGAGTTGTGGCATCATGAGAAGCCTTCAAGGATTCCATTGTATGAGTTATTATTCTCCATTTCAGAACTTCTTGATCATGTTCCACAATCTGCCACTTTTGTTTATCGATCTCTTAATGAATTTTTTCTTGCAACAATTCATGCATATCCATGCCAACAAGGGTGCTTTTCATGGTATCACTAGGCAACCCATGATGGAATTCTTCAGGTATTTCATCAAGTACATCTAGTTAATTCTTTAATTCTTCATCAAGTATGTCCTCGGGATCTCCCATGTCTTCAAATCCTTTCTCACTACCTTGAGTGTCTGAGTTGTCAACCATATGTACTTCCTCTTCCTCTGAGTCTTGTATGTCATTTTTTTCTGTTTTATTGAGATTCCTTTTATCTTCTAGTTGCATAAGAGTATATGCAACTCATTTTTCTTGTCTCTTGAGGGTTGCTTCTTATTATTTTTCTTCTTCCTCCTTTTCTGCTTGTTTTTATTCTGCCAACATTCATCTAATGGCAGCTCTAGTTTTCAACGAGACTTTTCTAGAAGCTCACTTCTTGTTTGCAATTGATAGGGTTTTGGATTTTTTGGTGGGAGGTTCTGTAGAAGAAACTTATTTTTCTCTCTTCCCATAGGGCTTTGTGGATGGCGAGGGTTTTGAAAATGGTGGAGGTTTTACAGATGGTGGAGGAGTCATGACTAGAGAATTTCTCTGAGGAGATGACTAGGAAGGACGTGGTTTCTCCTTATAGAATGTTTGTATCTCGACATTATTGATTTTCAAGAAGGTTGAGCATGAGAGAGGGAAACAATGTGTGTTTAGGGTGTGAAATTCAGTCACAACAATCTTGAGACTAAAGCAGATCTTACAAAAGATTCAAGACAATTTTACACATGAAATGACATTAACAATATTGCAATAGGAGGTTGCAGTTGTATATTATCAATAAATCAATCAAGAGAGATGATACAATGTCATACAACTTGCATGAATGCAAGGCAATTCGATTCCATAGAGGTCATTCGAATTGGATAGATGAGAGTAGCTTAATTGTTCGTTAACCACACTAAACACACCAATTAACCACTAATCAAGCCATGATTGACTCTAACTGAGTCCTAACTGAATCAGAGTGCAATAATGACTGATTCCAACTTGGACTCTCCCTTCTCTGAGCACTTCAGATGATGACCTTAGACCTACCAAGATGGAGATACCATTGTCTGCAATGGAGGTTGCTTATCAAGTTGTTCTTGTTCTCGTTTTAGACCCTCGTCCTTCCTCTTCGTGGATGGAAGAGGAGGATCTCCTTACCTTTCCTGCTTGGGTGGTTGCATCATCATGCTCGCATGATTTCCTTGATGATGTTTTTCCTTCAGACGAAGTGATTCTCGAGGCCATGAATGGTCTTGAACGACCTTGGGAGGATTTGCACCATCGTTCTTACTTCCTCTCAGAGCTTGAATGGATTGAGCACGATGACTTTAGGACGACCCTTAGTGAGAATGTTGGTCATCCCGTCGTCCCATTAGGCACTCATGGTGTATATTTAGAAGAGAACATGGCGAATCTATCACCTATGATTCCCATCAACATTTCTTGGGTTCCTGACAAGATTGAAAATGTTTACATTGGTGTAGATTATTCTCCCGATGAAATTAAGGCATACCCTGATATTTTTAAAGAATTCATGATGTTTTTGCTTAGTCATATGACGAGATGCCGAGAATAGACCCAAAGAATTCATGATGTTTTTGCTTATTCATATGACGAGATGCCGAGAATAGACCCTCGTATTATTGAAAATGAGATTAAAACGTATCCTAATGCTAAACCAGTTAGACAACGTTTACGTGTGATGAACCCTCGTAAGGCGCCCTCCATTAAGGTTGAGATAGAAAAGTTACTCAAAGTTGGATTTATCTATATGATTCCCTTGACTGAATGGGTATTCAATCCCGTTTCGGTGGATACGAAGCAGGGAATTATCTGTGTGTGCATAGACTTCAGAGACCTGAATAAATCTTGTCCAAAAGATCATTTCCCCACACCATTTATAGACCATATTTTGAATGAGTGTGCTAGGAGCGAAGTATTGTAATTTATGGATGGTTTTTTAGGATATAATCAAATTCAAATTAAACCCTCGAACCAACATAAGACTTTTTTCATTTGTCCTTGGGGTACGTTTGCATACGGGAAGATGCCTTTCGGCCTTAAAAACATCGGANGATATAATAAAATTCAAATTAAACCCTCGAACCAACATAAGACTTTTTTCATTTGTCCTTGGGGTACGTTTGCATACGGGAAGATGCCTTTCGGCCTTAAAAACATCGGAACTACCTTTCAACGAGATATGACCTTTGCTTTCCACGACCTTAAGCGTATAATCAATTTTTATTTGGACGATTTAGTTGCTCACTCTCGTCTAAGAGTGGATCATCCATATCACTTGCACTTGTTTTTGAAAGATGTCGTTGTTATCAAACACGGTTAAACCCTCAAAAGTGCCTCTTTTGTGTGAAAGTGGGTTGTTTACTAGGATTTATTGTTTCCAAGTAGGGGATTAGGGTCGATCCTTTGAATGCTGAGGAAATACTTGGATTGTCTCCCCCACGCATGATAAGACATCTTCAAATTTTCCAAGGGATGGATAAATTCTTAC